>JARHVA010007439.1:107500-682772 GCA_037957365.1 Torreya grandis
CTCTTAGCTTTACTAGGTTAACCCTGGTTCGACATAGGAAAGAAAGACAAAAAATATCAAACCTTCCCCAAAGCATCAATCATTAATCTAATATTTTATTTCTTGCATGATGCTTTTTGATGTCATAAGGCCAAATATCTACTTCAAAAAATTCCATTATAATATTATTGCCAATAATATCTAATACTTTGATCATCACTATTAACTATGCACACAAATAATGACTAAACCTTATTCATATATCATCTTAGGATATAATAAAATATTTATAGTAACTTAGTAAATATAAAAAATATCATGACCTTAATAATAATTTTACAAATATAGAGTCAATTATATTCTTTTATATAAAATTATAAATTACATAACTACTATACCAAATGTAATAGTATTATAACAACATAGTCATTATTATTACTAATTTATATATATTATCCAATGTATTTAGTTATCTTTATATATTAATATGTTAAGCTGTATAATGATAGTTCCAAAATATCATAATGATGACCATCCAATATTATAAAACATTATAAAGACATTACATTTAGTATACAGACAATAGTAAATGGATACTACTTACATAAATTTGTTTTCTCATAAAATAATTAACAATCATGAATATAATAACATGACATGATCATAAAATATCACTATACACTAAATCTACATATATAATGTATAATGCAATCAATCTAGATTAACTCCACATAAGCATTAAACTGAACTACATCACAATTAACACATATACTTAATTATCAAAATACAGATAACATCAAAAGATGTACTAAAGTTAAAAAATCAAACAATGCATATTATGAGTGCTGTATAATGTGGTGTGATCATGGGTTCTATATGTTATTTTTTCATCCCCTAACACCTCCATCTATGCCACTCTCTCTGATGATGTTTTTCCTCCATCATGATTTGAGGGATGAATCTCTCTTTCATCAAACACACTAAAATAAAGTAGTTAGCCCATAACATCATGATATATATCATAAAATATTGTTTTAATAAATAATAAAATTGATCATAAAGTAAATACTATATAATACACCTAACTCATAAAAATGAAATCATGAAATCAAAACAACATACAATATTTCCATAACAACATATGACTTACTAATTAGCTAAATAGTAATAAATAAATTTACCAACTATAGTAATCCATAGATAATTAGGTAAATTATCTTAGTGAGAAATCAATATGTGACATCCTTTCCCTCTAAAAATAGTCATCATCCTGATGACACTTATTCAAACACTAGTTCTGAATAAAAAATAGAAGTTAGCAGACAAATAAAATAGTATAAAGCAACAAATTAAGCAAACAAGTGTGGAAATTGCCTGTAGAACTCATCATAGTCCTCTTATGTAGCACAATCCTTAGATTTTTTGTCCCATAAGACCTTGAAATATGATACTTATCTATTATACAAATAAATTTTATAATTGTTAATTACTCTAATTGGTTCTACCATGACCACCCTAGGATTTAGAACTTACAAAGCATTCCAATCCAACACATGTGAAGGATAAGATATATACTTTTTAAGGTAAGAAACATGGAATAAATTATTCATTAGAGATAGGGCTAGTGTAAATGCAAGCCTATACATTATAGGATTGGCCACTTCCAAATCCTTGAAGGATCCCACATACCTCGATGTAAGTTTCATTGACTTCCCAAATTTAATCAAGTTCTTTTGCATTTTAACCTACAAGAGCATTTTATCATCTATTAAAAACTACCTAGTTATTCCATTTAGATCAACAAAATTATTATTCCTATCATTAGTCCCAACCAATCTCTACCTAATTTATCTGACTTGATAGTTCACTTATGAAAGCATCTCAGGTCCAAAGACTATCTTGTCTTCCAACCTATTCCAACTAATTGGTGCCCTACACCATCTTCCATATAATGCTTTAAATAGTGCCATTTTAAAATTTGATTAGTATGAGTTATTGTAATCAAATCCAACCAATGTAAGATACTCTTCCTAATTTCATTATTAATCCATGTAATACATATGTAGAAGATCCTCTAACACCTTATTAACATGATTAATTTGACTGTTAGTCTATGGGTTATATGCAGTGTTGAATTTTTATTACATACCCAAAGATAAATTTGGATTTAATCAAAACCTAAAATTCATATTTGGATCATGATCATAAATGATCTTATCTAAAATTCCATACAAATAATACACTTCCTTTAAAAATCTCTTTATAATAGTAGGTACATCATCTATAAATTTGTCTGGTATAAAATTAACTACCTTAGTTTATTAACTACAACCAAGATCATGTCATGCCTATTTCATGACAATGGTAAACCTTGGACAAATTCTATACTAATCACCTCCCACTTCCATTATAGTATGGCATGTGTATACAATAATTGAATCGAATTCATTTGTTTATCTTTCACAAGCTGACATTCTAGATAATGTGACACAAAGTATGATGCATCTTTCTTGATTCCCTTTTGGAGATAAAATGATCCAATATTTAACATGAAATTAGTTATTTTTGGATGTTTTAAATATCATGTATTGTGTAGTTATTTTATTACTGTGCTCCTCAGATTCTCTCAATTTGGCACATACATCCTACCATTGTATTTTAAAAACCATAATTCTCTATTATATATCATTTATACCTAGGATTTTGAGCATTCTCAACTAATGTTTTATTGATCTGATCATAGAATTCATCTCTTGGAAATAATTCAATCACTCAATCTCTAAAGTTACTCTTCATAGTAACTATAGTTTATATGTACCTCCTATGACCTAAGTCATTAGTTACTTTTTTTTCCTTTCCTTTAATATAGTTGATATCAAAATCATAGCTAGATAAGAACTATAACCAACATATCTAATGAGCATTTAGATTTGGGTGGGTGAATATGTTATTAAGTCCCAAGTTATTAGTCTTGATCTCAAATGGTTTTAATAATAAATAATTCCTCTAAACATGTAAAACATGCACAATTACTACAAGTTATAGGTCAAGAGGTGAATATTTAATCTCATAAGGTTTCAGATTCTTTGATTCATAAGCTACCACTGCACCATCCTACATAAATATTGCTCCAAGTCCATCCATAGATGCATTTATGATCAATAAAAATTGACCATTGGGATTAGGAACTCTTACCACTAATGTTGAAGTAAGCCTCCTTTTCAATTCTTGAAAATTTACTTCACACTTATCTAATCAGATATAACATTGATTCATTCACTATAGTGAGGTAATTGGATTAGCTATCTTAGCAAAAATTAGAATGAATTTCCTATAATATCCTACTAATCCCAAGAAACATGTTACCTCATGGACATTATTTGGTGGTGGCCACTCCATAATGTCTTTTATCTCTGATGGGTCTACTGAAATACCATATGTAGAGATAATATGTCCCAAATATTGCATTTTTTTAAAACATACACACTTACACAACTTTCCATATAACTTGTGCTTCCATAACATTGCAAAACTAGTCCTAGATGTTGAAGATGATCTTCTTCATCCTTATAATATCTAATAATTTCAAATAAAAGACCAAAATAAAATGATCTAGATAATATCTAAACACGCTGTTCATGAGACTCATAAATATTTCCAGAGTTTTTATCAACCCAAATGGTAACACTATAAACTCATAATGCCCATATCAATTTTTAAATTTTATCTTTGGAATATCCTCATCTTTAATCCTCAGTTGATGATAACATGCTCTAAAATCAATCTTAGAGAAGACTATTGACCCTCACTTTTTATTTAAAAGATCATCTATATGAGATATCATAGACCTTATTTTTATAGTTACCTTATTCAAAATTCTATAATCAATACAAAGATGAATCGTATCATATTTCTTCTTAACGAAGATAATTGGTGTACACCATGGTGACACACTTGGCCTAATCATCCCCTTTGATAATAATTCCTAGTGTTGAGCCTTTAATTCAACCAATTTAGTGGTTATCATCCTATACTATGCTTTAGACTATGGTTTCAATCTAGGTATGATATCTATAAATAAATCAAACTCATTTTTAAGAGGCAATCCTAGTACTTCCTCTAGAAATACATAATGAAAATTCCCAAAGAATGGATAATATTTAAGGGATGTTTCCTTAGACTCTTCCATTTCATTTATCTTGACAATAAATACTTGGAATCCTTTTCCTTGAGCCTTATTGAGTTACATTATATAAATATACTTAAACCTCAACTCCTTTTTATCACCCTGAATTTGTGTCTAATTTCCAAAATCAAGACACTCAACCATATTCAGATAACAATCAACCTTGAATTTATCATTTGTAATCTAATCAATTCCTAGGATCACATCATATGGCCCTAGTAGTTATACATGAAAATTGACTACTGTTGTGAATTCAAGTACCTAATTTGAGCTTCAATTAAACACTTATCAACCTTGACCTTTGACTCATTCCCATATTATACTGAGCATGGATTTGTCATTACTCCATATTTTTGAGATAACTCATTTAGAATTCTAAGAGCTATAAAACATTTTGTATCCCCTCTATCTATCAAAATGGAAATTGGATGTTAAAAAAAATACCTAATATTTTTATGGATGAAGCTTGGAATTTATCTTATTGATTATCAGCTACCACATTAATACATTGTTGAAACATTATTTGATAAGAAGTACCTTTCTTCTTTGACTTATCCTAGGTACACTCATGATAAAAATGGTCACCTCCATAAATGAAGCAACCTCTAGGTGGTTCCTTCCTATCAGACTGTTGGTTTACATTGAAACCATTACCTAGTTTCTTGTTACCTAAACCACTGTTGAATCTATAATTTTGACTCTTGAACTAACTCTTGGAGTCTCCAATCCTTTGCTTCTAGTTCTTATTTTTGAAATTTGGCTTGGAACTTAGAATTTTTTTATTAAACTTATCACTAACTTGAGCAAGATATTTTAACTTATATTCTTATTTGATTGCCTTCTCAAAGACTTGGTCCATGGTAGATAGCTCATGAACATCTATCTCGCCACCAATCTAAGACTTTAATCCCATAATGAACTTATTAATTATGAACCACTCATCAGCCTGATATTGAGGTACATATTTTAGAAGCTTGGTGAAATGTTCTTGGTAATCATTCAATGATAGGTATCCTTTATTTAGATTTTGAAAATCCATAAGCTTTTGGCTAAAGTATAACTATGAATGTCATAATGATATGAAAATTATCACAAACTACTCCCATGTGGTAGTGGTCAAGTTAAGATTCATTTCCAATTTCTTATTGGCCCACCACATAGCTACTTCACCAAACAACTGGTAAAATCCTCAAACTACTTTAGTGACTTTAGATTACTTTCATATATTTAAATACATATCCATCTCAATCAACTAAGATTCAACTCTGTATCCCATAAATATTCCATCAAACTTAGGTGTATTTACCTTTTTAATACCTCTAACTAAATCTATAGCTACATGTGCTCTTGCATCTTGAGGCACTTCCTTGTGTCTTTGATCTTGAGGGATTTATGGCTCAGTAAGATAATATGTAGGCAAATCCTAATGGAATTCCTCTTCATGTCCTTTAATTTCCTATTTCAAGGATATAATTTGGTCTTTAGTCTCATTCATGGTTGAAAAAAATTTATCCATATTTGTTGCTTACTCAATGACAAATTGGTTAGGATCAAATAGAGGGTTTTTAGTTATTTCCATACAATGGACCCTCATTACATATAGTAGCTCATTCCATTATCCTTTTAGGAAAATAAAAGATACAAAAATGTTATCAGCGTCATTAAGTTATAGAGTTTTAGTTGTAGCTATGATACCACATGTGAATCCCCACTTGATTTAATTACAATAACATAATTTTTTAGTATAGAAATATACATATTTTTTAATTTGATTTCACCATGAGAATATAATTAGTGACCCAAGTATAACACACTAAGAATTTTAACTATAAAATAAACATGTAACATTTACCAGTTACTTATCACTAGCATCATATGAAACATAATATAACTGGATATAGAAAGTAATTAAAATTTTCTATCCATATCTAGTACACTAATACAACCATTACTATCAATGTACAATCAGTAAATAATTACATTTCATCAAGGATAATGTTTCAATATTAATAAATATAATACAAGATACAATACTCCATGAAGAATGACTTCCCCGAACTCTAATATCTATGGTAATCTCAAGTGTAGTATCCAAATAAGTACTATTGTGGGGAGGGAGAGCATCTCCAGAGCACTTTTTCACACCAACTATGGAACATCGATCCCCTACACAATCCACCATAAGGAAATGGGCCTCCATTTTTAGATGGGTAGATATTAATAGTGTGATAATATAAGAGACAAGCTAGTACTCATATGATTTAAGATTTCTAGCACATGATGTGTATTATAAATAAATACATTCTAATGAGATATTACACAAACATGTAAAAAAATCATATGAAATGACAATGTTTAACTAAACACTACTTTGGCCAAACTTTCAATAGTTATCGATCTCTTAGATCAACTAAATTGATACATACCACTTACTCATATTACCTTCATCTAGCATTAGTGATGCTAAGTAAGCTAGTTAAGTCTATTTCATTACTTAAATAGTACTAACAATTAGAGATTTGGTTAATATATATAACAAATAGATCCATATAGATTACTTCCTAATAGCAAGCATAACACATGCTAAATATAATAATAATCAAAATACATATGTTTAGTCTATCAAAACTATAAATGAATCTCAACTATTATTAATCCCATACGTAATAAGCATAACAAGTATAGTTTATACCAACCAAGTATAACATATATTTTAGACTATATATTTCTAATTTTCATAAGTAAATTCAAATGTAGTTGTAGCCTAATTTTTAGATCTCTTACATTATTATTTATAGAAATAATACCCAAATCCTAAACAACATCAAACAAAGAGGATAGAGAGATAATAAAATTTCCATTATGGGAATTCTCACCATTGTTTTACCTCTTGTATCTCCCCTCCAAGATTACTGAATGGATTTTTGATGAAAAATGTGTTGGATGTTAGATTGCTTGACTATGAAAGATAATGACTTATAATGAAATTCTTGATTGGATGATGAATTTGATAGGGATATATGGATGAAGGATAGATGATAATGGAAACAAGTTAGTAAGTTTACAGGCTAGTTTTCATGGAGGTTTTGGCTTGGTTATATAAGAAATGGAGGGAAGGATCAATGGATCAAATTTAATTTTGAGCCATTAATATTAATGGATAGGATATTTATAATAAAATTTTAATTATTTAAAACCCTCTTGAATAGATAATTCTAGACGAAAAGGGATAAATTGGACGAGATTTCTAGAATTATCTAATTCTAAAAATCTTTATTAGAGTTTATGGGTGTAGTAATAGCTAGTTAGTAGGGTGGTAGATGGCTAGGTAAATAAACTATATTTTTAAATTGGTAAGTGGCTTAATGAGTAGGTAGGTAGGTTTGGTTAGTAGACTAATAAGGGTGATTAATTGGTTGGAGGGGTAGAATAAGGTTTGTGGGATGTAGGAAATAGCGAATGGGATATTAATTAATTACCTTGGAAATATAGTTATAGGTTAAATTATCAAAATTATTAGAATTATTAGGGTGGATGGATTTAGGTACATACATTTTTCCCCTAATTGAAAGGGCATTGTGAGTGGATAATATGAAAGGAGTAAATGTATTTCATAGAATAACAATAGTCATACATAAAAACAATGTTAAATGTTGTTAGTAAGTATTATTACCCCTCAAGGGAACATGCAAGGAAATCCAACTTGGATGGTCACTCAAACAAAAGTCCTAGGGGTTGGATGAGACCAAAATGATAAAATAGGGTTTGGATGCCCCATGTAATGATGTAGCTATGATTGAGGTGACCCAAGTTTAGAGATAAGTGGATAAGGTGACTCAGTTGTGAGATGGGTTCTAAATAAATTAGTAATGTATAGAAAGGATTTTGAGTGATAAGACTTAACTCCCGATATGGGTATATTATTTTGAAAATAAAAATATGAGACAAAGACAAGCCAATAATAATTTCCATGGCAAGGACACATGATAGGGAGGGCTTAAAAATTGGTAATGAAGATTAGATGAGTTTATTAATGATAGAGAGCCACTTTACATGAGATTTTTGGCTTAAAATGATGTATTATTATTGAGTGATTAATCCAATATGGGATGGATATTAAGGATTAGTAGTGGTTAAGCTAGTGCTAGGCAAAAAATTATGGCCATGTGTTACCTAAATAGTCTTAGTAGACCTAAAACTAATTTATTTCTAACTCAATATTCAATTTGGTTGATGGGGAAATGGAAAATCCATGCCCTAGATGGTTTAATAAGGATAGTGAATGATTAATGGAAGTAATGGAGGAATTTGATGGTTTTTGGTTGTGAGAGGGTTAGATAAAATGGGTGTGAGGGGTTAAGGGGGTGATTGGGGGGGAGGGGGTAAAAGAGGGGGAGGGGTAGAAGAGGGGGTCAATAGGACAAAAGAGTGAAAAGAGATTCATTTTTATGTTTAGCTTCAGTGAAAATTGACTTTGAGCTAAAGGACATGGATCAGATCCCATGAGCTTCTCATTAAGGTGAGAGAGTTTTGGAATTCCAGATACTTGATGATGCTAGACCATCGATGAGTTAAAAACCCATTAGCCTATGATTTTATCAATTTTGGTTGAATTTTTTCTTTAATTACATGGTAGTTAGGGCTAAGTTATCATGGGTATAATTTTGTGACTGAGGGCAGTGCCCTTAGTTGTCTTATTGCACTCATGACTTATGATGTTCATATGTAAGTGGTGGTACTGTAATATCATAACTATAGAGCTGTGGTATTGTAATACCAAAAGAATTAAATTGCATTTTTGTAATAACACATGTGAGGGATTGGCATTTTTGCATAACCATGGGATTAGAGTCACAGTTATTTAAAACCACAAGACTCTAGGCAAGGTCATGGGTTAGGGCAATTTTGCAATTTATGATTTTGTTGTGTTTAGGGGAAATGGTTAAGGGATGATAGGCTAAGGTGTTTAGTGGGGGTTAGAGATAGATTTATTTGTATAAGATAAGGTTTGGGGAAATTATATGAAATTAGGTAGAATTAGTAATGTTAGAAAGAATTATGAATAAGTAAATTAGGTGTTAGATGATGAACTAAATTAGTAAAGAAGGAATAAAATTTGGTGTAGATAAGTTGATTAGGTTAATTAATGAGTTAAGAATGAAGTTAAGTGAAGGTGGATGGGGGATAGTTTAGTTAGGGTTATTTAATTGTAAATTACATGATAAATGTGGATGGTAATGGGGATTGGTTCATAAGGGTCATGTTAGGAGTTAGGGAAGGGGTTATATATTAGGTGAGTTATGTTAAGTGGGATGAGGGTAAATTATTTTTAAACACTATATTAAGAGGTGGATAAATTTAGTAGGATTAGTCTAGGGACATTAATATGGATTTAGGGTTTGGGGTGTTTGATTAAAGACATATATAGGCTAGGAGTGGAAATGAGTTATAAGTAGGGGAGTCAGTTTGTGATGGAATAGAGTTAGTGATAGGTTTGTGGTGATTAGTGTAGGAGGAATAAGGTGTTATAGCATCTTATTTATGGTGAGCTAAGGTGCTACATGAGATGTACCAATTGACTGCAATAGATTATAGAGTGTTAGAGCAAGTGGTGTTGCAGTACATAGTGATGATGTTAGTGGTATAGATTGATCATGTCCTAATCACTGCATTAGTGAAGCAATGGCACTTAGAAATGACTACATTTTATTTCATTACTAGAGGGATGATGGTGACCTTAGAGGATAGCTATTAGATCTTATGATTATCGATGATAGGAGATAAGATCTACTAGAGATCACACACACTTAATACAATTGTATAGAGACAATATGATGGTATAGAAATGATCAAGACTATTATGGGTCAAGGTACATGATAGATGCCTTGATATTGATAGATGCCTATGAGAAGTGACTATATATTGGTTGACTATGGTAGTTATGTCTCTTGTTATCGACATAGTCCTACTAGACAAGAATGGCCAGTGGTTTCACCTAGGATTAGGAATGTCATTGCTGGCATGGTATAGGATTTTAGGGTTTTTGATTGGGGGATAGTGCTATTATCCCATCTTTATTGGGATTTGCATTTGGGGGTGTATCAGATAGTAGTGAGACTAGGTCCATCTTTATTGTTAAATATTTAGAGCTAGGAGCATATTATGATCCAGTGACCTCTTGGTACTTTAATAGCTAGGGAGACACAACATCCTATGTTTTCTAGATGGTATTTTTTTTGGGTTTAAAGAGAGGCCATGCTGTAGAGATGATATTCTATAAATAGGTATTTAATAGTATACATCTAGATCATATCACATGGATTCCCTATAGGGGACTATAGTTTGGCTAGGATGATGAGGTTGAGGTGACTTAGTATATGCTCACCAAGTGTTACTTGATAAGCCAATAAGATTTCATTATAGAGTGAGACATACCTGACCATGTGTAGATATAATTTGGGATCTTTTAGGACATGCTAGGTGAGGAACATCTTTTTATGAGGAGTGACTGGCAAAGGGAATAGTGAGGTAGGATCATAGATAGAATTATTATAGCCACATATTATGACATCCTTTCCCTAGTATCATGGGATTTTAAGACTTTGTTACTAGATTTAGGGGTGAAAACAACTTACATAGCATGGTGGGATCAAAGAGTACTAGTGATATTATTTTGTTGTATGGATGTGGTTTAAATGGGAGTAATGAGGAGAATTTTTTAGGTACAGGCAAGGTTATGGAGATGGAGGATGACATGGGTACCAATGCAAGATTTTTAAGATATACAAAGAGGTCTAGATGTGATAGATGTAGATGGGGGTGATGGGGATCAAGTAATAATGACAAGATAGGTAAGAAAGAGTGTTACTTAGGCTAGGAGTAGTAGTATTCAAGTTGGATCCAATAATAGTGGGGATGGTAGATGACTATCTTAGTAGCCTATCACTAAGGATGAGAGATATTAGTTAGCATAGCTCAAAATATAGGTACAGGCACAAATTACTAACATAGTTGGGATCACTAGAGAGAGATCAACTATAGGATCAGATAGTGTAGAGGGATAGGTAGTTAACCTAGGCTAAGGCATAGGTAACTAATTTAAAATCATAGATTACTTATTTTTAGGCTTAGATAGTTGACTCAGAGGTAGATCCATAGATAGGATACATATATCATGGGTTATTATGCAAAAATTACCTAAATCTAGGCTCAAATTAGGGTTTTGATAAGAAATGTGGAGGTGGCTAAGAGGGCCATAGAGGAGGTAGATAAGGATATACTAGTAGTGGGGATGGATGTGGTCGTGTATAACATCATGATATTGATGTGAGAGACATAATACTATAGGGACCTATATGGGGTAGTAGTTCCATCAAGATTGCATGCTCCTACCTTCAGATCCAGTTCATCATAGTTAGTTCATCAACACCTTAAAAGACCTCTAAGAGCCTAGTTGAGAGTTATATATAGATATGGATTTTATGATTTTATAGCACATTGTTTCCCATAGGGGCTTATGTGGACATTTTATACACACACACACACACACACACACACACACACACACACACACACACACACACACACACACACACACACACACACACACACACACACACACACACACATACATACATACATATATATATATATAAAATTTTTGTTATGATGTGATGTATTATGTGTTTTTTGATATTGATTATGGATGTTTTTTTATGATGTTATTAGATGGATTTGATGTGATATGATGGATCTATTTATGATGTCATTATATGGACTTGATTATGATATAAATGTACCTTATTTTATGTGTACGATGTTAGTTGAGGTGATGCAATGGATTTTTATTTATAATATTTTGTGATAGTGATGATGGATACTTGTATTATTATATAATGTTATTGTGTTATATTTATTTATGATTTAGATGCTATAGATAGATGTTATATGATATGATGTGATAGGTGAATGTATGGAATAAATAGATAGATTATTTCCCTTTTATAATGTTATATAATGTGATGGATACATACAAGATGTGATTTAGATGTTATGGTTAAGGATCCATATGTTCATGTATACATTTGATAAAATTATGTTATTGTTATAAGACCATGGTAGACTATGTGTTATATGTTTATGGGTATGTTAGATATGGATTTGATTGATATGATATATAGATAATTAATTTAATAAATTATATGCTATGGGATGAAGTGTTATGAAATAATGGGTTGGTTATGAATTTGATGGTATAAATTTTATATTGATGTAATGTTAATGAGATGGTAAATTGAAATAAAATTTACACCAATGTGATAAATAAAGATTAATCCATTCTATGTGCCATGTCTCACAACTTTGGTTGGGGTAAGAATCCTACTGCACCAAATAGGTAGGATAGATGAGGTTTAGATAGGATGACAGATATGTTAGCTGGGGTAATTGATAGGATTCAAGGAATGGGATGAGTGGAAATTTTCAAGCCATTGATAATGTATGTAATCCATTTTAATATTTCACTGACAAATGATTGTGTGCCCATGACATAAGTGAAGTGAAAGGTACATCAAAACATGGGCATGAGGGAACTATGTTTTTGAAGTGACTTTACTTGAAATGTGTTTGGGAGTCACGTAAACCATCCTTGTTCCCGTAAAATTTAACAAGATAAAATATAATGATAAAAGACCACTAGAATAAATAAGATAATTTAATTAATATGTAAAAAGCTAAATAATTAATCAAGCATCCACACATATTCAAAACATACACTTACATTAAATATACACACAATAAAATCATAAGATGAAATAGACTAAAGATAAGGATAGTGAAAGGTATATATAAATTGATCATGAGGTGATTTTAAGGTGATTATGGATAATGGTCATAATGATGAGAGGGAGATATGTACATGGTATATATTTCTGCCCAAGCTTATTATATATTAGAACAAGAATCCAACATAATTTAGAAGTAACCATATATGAAGGTTAGGATAATCAATCAAGATTTGGTATCATAGTGTATATGTAACCTTGAAGTAAAATATATTTTTGAACTTTCCATACTAATAAAGTTAATGGGAAGGTGTGGACCATGATTTGGTGATAGGATATAAATGAGGATTTGATTAACATGATGCTAAGAGGAGACACACTAATCAAAGATGATGTGATGGGGTGATAGGATAAAGGATAAATATTGGAATGTGATAGGATTGGTGATATATATGCATATTACTATGGATAAAGATAGTCTAGAGTACTTCCCAACAAACATTCCCTTTACACAATAATAAATGTCTTATCTTTGAATGAAAACATATGTCTCCATGTTGTTGCATAAAACCTATAATAAATGCCCACTTTTAAGACTAGGGTCAGAGATGGGAAAATAAAGTAGAATGAAAATGGATATGTGGGTGGGAATAGTTATGCCCCCAAGAGTGGGGACTCACAGATAAAGGTAAGGTAGATCCTATTAAGTATAAAAATGATTTAAATGCATTACATTTATTGGTTCATTAAGCTCTTCACCATATAGTGTAGCTAACTTATAGGCTCTAGATCCAAACTTAACTATTATATATGGTTTGATCCAATTGGCTTCAAATTTTCCCTTATTATACTTGTTAGCATTGGTATTTATTTTATTTTATTTTAGGACTAGATCACTGACCCCAAAATATCAGGATTAGATCTTCTCATAATATTTTTCTTTTAATTTTTTCTAATGTTATCAAAGGTGATTGAGGGCCCTTTAATGCTTTTCATCTAGAAGCTCCAATTCTTGTAGACTTTCTTGTCAAAAATTGTGATCAATGATAATGCCTAGAAATGAGATTTTTAATGATGGGAGCTCCACTTCCATAAGTAAGATAGCTTATATCCCATATAATAAAGCATATAGAGTGGCGTTAATGGGTGTTTGGACACTTGTTCTATAAGACCAAAGTGCAAGATATAATTATAAGTGTCAGTTCCTTCATACATCATTAACTATTTTCTTAAGAATATTGATAAGAGTCTTATTTGTTACTTGTTACTTCAGCTTGTCCACTATTATGGGGTTAATAAGGGGAAGATAAGTGATATATGATACGGTATCACTTGCACAAGTCCTCAACTTCTTTATTTTTGAATGACTTATCATTATTAGATATGATGTTGGTGTGAATGCCCAAATAGCAAATAATATAATTTAAGACGAATTTCAAAATATAGAGACATGTGGTATAAGTAAGTGTATGTTTTTATACCCATTTGTTGAAATACTCCATTGAAGTGATAATGAATTTGTGTCCGTTATAAGACATAGGATTTATGTTGCTAATCAAATAAATTCTCCATATAAAAAATGGCCACAGACTCATTATGGGTTGTAGTTCATGTGCTGGTGCATGGATAAGATTACCATGTTTTTGGCAAGTTACATAATTTCATATGTATTGGTAGGCTTTTTTTTCTATGGTAGGCTAATAGTATCTATTTCTAATAAATTTCTTAGTTAGGTCCATCCCGTTGATATGGCCACCAAAAATACCATTGTGGATGTCTTTGATTATAAGAAAAGGCTCTTCTAAGGTCAAACATCTCAATAAGGTCCTGTCATAACCTCTTTGATAGAGAATGTTACCAAGGATAGTATAATGTGAGGTATGGTGGATGAAATCCTTTCATTGATGAAAATTGAGGTTTGGTAGAAGTATGTTATCATGGAAGTAATTATAAATGTCTTGATACCATGGGAGACTAGGACCAGGAATAGCACAAAGTTATTAAGGTGTCATAGGATGATGGGCTAGTAAGATCAAATGTTTTATCAAAAAATTCCCTTTAAGGATGTCTTAAGGGAGATAAACTAGATATCCAATAGTTCTCATTGAATCATCTAACTTATTAATCCTCCTTATCACTTTTTTAAATATAATAGAATAAAAGTATTACTTTAATTGATATACTAACTACTTATAAGGGAGTAATTTTTTCTCTTTAGTTTGGAACTCATCTTTAACTTGATTGATTATTAGTTTTGAATCACTGAACACTTAAAGATGTTGAATGTTCTATTATATGGCTAATCGAAGGTTAGCTATTAAATCTTCATATTCAAAAATATTATTTGTGCATGGGTATGTAAGGTAGAAAGATTTAGGAATGAGGTCACCTTATGGGGTTACCAAAAGGATTCCTGATTCTAATCCATGTGTGGTTAAAGACCCATAAAAGTATAGATTCCATCCATTAGATTCTCAAGTATTCATTATGAGTTCATCTAAGAAGGGTTTGACAATAGGTTGAGTCGCTACAAGTGGTGATTCTATGAGTTGATCTGTTATTTTTTATCCCTTAATGGCCTTTTTATGAACATCTTCAATGCCAAATTCACTAGGAAACATAATCCACTAAGCCATTCATCCTATGAGAGCTGATTTGGATAGTAGATATTTGAGAGGATAAACTTTAGAGATGAGTTTAGCTTGACTATTTAACATCTAATGTCACAACTTTTATAAAGCAAAGACCATATCTAAATAATATTTTTAAATAGGAGTATAATTTATCTCATATGAGATCAAACTATGACTAAGATAATAAATTGACTATTTTTTCCCTCATCATTATGTTGTGATAGTAGGGCACCTAACGCATAAAGAGTTGCAGAGATATTTAAGAACAGGGGACTTCCCATGATTGGTGGTGATAACATAGGTGGATTTGCCAAATATTTATTGAGATTATTTAAGGCATGTTGACATTCAAATTTCTAATTAAAATTGGTCTGCTTCTTCAATAGATGAGTAAAGGGGTGGAATTTATCTACAAGCTACGATAAGTACCTCTAAATATCTTATAACTTACCCTAAAGACTCCTAAGCTACTTTAGATTATGAGGGGGAGGCATTTCCATAATGGCTTTGAATTTAGCTAGATCCACTTCTATGCCTCTCCTAGATACAATAAAATCTAATAATTTACTTGAGGTTATACTGAATACAAATTTTTTATATTCAATCTGAATTTATATGCTCGTAGTTGCTTTAAGATTATGCGTAGGATGACATGATGCTCAGATATAAGTCTTGACTTCCCTAAGATATCATCAACATAATATTCCATAATGTCATGCATCATATTGTAGAATATGATATCATTACCCATTGATAAGTATCACCAATTTTTTGAGACAAAAGGGTGTGACTTGATAGCATAATGTTCTCCATGGTGTAACGAAGGTTGTTTTATGTTGATCTTCTAGTGTGATTTTAATCTGGTTGTAGCCTAAAAAACCATCCATTAGGGACAACATTCCATACCCTATTATTGAACCCATAATCATGTTTATGTTTTGGAGAGGGAAGTCATATTTAAGACACACCTTGTTGATGTCACAAAATTCTATACAAATCCAACTTCCTCCTTGTTGCTTGGCCACAGGCACAATATTAGATATCCAATTAGAATAATCAATGGGTTGGATAAAGCCTACTTCCATGAAGTTTTGTAATTCCTCCTTAACTAGTAAGGATACTTTAGGGTGTATATTTCATAATTTTTGATTGATTAGCTTAACATTAGTATGAACAAATAGATGATGCACAACTAAGGAGGGATCAAGTCCTATAATGTCAGGGTAACACCATGCAAAAACATCTATAAATTACTTAAGTACCTTAGTAATAATTTGACCTTCCTCAGGTGTGAGAGTTGCCCCTAGTTTAACTATTTTAGGATGTTATTAAATTTTATTATTGAATTCAATCACATCCACAATGAGATAGGATGATTGATCTTGAAAATAAGGAGGCAATGATTGATCCTGGATATCTAAATAAAAATCTTCTGGGAGCTCTATGTCAATTTTGGTATAATATTCAAATTCAACTGAAATATGTGAAAATTCTTCTAGACTTTGGGGTGGCTCATATTCTTTGGATTCATATTCTCTAATTTGATCAAGGGGTTCTTTTTGTTATTATAACTAAGTTTACTAGTAGAGATTAATAGAAAATCCCTTTTTATGGTCATTGGAAGACATTAAGTCATGGAAAAGGTTCCTCAAGAATTCTAAAATAGCCTCATCATTTTGAAATATGTCAAATGATGGTTCCTGACATTGATCCTAATTAATTAATGAGGGGTAGTGGATTTTTATGTCTATCATGGGGATAGTGGTTTCATGGAAAAGGTTTGTGCTAGAAAGCTTTTTAGAAAGACTATAAATAAAGTTTGTCTCTACTTCTTCATTAGAATGAGGCTCATTAGGGATCAAAGTAGTATCCATAATGATATTATTTAAGTAATTGTCAAGAAGATTATACCATAAGACAAGATAATATGGACGTTCTTGAACTATGATGTGTTTAATCCTAACTTGCTCATGTCTTCCTAGTCCCTTTCCTTGATAATGCATATTTTGTATCATTTTCTAGATGTGGGGGTATCTATGTATGTAAGACGTGAGATCCTCATTTTCTCAAATGAGCTAAAATTCATTAGATTCATTAGTATATTTATTTGATAATAGTCCTACACTGTATAAGGCTAGTGATCCAAATTGATAGCTAATAATATTGGTCTTCTAGATAGCCAAGGACTTATAACTTCATAGGGAAAGAGGTAAGTCACCTACATAAAAGGTTTTATATTCATATTCCTTGAACCCTATCAATCTAATTTTTAGATGAGTAAATTTAGTTAATGGATCATAAGTAGGCACAATATCATTGGGGTATATATATTTAGCATCTATTGGGTTTAGAGTGGAGTACTTAGTGTTAGGATAGTAGAAGCAAGATAAGGATTGACCCATTTAGCAATTGTGAAAATGTTCTATTTCCTTAAGAATGGTGATTTTTGTGCCTGAGTGTATTAATTTTAGACATTGATGAAGGGTGAATAATATTTATTTCATCTCATAAATCCATGAGCAACCCAATAATATATTATATGGTAGATCCATATCCATAACATGAAGCAGGTTTTGATGTACCATGGGTCCCACAATAATATGAAGGTAGGTGGTGCCTAGAAATAGATGTTCATTATTATCATATGCTTTATCATGATCTATGTAGTACCTAAACAAGATTCAAAATAACCCAATTTTTTTATTAAGTCCAAATTAAATAACTTTAATGTAGACCTTGCATATATGAG
Source organism: Torreya grandis (assembly GCA_037957365.1). Lineage (NCBI taxonomy): Eukaryota > Viridiplantae > Streptophyta > Pinopsida > Cupressales > Taxaceae > Torreya > Torreya grandis. The sequence goes on from JARHVA010007439.1 coordinate 125,832, forward strand.
TACCCTAGGAATGTGATGGTGGCATATGGAGATTTATATGAATAATGGGTAGTTATGATGGTTGCTAATGGGAATCATGTTTTAGGAACTAAAGGTGATTTTATAAGAAGGAGATAAGTGACCCACTAATGATTATAATTGATTGGTATCAATATATTTGGTAATGTTTAGGTTATTCAAGACTTGATTGAGTATCTCCAAATACATAGGGGATGTTTTGAGAAGATCCATTAACAAGATTTGAGTGGTTGTCTTCTTAAGATGAATAATTATGTCATAATATATTAAGAATTTATTAGATTCATTTCCATATTATGGTATAGAGGTAGATTGGTCCTTTGTGGGTGCCCTACGAAATATGATTTTATTGTGCTTGGTAGTAACCACAAAATCAGCCATGGCCTAGTTGATTTTTCATATGGTAGATGATGGTGGAGTGGTATCATGGGGGATATACATTTTAATGTTATTTAAATAGTGGTATGAGATGGTGTGGTATCACATGATTTTGGAAGTGGATTCCTATCACTAGTCTCTTGATGGATTTCCTTATTTTTGACCATCCTTGGGTAGAGGGTCTTGATATATACATAGCTATTAATTTTTAGAATAATTTAGAGTATTCTCCCCTTCTACTTAAATATCACATTTTTCAATGAGGTCATAAATATAATTCTTTAATTTCATACACATTTTTATGTTGTGACCTTTGACTCTATGTTATTTATATAATTCATCCTCGTGGTACCAATCAAGTCGAAGTTGACAATAATCCAAAGGTTGGATCTTAGGAAGAGTAATCATGTTAGATATAATCAATTTCTTTAGGACCATATCAATAGGTACTCCAAGGTTGATAAGAGGTATTTTTATAGTTTGAGGCTTTGTTTTACATTATGGCACTCTAATAGAGGAGATATTTTGCTAATATGTGGGATTCTTCTTTTCCATAGTTTGAACATGTTATTTACAATATGTAATCCCATTTCCCACAACATTCTTATTCTTATTGAATAATTTTGACTTGACCAAAAAGGAATTATATTGATTTTTATTATGTTCATTTTGGTAATATAATTTAATTGTTCCCTTTTCAATAAGTGCCTTTTCATTTTTTATCCCATTTTCAATAATTTCATCAAAAGTTTTGGCACATTGGAGTTTCAATTGACATTTTAACTCAACATTGAGATTGTCAACAAATATTTTAGATAACTCTTTCTCTATTACTATTAATAAAAGGTGGATTCCTAATATTCTCCATCATTACAATAAAGACGATAGACTTTCCATACTTCTTTGTTTAGTGTTGTAGAGTTATATAATGGAGATATCATGTTTGATGTTAAATGAGAACTATCTTAAAAATTATTTAGTTAATTATATAAAACTAAATATAGACCCTTTTGGAAAATGCATGAACCGTTATATGTCTAGTCCAGTGATTCTTTTTGGGAAAAGTCTTAGTAAGTAGGAATTATCATACACAACTTCATAACAAGCCATATAAAACTCTTGTACATGATCATGGGGATCACATTTACCTCTATATTTTTCAAACTTAGGTACATCAAAGTGAGGTTAGAAAGGTGTTTATGGAATTATCATATCTAAGGGAGAAGATCAAAAATATTTGTATTTATAATACATTATCTATGTGCATGGATCAGTTTATTGGAGAGTGTCTTTCATCACTTTCTATTATTGTGCAAATAAGGGGTCCCCAAGGGGATTAGAAATTTTATCATGACCATTAGGGAATCTATTGGAGATTTCGAAATATTGATGAGGGTATGATGGTCATTGATTTTGTATATAGATTTGGGAGTCTGAGATTTAATTATTATGTGATTTGATCTATTTTATCCTCTAGGATGGTTTACCTCCTATTAGCCTTATCACAATTATTTTGAAGAGGTATAGGTTATTCTTATTCTTTAAGTTCTTGGCCCATAAATTCATCTTATTTAAGTAATTGATTAGTATGGGTATGTTGATGAGGTGTATTATTCTAGGTGGAGCGATAGAATAAGTGTTATATGAGATTACGATCAAAATTTGGGGGTAGTGTGCCCCTCATTTCAATGACTTGAGATAAAACCTAGTTATGGTTTTCATAGATGTAATAGTCAAGTAGGGTCTTGACATAATCATTATGGAGGAGGTTGAATTGATCTTCCTCTCCTATAGGAGTGTGCCTATCACTATGTGTCATCATGATCCTAATTTTGATCAGCTAAATTCTTGAATAAATCATTCTCTTGGTTAGAAGCTTGTCCCATTCTAAGCTATTGGGCATGGGTTTGGATCAACATAGAGTGGAAATATGGTAAGGTGTGATGGGTGATAATGAGGTTTTGGATACTATTTTTGTTTATAAATCAAATTTAAGAGTGGTTAAAGAAGATGATTTAGAAAGGTGATGTTTTTAGATTTAAATAAATGTGAAGATTAAGATGACTAAGGATCACCAAAAGACAAAACCCTGTAAGATTCAAATCTATAAAAAAAATAGGAGATGATGGGATTAGGTGCCTTTTACTCTATCAAAGGAGTGATTAGATGGGTGATAGGTATGAATAAGTAAATGATAGAGAAGTTATGGGTGCTAGATTAAATTTTTTGATAAGGCTATGTATGTTGATAATACCTAATCAAAAAGATTATAATAGACGTATGGAGGGATTAGTGACCATTAGGATGGATTAAAGAATAAATATAGTATCTAAAAATTATGAATTGTAAAATATGAAATGGATATTAGATGTTTGGGATGGTGATATGGATGATGGAATATATGGGATGGATATTAGACATGGTTTAGGATAGTGAATGCGATATGAAAGATATAAGATGTGGATGCCAAATGTTGTCTAAAATGGTGAGATGGAGGTTATGATAAGGTTTAAGAATGAGTTTAAGCCTAGAGGTATCTAAGGTATCTAAAAAAAAAAAGGGAGTTGCTAACTCAGTTTACAAATATCAAAGGTTTAACATGACACACAAATAACACATGCATCAACAATTACTAAGCTAGAAAACTAAAAAGGGTGTGTAACCTGACACTCACACCATCTAATAGCTTCATGTATAAGTTTTTATTTTGGTGACCCATTATATAATTTATCAAATTCTCTTTACCCCATCTACACTTAATAGCTTATTAAGAGTTGATCCTAACTCTGGTAGTGAAATGCCTATTATGATTCAAAGGTCCTATGCTAGGTTTACATAAGGGTTTCTAGGTAAGTTCCTAATTTATGCAAAGGTATGATGGGGACTAATTATATATAGGATGATATCTAACCACTTTTTATATTATATATTAAATACCCCTCACTCCATATAACCCTTTATGGGTAATTCTTCTTTAACATGTAACAATAACTCTCCTAATATCTATACTTTGCTAGAACATAGAGTTTGGTCTATTGCATGGTGATTAAACCATGTTACTGACCCCTAGTGACTAATCCTATGCATGGGGATTAATTATATGTCACATTATATCCTAGACACAGAGGGTCAAAAAACATGAAAACACAATTAATTTACCCTAATTAATTACATATGTGAGGAAGCACAAATATATACAATCAAATCACATAAGAAGCAAATATATACAAGAAGCAATATTGAAATATAAGGTTTTGGTACTCCTCATAAAACATAAGGATTAAGATAATAAATGGGATTCCCTTATCTTGAGAGGTTCTACACAAAAATGGTTTTTAGAGTTGACTTACTACAAAAACATAACTCCCTGCCAAAAAATAATTTCACAGTGCAAAACTATAATAGTCAAAAACTCAATTTTAGTAGTTTTTCACTAAAGTATAAAAATACAAATTATATAGTTTTAAATGATGTAGATGGATTATATCTTGAAAAATAATTATATATCAATCCTATAATTTTTCAAAATATAGGATAACTAACAAAAACTTATATGAATATCGAGAGTAAATAGTTATGGTAGGTTATAAACTCTGACTTAATTAACCAAAACTTATATGGATACCTAGAATAGAAAAATATTTTTATCAGGCCTTCCCTATAGATTAGTTAAAATAGTGAATTTAATCTACACCTAAAATTGTCTAATTACATGTTTGCTAATGAGAATGCAATAACACTAATAGTAGGTAAAATCTATAATTCATGAATAGTGATATTATAGTAGGTATTTTAATTGGTTAATGATATATAGTTTAGTTTATATTATCCCTTTATCTCCCTTTTTACCTATTGACTTGCACACAATAAACTTAAGATCACCATTTTAGGTACATAATCAGTGAAGGGGATCAAAATAACCAAATTTGCCTCACTTGGATTACAAAAAATTAGATTTCATTTAAAATAAGATCAATATGATGGCTAATATATCATATAGACAAATATTTTATTGGTTATTACCTCAAAATACATATTTATAGGATAATTTTATAATAATACATAATACCTTGACTTGCAATGGCAATACCATGATTACCACGAAAAAACCATGAGTATGAGAATTGTGGTATTACACTTTGATTACAAATAGTCAGATTCTTGACTAACCCTAAATTTATTTGGACACAAAAGATATAAATACTTATATATAACATAGAAAAAGTAAAATTACTTTTCTAGGGGTTAGTAATAGATGAAAACCAGTGATATGAAGATAAACCAAACACTCTTCAAAGCCACAACTACTCACATAATATTATTATTAATAGGTAAAAACTGTAAGTGTAAGAGTTTTGATGTTGCATATTAGATACTAATGGTTAGGCTCTTGTTCAACCCTTATTTTCCCTACACAAAAAATACACAAAATAATTTTAGACAATACCAAACAACTAAAATTATATGTATAGAGGTTAGACATATAAGAAAACAATGATATTATGACAACCTAAAGATTTTGAAAAATCACAACTTCTAATGCAAAACCATATTTATAAGATAAATATTATTACTTTCAAAGTTGTTATTTTTCACAAAGGTGAAAAATCTATAAAAATCCAAAAACCGTTAGTGGTTAAATTTAAATTTTAATGCAATACCACTGATCTAGTTGTAATATCATGACTACAATACCACTAATACTAGTACAAAATGGCAAGTCTCCTGTATATGATGATTTTTTCAAAATCTAGCCTTTTATTCTCATCTAATTACACCTACAAGCTTAAAAACCACTTCAAAAAAGATTAAGATGATAAAATTAGGGAATAACTCCCACTATGGTCACCAAAATGTAGCATAATTTTTGTATTTATCTTATATTACTACTTTTAGCAATAATACCCAAAACCTAAACAACATCAAATAGAGAGGATAGAGAGATAATTATATTTCTATAATGGGGATTATCACCATAATTTTACCTCTTGTATCTCCCCTCCAAGATTTCCAAATTTATTTTTGATGCAAAATGAGTTGGATGTTGGATTACTTGCCTATGCTCAATAACGGCTTCCAATGAAGTTCTTGATTGGATGATGACTTTGATACGGCTATATAGATGCAAGAGATATGATAATGGAATAAAGTTGTGAAGTTTCCAAGATATTTTTCATGAAGGTATTGGCTTGGTTATATATGAAATGGAGGGAAGGATCAATTCCTCATATTTAATATTGAGCCATTGGGATCAATGGCTAGGATTTTTCCAAGGATTTTTTAATTCCTTGGAATCCTCTAGAATAGATAATTCTTGAGGAAAAATGGATAAATTGGAGGATATTTATAGAATTATCTAATTCTAGAAATATATATTAGGGTTTAGGTATGTAGGAATAACTAGTTAGTAACATGGTATATGGGTATGTAAATAAATTGTGTTATTAAATTAGCAAGTGGATTAATAAGAAACTTAGTAGTAAATAGGTTTGGTTAATAGAATAGTAAGGGTGCTTAATTAGTTATAGGGGTAGAATAAGGTTTGTGGGATGTAGGAAACGGGGAATAGGATATTAGCTAATTAGCTAGGAAATATAGTTATAGGTTAAATTATTAGAATTAGTAGAATTATCTAGGTGAGAAAATTTAGGTGCATACAGTAGTACATTTTATGACAAACAAAATATCATAGTCTAGTATATGTTTGTATATATTAATCAATTATAAGAACCAATCATAATAATTTCAAAGATCAAATATCTCATAAACAAGAACATAAAATTTATATATACAAAATGCTATACTTTTAGGAGTTTGTATGCTTATAATTACAATATCTTATCCCTCAAGAATTTATTACTTAATTTAATAGTCAATAATAACTATAATTATAGGCACATTCCCCAATGTATAAATATATGCTATTTATGCATACGAGTACCTATGTATTCATGTGTGTGTGTGTGTGTGTGTGTGTGTGTGTGTGTGTGTCTGTATATACATACATACATACATATGTATGTATGTATGTACATATATACATACATATATATGTATATATATACATATACACACACACACACACATATATATGTATATATATATATATACATATATATATATAGGTATATATATGTGTATATGTATGTATATATGTATATATATATATATGTATATGTATATATGTGTGTGTGTCTATATATGTGTATGTGCATACACACACACACACACACACACACACACACACACACACACACACACACACACATATACACATACATACATACATACATACATACATATATATACATACATATATATATATATATATATATATATATATAGACATTTGGTTTGAATGATTATTACACACAATCTTGCTATACATATGTTCACAGTTTGGAATAAAAATTACACAAAGTTCTGACATACATATGTACATGGTTTGAATAATAAATATATACATCATTTATACTTATATTCTCATTATTTTATATAAAAGTACATATTCCATACATATGTATTCTCAAATTTTCAAAATAATGTTTATAGTTCCTACATGTATATTCAAGGTTTTGATAAAACATAGGTGATATATATATATATATATAATCTAAATGAACTTCAAAATAAATAGTACCCAAAATTCCTATATAAATTTATTCATTTATCAACTTAGACTTTGTAATTGTCAGATATACACAAAAATTGTGTGTGTGTGTGTGTGTGTGTGTGTGTGTGTGTGTGTGTGTGTGTGTGTGTGTGTGTGTGTGTGTGTGTGTGTGTGTGTACCTAGAGTTTCCAAACCAAAAACTTGGTGACCATTTATATTAAAACTATCTACCAAGTCCCTTGCTTGATTAGCTAGGACATTTTCTATCACATTACAATAAACTCATTTGACCCTATTATTTTCCCACACACAATACTAGTTTGTTTCATAGGGGTTTAGGGGATAGTGGTTTAGTTTTGTGGATGGTTGAACCATCCATAGGTCTAAACCTATATTCATAATAAAATTCATATCATTTTTGAACACCCCTAAGATATTATTTTACATACATAATTATTTTGAGATAAGAAATAATAAAATAACATCACCAACCTCTTAATTGATTCCAAATGAAACTATATGAGCCAAAAAAATCCTTGTCTTCCCCTTTCTTTAATCCTCATCCTTCTCTTCTTTATCCATGTTATGTCTTCTCCCTCCCTCCTATTTTCCTTTCTCCATCAAAATTTTTCATCTTTCATGTAATGGATGCAACTTCTTGCATAAATCTTGCAGTTTCCATTCATGCAAAAAATATATTAGCCACTAATCTCTTGGCTTTACTAGGTTAACCCTAGTTCAACATAGGTAATATAGCCAAAAATTATTGAAGTTTAACCAAAGCATTAATCATTATTTTAATATTTTATTTCCTACTTGACATTTTTTGATGTCATAAGGCTAAATATTAACTTCACAAAAGTCCATTGTAATATTATTGCCAATGATATCTAATACTTCAAACATCACCATTGATTATGCATCCAAGTAACGATTAGATATAGTTCACAGGATAGCTTAGGATATAATGCAATATTTATAATTACTAAATATAGATAAATAATATCATGTCATTAATAATAATGTTACAAATATAAAGTCAATTATATTTATTTATATAAAATGGTAAATCACACAACAACTATACCAAACATAATAGTATTATAATAATGTAGTCATTGTTATTACTAAGTTATATAGAATATCCAATGTCTTTAATTATATTTATATATTAAGATGATAAACCATATGATGATATTTCCAAAATATCATAATGATAACCATCCAATGTTCTAAAACTTTATAAAGACATTACGACTAGTCTATAAATAGTAGTAAATGAATATTGATTGTGTAGATTTGTTTTCTCATATATAATTAACCATCATGAATATAATAACATTAAATAATTAAAAAAAACATTAAATAATCAATATACATATATCAGTCATAATGCAGTCACTCTAAATTAACTTCACATAAGCATTGAACTGAAATACATCACAACTAACACACATAATTAATTATATAAATGATGATAACATCGAAAGATGTACTAAGGTTAACAAATAAAATAATGAATATTATGAGTGATATCTAACATGGTGTGCACATTTTTTCTAGCTATTCCTATATCATCCCCAAAAACCTCCACCTATGCCACTCTCTTTGATGATTCTCTCCCTCTATCATGCTCTGAGTGATGAATCTCTCCTACATCAAACTCATGACAAGAAAGTAGTTATCCCATAACATCATGATATAAATCATAAAATAATACTTTAACAATTAATCAAAATCATCATAAAGTAAATAATATATAATACATTTTAAGTCATAGTAATGAAATCAAAGAAACATACAATTATGCCATAACAAAATATGACTTACATCTTAGTTAAATACTAATAAATAAATCTACCAACTATGATAATCCATGGATAATTAGGTAATTTATCTTAGTAAGAAATCAAGATGTGACATGATCTATGGTTTGTGGTTAGTGTGGAAAAGTACTATGATGATGCTTTCCCTCTCCTTCAGTAGTCAATTGATAGAGACTTTTACTCATGATTACATTTTATATACATATGGTGAGGTTGTGGATACTTGTTAATTTTATGGAATAATGTATTTATTTATATTCACTATGATGTACAAACTTTGTATTATTATAATTTGATAATCAGTATTTGGTTGCTCTTGTTGTGTAATATTAATGTATAAACTTTTAGTAGTTGGCTGAGTTATTCTCACTAGATACACTTTTATGATGGATTGAATTTGTAATTCTATTGAATGTGTTAATTTGATAATTATATAAATGTCTCATAATTAATTAATTATACAAGATGCATTTAGTTAAATATCAATTAACTTATCTTAAATAATAATAATCTAAGCTGGATTAATTAAAATAAAATTAAACAAATTATGATTTTTGAATTAAACCTAGTGGGGTTCTAATATTGTGGTATTAGATCCAAGTTTAAACTATAATAATTAATGAGTCTACTAACATATTCATATATTCCTATTAATTATAAAGGATAATGGTGCATAGTAGACCTAAAGATGAGGGTACTTAGAACACTAATCCTAAAGTAGATCCAAACCAAATTTCCATAGAGCAAGCTACAAAGTTGGATTAGATTCTCATAACCATGCATGAAATAAGGGATAGAATCATGGCCTTAGAACAAAAATTACATGGGAATGTTGAATATTTTAATCAATAAAATCCTAAGGAGAACCTTACTTAGCAAGAAGACTAGTAAGAGGTTCAAAAATAATGTAATCATGATGAGGTGTTGTATGATGTAAGGGATCATGTAGAAAACTTACATGGGACATTAAGAAAGATAATCCTCCTATATTTAATGGTGTTAAATATTGGTTGATATAAATGGAAAAGTATTTTGAGATTCATAATTAATCAAAAGTCACTAAGGTGATTTGGGGAGAATATAAGCTTTCTAGAGAGGTAACAATATGGTGGGAAAAGAAGAAGCTTGAGATGAACCTTAACTCAACTAGCACCACATGGGATAAATATGATCATGGTTTTGTTTAAATTACGATGGTTACCCCAGTTGTATTTTGACTAAAATCAAATTTATTTTTAGAATCTAAAGTAGGGAGATATTTTGGTGAATGAATATTGGTAACAACTCACTAAGCTCCTAAAATATTTTCCTTAATATTAGATAGATGAAAGGTTTCACATTCAAAAGTTCATTATGGGATTATAACCATACATTAGGTGTGAGGTAGATGTGCATAGACCATATATAATGGATTACATATTTCAAAATGTAGTTAAGAAGGTATTGAAGTAGTAGTTAGTTAGGTCAAAAAGAAGTTTAAGAAGTTTGGAGGTTCTGAATCCACTCTTAAGAAGAAGAAATTGATAAGTAATAAAAATTCAAAGAATCAACTCAAGAATCAAAATACTACATTCATTAACTTCTAGAGTAGGAAAAGAGTGGAAGGTGGGTTCAATCATAGTTTCAAGAGGAACCAATAGTTAGAAAGAAAAGGACCCCCTGGTAGATGTTTCATCTATGGAAGTGATCACTATGCTATGGAGTGTACTCAATGAAATTCTAAAGGTAAATCTAAGGGTGTTATGTAGCAAAGAATGTTTGAATAGAGAATCAATGTGGTCATTAACAATCATTAAGATGATTTTCAATTCTCAATTATTGATGTTGCATGTAATATTTTTGGTCAATAATTTTCCATTTTCATTGACACTAGAGCTACAAAATATTTTATTTCTCCATGAATGATTTATAAGTTTTAGGGGAAATCTAGTTTAATGGAAAATGCATGGTCAGTGCAATATGATAATGAAGTCAAGGTCAAAGTCAATAGGTTATTAGTGGAAGATGATATTAAATTACCTAAATTCACCATAATAATAGATCTTTATGCAACACCACTAGGGTCATATGATGTAATAATATGTTTTAATTGGCTTGATAAGCATAAATATAAAGTAGATTGTTATCTTAAGAAGGTAGAATGTTAGGATAATTTTGGGAATCAGATTTGGATTCAAGGTGAGAAAATAGAGTTGAAACATAGGCAAATTTTTGCAATTCAATTTAAGAAAGCTCATATAAAAGGATGTCAAACATTTATTTTTAAAATAAATGAAATAGAGGAATATAATGAATAATCAATTTAGGATTACCATTTTTGTAAGAACTTTCAAGATGTGTTTCCAAAAGAATTTCTAGGATTACCACCCAAGTGGGAGTTTTATTTTTCAATTGACATAATACATGGTTTAGAATTGGAGTCCAAGGTACCTTATAGGATGATGAATATAGATTTGGTTGATTTGAAATATCAATTATAGGATTTGTTACATAAATTGTTGATTTGACCAAGTGTGTCACCATGTGGTGCACCATTCATTTTTATCAATAAGAAGGATGGTACTCTTCACCTGTGTATTGATTATAAGATGTTGAATAAAGAAAAAAGTAGGAACATGTATCCGTTACATCGTACTAATTTTATATTTACTCAAATGTGTGGGGTGATAGTTTCTCTAAGATATATCTATGAGTGGGATATCACCATCTAAGGATTTGGGAAGAAGATATTACCAAAATAGAGTTCAAAACTCAATATGGACACTATAAATTTACAGTGTTATCTTTTGGGTTAACAAATGCTCTAGCAACATTTATAAATCTCATGAACAATGTGTTTAGGGATTATTTGAATAACTTTGTGTTTGTTTTTCCAATGATATCCTCATTTATTCTAATAATGAGGAAGAACATCTACAACATCTAGAGTTAGTTTTGTAGAATTTACAAAACCAAAAACTATTTGGTAAATTGTCTAAATGTGCGTTTTATTGAGGAAAGTGAAATATTTGGGACACATTATCTTGTATATGGAATTTTAGTTGGTTGGTGAGAATAAGATCCATAATGGAGTGGCTAACACCTAAAAATGTACATGATTTGAGAAGTTTTTTGGGACTGGTAGGGTATTGTAGGATTTTTTTTTCAGATTTATCAAAAATATCTAACATAATTACCTTTATTAAATAGAAGAATCAGATTTTTTGGTTGGATAAGTGTGAAAATAATTGTAATTTTTGAAAAAGAGGCTTATTTTGACACTTGTGCTAAGAGTTCCTGATCTTAACAGTTAGTTCTTTGTAATCATTGATGTATCTATGAATGGTATTAGAGGAGTTCTTATCCAATATGGTTTAGTTGTAGCATGAGTCCAAGAATATTAAAAATTATGAGTAAATTTATGCCCCACCCAATCTTTAACTTGATTTATTATTTCATTCCTTACAAGTTTGGAGGCATTGTCTACTAGGGAAACCATTTGAGCTCAAGATTGATAACATGGGGCTCAAATTTATCTTCACTTAACTAAACCTAAATGATCATTAGAGATGTTAGTTATAGTTATTATATGACTATGATTTTTATATTAGATACATTAATGACAATTAAAATACAGTTGTTGATGCCTTAAGTCATATAAGGTATATAACAACTTTGGCTACTTTAGGAGTACCTTTCATGATCAATTTATTAAATTATGCCCTAGAGATGAATTTTATAAGAAAGTTAAGTAATATTTGTTATAGGATGCTCATAACCATAAGTTTAAATTATTTAAGTTGGACAATGATGGTATTTTGAGGTATAATGGAAAAATGTATATACCTAATAGAGATAATTTGAGAAACATGATGCTAAAGGAAATACAAAATGCCCCTTATTCAAGTCACCCTAGAATGACTAAGCTCATGGATGAGATAATAAATATTTATTTACGATGAGGAATGAAAAGGGATGCAACATATTTTGTGTGTCATTATTTGGAGAGTCGGTGTGTGAAGGCTTAACATGTACATCTAGAAGGATTGTTGCATCTTCATGATATACTGGAATGGAAGTGGTAGGTAATTAGTATGGACTTTTTCCAAGGTTTTTCATTATCATGGAACCATCATGACATGATCTTGGTAGTATTTGACAAAATAAAGAAGATAAAACACTTTATACTAGGTAATTTGACTGATGATGCACTAATGCTTGTGAAAATATTCATAAAAGAGGCATACCTATTATATGTGTTTCCAGAGAAGATCATTTATGATCAATATATAAGGATGACATATTGATCTTTTTTACTCTAAATTTAGCTTTGCGCACATAATTAAATTTTAGTACTACATATAATGTAAAAATAGATGGACAAATAAAGAGAGTAAACTAAGTTCTATAATATTTTATTTGAATGTATTTCATGAATCAATAATACAAGTGGGAAGAGTATCTTCCACTAGTAGAGTTTGCTTATAATAAATCTTACCAATCAACTTTAAATATGGATCCATTTGAAGCATTGTATGGAAGGAGGTGTCAAATACCAATTAGTTGTGACAAGCTTGAAGACATGGTAGTCTTTTGTCCTAAACTACTTATAGAAATGGAAAATCAAGTCAAGATAATAAAATAAAGATTGGTTTAATCTAATGAAAGACATAAAATCTATGATAATCCAAAAAGGATAATGAGATAGTTTTTTGTTGATGATAAAGTATTTATGTGGGTTAAGCATTAGAAGAAATCAATTATGTTTGGCAAATTAGTGAATCTTTCACCAATATATGTGGGACCTTTTGAAGTCTTGGAAGTGATCAATCCTATTACATATAGGATTTATTTACCACTAAATATAACTCTTTTGCATAATTTTTTTCATGTGTCCTATCTTAAAAATTATGCAGTTGATCCTTCTCATGTATTATATTGGAATGCTTTACAGGTCTTAGATCCCATGGTGGTCATTGTATATCCAGTCAGAATATTTGACACTCACAAACTTAGTTTATGTAAAATGGAAGTGTCATAGTACAAATTCCAATGGGACTAATATTCTGAAGATAGTGCCACTTGGGAAGATAATGATGAGTTCCATAGGTTGTTTCCAAATTTATTTGTTTAGATCATTTACTATTATTATTTGATTTGCTACTATGTGTTATTTGATTTCAAAAAATTGGTTTGAAATAAGTGTCATCAGGATGATGACCAATTTTAGGGCGAAAGAAGTTACATCCCAATTTCCTCATTAACTTGATTTGCTTATTAAACAAATATTAATGGGGTTAATATTATTTAATTAGTATTTTATAAAACTATTTCCATTTATGTTAACCTATGGAAAGACATATAATTATTATTATGTGTAACTCACTACTTGATTGATTAGGTGTACATGAGTTTCATATGTATGTAGATTATGCTCATTAATTATTATTGTTATTTATAATCAATTTTATTAATTATCATTATTATGGGACAACTACCATTTTTATTTGTGGGGTGGATGTAGAAGAAATTCCACTCTCTAGATTGATATAGATAGATAGTATCATTAGGGAGGGTGTTGTAGATGAATATGTTGGAGGTGTAGAGATTTGATAAGGAACCCTGCACACAACATGTAGTATAAATAAATACATAATTGTTTTAATTTTGTTATGTTTGGTTACTTAGTGATTGATCATTTTGATTTAGTTTTGATCCATGTTTTGATGTTATTTGATATTAATTGTAGTTGTTACTATTTTTTAAGATTATGTTATTGTTTCCATTATGAAGTATGATAGTTATATATTTATCTTTAGATGACTATACTTAAGAATTGATGACTTTGTGACTCTATATCAGTATATACCTATAAGAATTAAACAAAAAAATTATCATTAATAAAAGATATACATGGAATAGAAATAAATTGAATTATATATCATCTAAAAAATTAAAATTTTTAAACATTATCTAACTTAAACCTGCGTGAAAGTTACTATGGTGGTACCTCGGGTGACATAGTTTTTAAATAACTAAGGGTTAACTAGGTATGAAACTTTGATTGTTTAAATGTTTAAAGTTTTGAATATGCATTTGAGTTTTATTAAACATAATTATTATGTTTATTGATATAACACATTTTCAACCCTAATTTGGGAGTCATCGTTTGGTTTTTATTTATTTGTTTGAACCATGTATAACTTGAAATGGATAAGGTTAAATTGTGAATTAGGAGGAGATATTTAGATGATTCTATTATTTGGAGATTGATCTATGAGTTTTTGAAGTATGTTGGGAATTTATGGTGTTATGGAAAGCCATTCTTGGGGAAATTATGATCGAGAAGGGTTTACCATGAAATTAGGGGTTTTCATATGGCATGTAGATGACTATGAAAATAATAAAGGAGGATTAAGTTTTTATAAATGTATAGAGGTTGGGGTCAATAGAGAAGAAATGAAGACTTTTATTCATATACCAAAGGATAAAATATAATTTGGGAGCACTCAAGAGGTAGGGTTTGTTCATTGGTTCACTCTAAAATCCTATATTCATGTTATACAGTTTATAGATGAAACGGTTATGGTATTTAAAAAAATGGTTGTTTTATAATAATAAACCCTTATGAGAATCAAGGATTCAAACTTGTCAGAGGAGGAATCCCCCAACATAATTGAATAATTGATTTAATCAAGTATAACATAAATATGGAAGGTTAGGGTAACTGGAAAATGAGATCTTTATATGATTTTATTTACATGGTTATGTGTTATTGAAAGGGCTATGTTAATGAAATAGATTGAGAAATTATTTTGATAGGGTGTTCAAAACTAAGTTTTATGATGGTCAATAATATGATTGTGTTTTTCCTTATCTCATTTATATATTAAAATGACTATGTAACCATCTAGTTATATGGCTTAAGGATATTGTTCTAAATTCTAGTTACAATTTTGGAACATAAATTGGGTTTTGTTAGTTGTTATTTGAATATATTTTCATTTCATTTCAATTTTGAAATGGCTATGTGATACTAATTTGTTATACCTATGTATGATTATTTGTATGGGATGACTAGAAATTGTTATCCAACTTAACCTAGATTAGTTTGTTTATTGTATATAAATTTTTATTGTTGACTATGTGTAAATTTTAGTTGATTACCATACTACAAGATTATGTTTATTTTTGTATTATATATTTAGGATTATTATATTATTTTAGGGTCATAGGTTTTGTATACATAATAATACTGAGTCAATATAAACCGCAATTATTTTATATAAAGTTTATGGGTTATTATTATGATAAGTTTATTTGAATATAATTGTTATTTGTGAGTAGTCATGATGATTATATGTTGAGTAAGATAAATATATATTCAATGGATTTGTTGAGTGTATAAAAATTACTAAAGGCCACATCATAATAAGAATATATACACAAACAAGTATGAATATAGAGATATACATTATCAACTAATTTTTTTTCTTTATTGGTTATGTGTAATATGGTTAGATGAATGATTTAATGATGTTGTTATGCAATGTTAGATGTATAATATAGACTTAGTTTAAAAATTTGTAAAATGGTTGAACTTGAACTATTTTGAGGACATGGATGTTTAATTTAGGGGTTAAACTTGTGTTGAATGATTTCAACAAGTCAATGTACCATATGGTACACAACATAATATTTCACATTTTATGTTTATGTTTCAATGAATTTAATTAGGTTTAAGTGTTGTGTGGTGTTAATGTGATTTATATGTTAGTTTTAAATTGATTTTATGTTTCTTAAGTGGGATTTTAGGATATGAGAATAAACATGAAGCACATTTAAGTATGTATATATGGTTTGATGCTATGGATTGCACCCTTGATAGAAGGCTGAGCTTCTGTCTTCCACACGGCGCAATGGAGACTCCCTTCTTACCTGTGGGTCAAGCAAAATTGAGGGGAGAATATCTAGATAAGTGATAGCTCCCTTTGATGCATCTTTGAATTATTTCACTACTATTGCTAATATATAAAAGGAGGGGTGAAAAGAGAGAAGAATACTAAAAATAGAAACTAACTTAAGACAGTGATGCACCAAATGATGTTGATCTACTCAACTGTTCACACTTCAAACTAGAAAGGGGGTAAACATACACTTTATCTGGTAAAAGACTAGACTATAAGGAACTTTAAAAGGGGGGTTTAATGAAGACACATATGAAATGTAACTTACCATAGGTGTTATAGAAAACACATTGTTTGATAGCTACTATTTTCTATCTCTGCACTCCAGATGTAGCACTTCCTGGTAACCTACAAAACTGGTACTCTAGTTACACCATGTGTGTTGGTGTCAACTTGTGAAAGCATCAAGCTAAACTAAATAAACACAAGGTTAATAAATAGACACACTCAGAGATATATACAGTCAAATAGAGGTAAAACACATTCTTATTGATTCAAGGTGAAATTTTGGAAGGGCTTTGCCTTACAAAATGAGAGATAGATTTTCTCAAATGAGAATTTACAATATATAGAGAAGAAAAATCAATGGCACCTTTTTCCACAAGTGGCCCATGCTACATTTAATTCATTAGGAAGAGGAAGTTTTGTGAAGGAAGTCATCCTATGGTAGTCCAAGTCTTGACTTTGGCATTTAAATTATATTAAACGTCATTGTGAAAGCATGGGTCACGCCTTTCTATTTGAAAATAAGATTGCTTCTTAAAGAGGTTCATGCAATTGTTTGCTCATTAATGATTAAATGGCTCATTAATGCTTAAATGAAGAAAAATAGGCCATGCCATTCACTATTTACACTCCTTGATGACCACTTTGTAAGTACTATTTCAACCACTAACATAACTCCTCTATCAACATCTCTTTTTCCACCTGGGATGTTCTATCCATGTCTATGCTTGGCTCTTCGAGCTCCTTTCTCGATAGGTCACTAAGTTTACTCTTGGATTTTGTCTTTTCCTAGATTTTTCAGACCTTAGGGCTATCTTTTGTCATTTCTTTGCCCTTTCTGGCAATCTGAGCTCTCAGGGCTACTTTTTGTCTTTTGTTGGCAATTTAAGCTCTCAGGCTCTCTTCTAGGTAGGTCAGTGAGTTTCCATGCATGGGCCCATCCTTAAGTATTCCAAGATCAATAGCTATCTTATCACCATAAAGTTAATGTTCATGCACCTATTGCCATTTGAAAGCTAATGGCTACTCCATTGTCCTAAATTTGGTGTCCATGAGGACATCACTAGATGTTTAAATTCCAATAGCTAGTTTGCGATGCTCAATTTGATGTCTTCAGGCCCGTCACCCCTTTGGAAATTTATTTGACTTTATACAATCCCATCATCCTTTTGTATTCATTTGTCTCTTTCTAATTGAACCCTCCTAAAGGGAATGTGTCCCTTTGGGGCTTTGAAAAGGTCTCCTTCTTGGTAGTCGAGAGTCCCTCATAAGGGTACTTGCCCTTTGAGCTCCTTCGGGTTGCCTTGGCTTCTCAATTCCTTTAGACAAAATGTCTAAAGGAATTCCCTCAGACATTTTGCCTAGAGGAAATATTTTCTTTGGAGTCTCAGACCTTCTTTCTTTTGGTTGGTCCTTTTCTTTGAACAAATTCCTTTAGACAAAATTTTGAAGGAATTCCTTTAGTATTTTATCCAAAGGAATTTGCCTTTGCCATTTTGGCATGGATTTATTTCCAAAGGGTAATTTTCATTTGGCTCCTTGCCTTGTGAATTTCTTTAAAAAAATATCTGAAGGAATTCCTTTTGGCACTTTGTCTGAAAGAATTCACATTGACTTCCTTGGATTTCATTTAGATTTATTCTTCAGACAAAAGTTTGAAGGAGATCCTTTCCTTTTCCTTAGTCTTTTCTCTAAAGAAAACCTTACCTTTTGGTCATCTTCTTTGGTCCCTCTGCAAGTGTTTTCTGCCCTCCACAAGGGCATCTAGGCCCCATGTTGCCCTTCAGACTCCTTTGGAATGGCCTGATTGGTCATTTTCCTACCCTTTGCAAGGTTAATTGACCTTTAAGGCCTATTGAAATACTTATATCCCTTTGAAAATGAGTGATTTCCTTTGCTGAAAAGGCTTGTGCAATTAACTACCAAAAGAGAAAAAGGTCTTATACCAAACCAAAACCTACAAGTCTTTAGATCTTTCAATGTTTTATAAGAACAAGAATTATTACAAAGAAAAAAGGCATTCACAAAAAAGTGGGTACATGACTTGACTGATCAAAATAGTAGGGAAAGGAGACCAACTTTTGGCCTATAAGACCAAAATGGTCAACAAATCTAGTGATTCCTAGGGGAAGCATGCCTACTATGCTTTAAGAAAAAATAGTGGCTTATAAGTAGATTAGGCATGGAGTCAAAACATAACGTAAAAGGTTGACAATGGCCTTAATATATCTAAGAATCAATCATGAAGCTTTTACCCCAAAAGGGAAACAAAACACACACAAGGTTACAAAACTATGAACATGTGTAAAAGCACTTAGGTAAAATAGTGGAAAAACAAGGAAAATATATACATGATGAGAGAACGGTCAGTGAAAATGCTTAAGATATATCCCATTAACTGGGATATGTAGTTCTTCACCACCCAACCTAGAGAGTTGAAATGCATTGTGTTGCTTACACTGAGTGATGACATATGGACCACTCCATAGGGCATCAAAATTTATGTTCTTTCTAGACTTAGCTTAGTCCACATCCCATTTCAAGATGATGTTACCTTTAGAGAAACCTTTTGATATGAATTTTTTGTCAAAGTGCTCCATTTGTTGTTGATGGCTGGTCATAGAAACTATGGGTTGGTCCTTTGTCTCCTGAAGTTCCATTAGTTAACACAACCTAACCTCTATGTTGTTGCCTTCTTCTAATTGCAACTGGTGAGTAAGATCCAAAGCTATAAATTCAAGTGAAATAGGAAGTATAGCTTCCCTTCCATACATCAGCATGTATGGTGAATTGTCAACTGCCCTCTTTGGAGTAACCACGTCTACCCATAGGGATATTTTCAACTTGGCATGCCAAGTTCTCTAATTCTCATCCATTGTTCTTTTAATAATCCTGATCATATTCTTATTGGTGGATTAAACCAACCCATTCCCTTGAGGGCAGTAGTTGGAGGAAGTACTGAGGTAGATGTCATATCCCAACACCCATTCACTCATTCTAATTCCCATGGAAGTTAATGCATTGTCTGAGATGATGGTAGTTGGGACTCCAAACCTTGTCACCAGGCCTTCATAAAAATGTAAGACTACACTTTCATTGGCCTCCTTCAAAGTAATAGCTTCTACCCATATCATGAAGTAGTCTATAGCAGTCAAGACCCATTTGTTGCTAGCACTAGAAGGAGGGTTAATCATCCCTATGAATTCAAGGCCCCATTACATAAATGGTTGTTCTACCTGAATAGGTTATAGAGGCATTACAACTGGCCATTATTTCTAGTCAAATAGAGCACACTTTTAGGACTTTCATACTCAGGCATGGGTGTCTTTGAATAGAGTGGGCTAGAAGTAACTAGCTCTCATAATCCTTGTAGGTATAGGCTTAGGAGCAAAGTGACCACTTGCTGGGCCATCATGGAACTTAGATATCACCTTTTCAACCTGACCTAGGTCTATGTACCTCAAGAGTACTCCTAAAAAATCTCTTCTAAATATCACCCCATCAATCAAGACATAAGGGAGATATTGGAGTCTAAAATATCTCCTCTTGGTCCTATTAAGGCCTTGTGGGCACTCACCAGTGAGAAGGAAATATTTCATGTCTGATGCCCAATCCTTCATGACTGCTGGTTCTTCTACTATAGCTTCATCATGGACTAGCAAAATGTCCTCTTTCTACTAATTAAGGTTTAAAACTAGGTTTTCACACAAGCCTTTTCCCCTTACTATCTTGGTAGTTTTGATGTCCACATCATATTCTATTACTTTAGTGATTGATCTCACTCTTTTTTCATTTAGATCACAGTTGATCAAGAAATATTTGACATTGGGATGTGGCATCATGAGATGAACCTCATTATTGGACAACATATGTCTAAATTTCTTTAGGCTTCATATGACCACAAGGACTTACTTCTCCACATATGTATACCTAATCTCAAAACCTTCTAGGCCTTGGCTAAAAAATGCAAGTGGTTATTCAAGGTTCTCATCATTTTCTTGGGTAAGCATGGTAGAGATTACCTCTTCATTTCCAAAGGTGTAGAGGTTTAAATCCTTGGTGAAGTCAAGACCGATCAAGGTAGGAGCTTGGGTGATAGCCTACTTGATCCCTTCAAAACTATCCTTCCTTTGCACACTCCACATGAATTTCTCATCTTTCTTCAGCATGGAGATCAATGGCTTGACTACCTTAGCAAAATTTAGGATAAATCTCCTCATATAATTTATTTTTATAAAGAAGCTTTGCAAACCTTTATTATTCTTAGGCAAAGATATCTCTAGGATGGAGTGAACTCTTTCTAGATCAATGGTCAAGCCCTCCTTTGAAACAACATGGCCAAGGATTTACCTTCATGGAAAGTGAACACACATTTATTTGGGTTGAGAGAGATACCCAACTCTTTACACCTCTCAAAGATTTGCCTAAGGTGTTTCATATGTTGGCTTGATTCATTAGCAAATATTGTCACATCATCAAGATAGACTAGTACAATATTATTTATCAGGCCTTAGAAAGCCATGTCCATGGCTCATTAAAAAGGAGAACTAGCATTGGATAGTTGAAATGGCATTTTTTGGTAAGAAAACATTCCCCACTTGGTAGTGAAGGCTATCTTATATTGATCATAGTCTTGCATTAAAATTTGATTGTACCTTGAATACCCATCTTAGAGGGAGAAACATTTACTACCTATCAACATTTGGAGGATTTACTCCATACTTGGGAGAGGATAGTGATCCTTCAATGAGACTCTATTTAGGTCTCTAAAATATACACATAATCTAATCTCCCCATTATTTTTTAGACAAGAATAAGATTGGCCAGCCAAAAAGAGTTTTTGATCAAAAATATGATTCTAGACTCAATTAGCTTGGTGACTTCCTTCCACATGAGAGGCTCAATATGTGGGTTGATAGGCCTTTGTTTTTGTTTGATGGGCTTGGCACCTTCCACTATCTTAATAGTGTGTTGGGCCAAACTTGGGTCAAAACTCTTCAAGTCACTATACTCCCAAGTGAAGACATCAAGAAATTCCTAGCACAACAAGATGAAAACCTATGTTTCATGATTTGTACATACCTTCCCAAGTGTGAATACCCTATTCTTAAATATCTCAACTTTTTCATAGTTCTCTTTCTTCATTGTGATTCTTGCTTTATCATTTTTCAATTGGTCATCCTCATTGAAGATACTTTCGAGAGTGACCAAGACTTTTGGAAGTTTATTTTTCTTCAGCTAAATAATCTAGCCACCATACTGATATTATAGCTTGGCTTGATTTCTAGAGGAAAACTTAGATTCTTCTTGAAAGAAGTGTGTTATCTACTAATCACTATGAAACACCTACCAGTTAGTGATGTTGTTAGGCACAAAGGGTCTAATTACCACTTTTAAATGACATGAACTAGTATCTTAGCCTATCTCCTTAAGGACATCAAACTGAGTACCAACTACTACCAGTCTATCTGCTTGCTTATTCTGCTCTCTTGGGATGGAAGTAACATTGAAAGCAAGGAAAATATCTAATAAGTCCCACACCCTATGCTTGTAAGACTCAAGCAAGGAATTCTTTGTCAAATTTTAGCCTCTCACCTAATTTATGATCAACTCACTATCCCCAAAAACCTGTAGCTCCTTAATCCCTCTTTTTATTACCCACTCCAAACCATGGATGAGAGATTCATACTTTGAAACATTACATGTACAAGAAAATTGGAACCTGAAAGTTGTGAAGTATTTCCCCTGTGAGGGGGAAACTAGTACCACTCCACCACCAGACCCCAGTTTGCTTCTTGAGCCATCAAGGAAAAGCTACCATAACCCTGAGCTCTCTTGGATTTATTTCATCAAATTTGGTATAAAATTACCCTCGTCATGTGTGAAATAAATTTGAGGCTTTCCTCTTCTATGAAATTGTAAGGGTCATGTTCAAAGTTGTCACTTCACCATTCATCTAAGAGTGGGTTAGCAACTCCTTCAATGGCAGAGGGTGGAAATTGATCCACTTGGAATTTTTCTTGATCAATAATGGCATAGCTGACATTTACCACCTTGAGAGAGTATGGCTCTAGATGATCTTTATGGATTGGCTCTGACTCAATCTTAACCTTAGTCCCATATTTGGTTCTAAAAACTAGGTAAGACCAGTTTAGTGCTAAGTACCCACCTATTTTAGATGTAAAATCCCTAGACAATCAAATGGCAAAGTAGGGAGGAACATCCGCCACTACCACATCGTGTGGAACTAATAAAGTTAGATAGATGTGGAGTGTCAAGTTCAAGACTCTCACCACTCCTACTATATTTTCTAGTGATCTATCTAGTTGTAGCACTCCCTTAGTCATTTCTTCATATTTGAGCCCTAGTTTATCTGCTATGCATTTAGGCATTATTGAGGTGCTTTCCCATCTATGAATAATGCAATTATGCACTAGGAAATATATATGACTAAGGATAGATAGAAAGGGGGAACCTTTTCTTCTTTCTTTACTTGGCCTACTATGGAAGGGTGCCCATTCATCATTAGAACATTATCAGCTTTTACTAGGATAACTTGTTCATTTAGCCCATGTAATTCCTTTTGTAGCATGTCCCTTTGTCCCACTATTGATAATGAATCCCACAAGGAGATATTCATGTGTAGCTTCTTCATCTAGTCCACCACATTAATCTGAGGGTTTCTCCACTTCAAATTTTATTTGGGGTTACTTATAGCCTTAGGTGTAGGATGAAGAGCTAAGGGTGTAATTGACAGCCTAAAATTTGGAAATTTTTGGTTTCTATGTAATGAAGAAGATGTGGCAGACATTTGGGCAGCAGCCTGAGCTTCCTCTATAGCTCCTCTTTTAGACCTTGTGTTGGCTGAAATAGAATCACCTTGGTTGTCCACACTACCCATGTAGTTGACTGCACATAATTCACCTTCTAGGTGATTCATGAGAGTGGAATCAGACTAAGCTAGCTTGTTGTCCATGCTAGGTTACACTAATGACTAAAATCTTGGGAATTGGGTGGCTGCCTGATTATCTTGTGCATTCATGTATTGACTTGGCATCTCATTTATATAAATAGCCTCATCTTGATTATATCTCATGGGTGAAAAATTTGGTTGTTCTTATGCCAAATTATTTTGAGTGGGCACTAGAGCCTTGGATGATGAAGGAAAGCCTAGATTATAGCTTTGATAAGGTCTAATTTGTACAAATTGACCCTGTCCTTGGTAGTAATTCTAGAAAGGGGGTCTATTTACTTGCCTCAACTATTGATATCCCTAATTTGGCTAATAGATTTGAGCTTATTGCCTTTTGAGAGCCACCAGTTCATTAGACATGCTTTACAATAAGCTTTTAACTTCATGAAGGTCATTAGGTGAAGTAGCAGCCAACTTTTCTATGCCAGGCAGAAAAGCTAAGGTTGGCATAGTAGTCTAAACTAAAGGTGGAAATTTAGGGAAGAGCAGCATATGCAGTC
The DNA here is from genome assembly GCA_037957365.1 of Torreya grandis. NCBI lineage: Eukaryota > Viridiplantae > Streptophyta > Pinopsida > Cupressales > Taxaceae > Torreya > Torreya grandis. The sequence continues at coordinate 150,311 of JARHVA010007439.1, forward strand.
TAAGGGCTATCTTTCCCACTTGTACCAGGCAATTCTCAGTGGTTATGGCTATTTCATAGGTAGTAGGCAACACTTGTCCTCCCATGGACTATATCATGATAGCAATGTCACTATTAAATGATTTTGAATAATAAAGGAAAGCATAGCTTGGGGTTGGCCTTACCAAAATGGGGATTCTATCTTAGGTCTTTTGAAATTGAGTATTGAAATCTTGCATAAATTCATGTGGAGCTCTCTACATGGTGGTTAGTTTCTTGTCAAGCGATAGGTGGTCACTTTTCACCTTGAATCTATTTTTGAAGAGGGTACCTAATTAATTTAATGTGTTGACTAAATTCATAGGGAGAGTCTCATACCAGTGGAGAACCTTGCCCTTAAAAGACAATGCCAACAATTTGATATCAATGTTTTCTTTAGTGAGATTGTGAATATTACAGAGGTTGGCAATATTTTTGATATGCTCAATAGCAGTAATAGGCCCTTCTATATTAAAAGGAGGCACACTCTTAAGGGCTATCATTGAGATTGGGTCATAATGCAAAATATTCAAAGAACTTTGGCCATGAAAGGCCATAAAAGGTAAAGCCATAGCTATGATAGGATTCAACTAGGGCCTTCTTATGTAAGTGTATCTTATAGTAAGTCTGGGAAAATGACTTAATGCATAAGGATGAGTCCTTGAAAACTTTAGTCACCTTGTTGAGTTTAATGGTAGTTCAATGAATTCAAAAGGGACACCCTTAGTAGTAGATCATGTGGTGACCTTATGCATAGGATGTCAAACTGATCTTGCCCAGAGATGGATGCTCTTGATATTAGAGTTGCTAGATGCTGGATTAATGGTTGATTTTTGATGTAATAGGACCAACATTGATCTTATAACTTTTTTGAGTGTTAAAAATTGGTCCCACTAGGCATGCGAAAAACTATTGACACTGTGGATTGTACCCTTGATAGAAGGATGATCTACTATCTTCCATGCGGCATAATGGAGACTTCCCTCTTACTTGTGGGTCTGGTGAAACTGAGGGGAGAATATCTAGATAAGGGCTAGCTCCTTTTGATGCATCTCTAAGTTATTTCACTACTAATACTAATATATAAAATGGGGGTGAAAAGAGAGAAGGATACTGAAAACAAAAACTAACCTAAGACGGTGATGCACCAAATGATGTTGATCTACTTAGCTATTCACACTTCAAACTAGAAATGGGGCAAACATACACTTTATCTAGCAAAAGACTAGACTATAGGTAACTTTAAAAGGGAGGCTTAATAAATACACATAAGAAATGTAACTTACCATAGGTGTTGTAGAAAACACATTGTCTGATAGCTACTCTTTTCTATCTCTGCGCTCTAGATGCAACACTTATTGTTAACCTATTGAACTGGTACTCTAGTTACACCAGGTGTGTTGGTGTCAAATTGAGAAAGCATCAAGCTAAAATGACTAAACACAAGGTTAATATGTAGACACACTCAGAGATATAACCAGTCAAATAGAGGAAAAACATATTCTTATTAATTCAAGGTGAAATTTTGGTAGGGATTTACCTTTCAAAATGAGAGAGAGATTTTTTTCAAATGAGAGTTTACAATATATAGAGAAGAGAAAGCAATGGCACCTTTTTACACAAGTGGCCCTTGCTATGTTTAATTCATTGGGAAGAGGAAGTCCAGTGATGGAAGCCATGCTGCAGTAGTCCATTTCTTGACTTTGGCATTTAAATTATATTAAATGTCATTGTGAAAGCATGGGTCATGCATTTATATTTGAAAACAAGACTAATTCATAAAGAGGTTCATGTAGTTGTCTACTCATTAATGCTTAAATTCCTCATTAATGCTTAAAATAAGAAAGATAGGCCATGCCATTCACTATTTGTGCTCCTTGATAACCATTTCATAAGGACTATTTCAACCACTAGCATAACTCCTTTGCCAACGTCTCTTTTTCCACCTTAGCTATTCTATCCATGTCTGTGTTTGGCTCTTCAGGCTCCTTTCTTGATAGGTCACTGAGTTTACTCTTGGCTTTTGTCTTTTCCTACCTCTTTCAGCCTTTGAGGCTCTCTTTTGTCATTTCTTGGCCCTTTCTAGCAATCTGAGCTCTTAGGGTTATCTCTTGTCTTTTGCTAGCAATTTGAGCTCTTTAGCTCTCTTCTGGGCAGGTCAGTGAGTTTCCATGCATGGGCCTATCCTTAAGTATTTCAAGATCAATAGTTATCTTATCACTATAAAGTTGACATTCACACACTCATCACCATTTGAAAGCCAATGGATACTCCATTGTCTTGAATTTGACATCCGTGGGTATGTCACTAGATGTTTGAATTCTAATGGTTAGTTTGCAATGCTGAATTTGACGTCTTCAGGCCCATCACCCCTTTGGAAATTTGTTTGGATTTTCACAATCCCATCAGCCTTTTGTATTCATTTAGATATTTGTAATTGAACCCTCCTAAAGGGAAAGTGTCCCTTCCAGGCTTTGAAAAGCTCCCCTTCTTGGCAATTGAGAGTCCCGCACAAGGGCACTTGCCCTTCAGGCTGCCTTGGCTTCTCAATTCCTTTAGACAAAATGTCTGAAGGAATTCCCTTAGACATTTTGCCTGGAGGAAATATTTTCTTTAGAGTCTCGGCCCTTCTTTCTTTCAACTAGTCCTTTTCTTCAGAAAAATTCCTTTGGACAAAATTCTAATGGAATTCCTTCAACCTTTTGTTTAAAGGAATTTTCCTTTGCCATTTTGTCATGGATTTCTTTTCGAAGGGTATTTTTGTTTGGCTCCTTGCCTTATGAATTCTTTAAACAAAATGTCTGAAGGAACTCCTTCAGGCACTTTGTCTGAAAGAATTTACATTGACTTCCTTGGATTTCCTTTGGATAAAATTTTGAAGAAAATCCTTTCTTTTACCTTTGTCTTTTCTTTGAAGAAAACCTTACCCTTTGACCCTCTTCTTTGGTTCCTCTACAAGTGTTTTCTACCCTCCGTAAGGGAATCTAGGCCCTAAATTTCCCTTCGAGATCCTTTGGAAAGGCCCAATTGGTCATTTGCCTACCCTCTATAAGGGAACTTGACCGTCAGGGCCTGTTGAAAGACTTATATCCCTTTGAAAATGAGCGATTTCCTTTGCTGAAAATGCTTGTGTGATTGACTTCCCAAAGATAAAAAGGTCTTATACCAAACTGAAACTTGCAGGTCTTTAGATCTTTTAATGTTTTATAAGAACATGACTTATTGTAAATAAAAAATGCATTCACAAAAAAGTGGGTACATGACTTGACTCCTCAAAATAGTAGGGAAAGAAGGAGACCGACTTTTGGCCTGTAGGACCAAAATGGTCAACAATATGTAATTATGTATTTACATAAAGACATTATAATATTCTTTATGAATAGTTATTTAAAACACATACACACACACAAACACATACACACACACAAACACAAATGGTCATATGTGTGTGTGTGTGTGTGTGTAATACCATAGTGAAACAAGTGGTTAAGGGTTTTAACAATATATGAATATAAGTGAACATATTTAATATATATGTATATGTAGATAATTTTGGTATGTAAGTATATGTTTGTTTATAGTGAATAAATGTATTCATATGCAAATTGGGATGTAAATCATTAATATATAATATGTTGCATTAGTTATTCATTATAAGTAAAATGATCAATTGTTGATTAAATAAATAAATATTATGTTTTATATTAGTATTTTTTAGTTATTTTTGGATCTATTATGAAATTTTTGAATTGTTTTATTTTTATTATAATACCTATGAAAAAGGGTGTTTATAAAAAAATGATAAATATTTAAATATTATGAATATTATTGGAAAATAATTTATTTTTAATACTACCTTATTGGAAATGGACTTTGGGTTATGTTGGAATTTAGAAAGTGTGATAGAAGATATTAAGTTGTTATTCTATAGCATGTAACTATTTCAAGTTGTTTATTTGTATTTAATTACTATATCATTAATAATAAATCTATATAATAATTTCATGGAAATCTTGTATACGACTTATTCGGTAAATATGGTATTAATGAAACTAAAGAAATATTATCATGAGAATATTCTCATGCATTTATTTAGAGTCATTAATACATTGAATAAATGAAATCTGATTGAGTGTGTATGTGAATATGATTGATCGATGGGATCATTAAACTATATGAAAACTTATAGTTAACTGTTAAAATTTCATTTTTTTGATTAATATGCATGTATGCACAATCTCATGTTAGAATAGAATTATTTATGATATGTTTCATGTAGTAAATACCTTACAGCACATGGGTTCTAGTTGACTCCCCGATACATACACTATTATCATCTACTCATCCCTGAAGGGAGGGACATTCCCTACTTGGGAAATTATGTAGGGGATCTATGGTTTGTGTTTTGTGTGTGAAATCACTTTGATGATGTTTTTCCTCTATTTTAATAGTCAATTAATAAATACCTTTACTTATAATTACATTTTATATACACATGATGAGGTTTTGGATACTCGTTAGTTCCATGAAACAATGCATTTATTTATATTCAGTCTGATGTAAAAACTTTGTATTATTGTAATTTGATAATCAACAATTAGCCTCTCTTTTTGTATAATATTAATGTATAAACTTTTAGTAGTTGGTTGTGTTATTATTCAGTAGATACACTTTTTTTTATGGATTGAATTTTTTATTTTTTTGAATGTGTTAATTTTATCATTATGTAAATGATCTATAATTAGTTAATTATACATGATGCATTTAGATAAATATCAATTAACTTATCTTAAATAAAAATAAAATAAATTATATTAATTAAAGTAAAATTTTAAAAAAATACCAATTTTTGGTTAAACCCAGTGGGTTTCTAACAATATTGGTCCTATCTTGCATTGATATAACCCCAGTACAATAGATATTATGAATGTATGTAATTTTATTATGCCATTATTGGCTCATATAATTATGAGGTGTACTTGTAAGTTTAATATCTTGTGTAGAGTGGGTACATACCCTTTATTTAAAAGATATTAATAACACTATAAGTTAATACCATTTCATAAAACTATATAAGAATGGGCATGTGCCCATTCTACACAAGAAAAGAAAAATTGGCTTCTTTATAGAAGGTAAATATTCTTATTTGAATGGCATGTAGAATAGACAACCACCCAATATACATGACATCAAATATGTTTATCTTATGTATAATGGGTTTAATTTAAAATATTAGTAATATATTGTGTATAATAGGTGCATGCCCATTCTTCTCAAGATATTAAGTCTTGACATAAATCCTTCATCAAACTATGAGTTCATAGTTCATTGTTTCATATACTTGACTTAAAATATCATTAACACGTATAGAATGTGATATATTTATAACATTATTAATATCTTGTGTATAATGGGTAAATCCACATTTTTAATAACATGTTTAAAAAGTTATCAATTAATCTCATTTTACACAAGTATATAAGGATGGGAATGTGCCCATTATACACAAGATATAAATATTGGCTTCTTTGTAAGAAGAAGATATTATTATCTTGATGACATGTAGGATGAGAAATTACATAATATTTATGACATCAAATGTCTTTATCTTGTGTATAATGTGATTAATTGATAATATTATTAATTTATTATTTAGAATGGGCATATGCCCATTATTAACAATATATTAAGAAATGTTATCAATTAAACTCATTTTACACAAATCTATAAGAATGGGAATGTACTCATTATACACAAGATTGAAATTAGCCTATTTATAAGAAGAAAATATTATTATCTTGATGACATGTAGAATGGGTAGATATAAAACATACAAGACATAAAATATATATTTCTTTTTTATAATGGGATTAATTGGTAATATTATTAATATCTTGTGTAGAATAGGTACATGCCCATTATTTATAAGATATTAAGAATAATATTAATTAATTATGTTATTAAATCTAAAGTTTAGTTAATGATATACCCATGAGATCGGGTATTCCATAAAGAGGAATATGGAAACAATGATGGAATTTCATCCTCCATTTTAGGATTGATTTAGGATCAACCCAAGCTATAACTGCAAATATTTGACTTCATAATGAGTCTACATGAATAGTCTCCAAGAGATGTGGTGACACCACTAAAATTTTAATATGAGATTATTGCACACAATTCTAATTATCAAGGGTTATAATTTAAGTTCATGTATTATGCTCCTCTATTTTTTAAACACAAAGGGAAAGGGTAATTTAGCATTTGAAAACAAACACAAAAAAGTAGGGTGATTAAGGTAGAAAATAAATATTCTATATTTAAAATGAAATTAATGCATCAACCATCAAACCAAGTTCCCTTTCCCTAGTTATACCACTTTTGATTGGGTTTCACAAAGTAAAACCCAATCTATGAGAAAACAGGGGATCATGCTTCAAATATGAACCCTCAGTAACTTATTGAATAACACACAAATTAACAATACTTGTGAAATGATAAATGAGAGAGTTCATAAAGTGATTATAATATAAAATCACATCATAACCATAACATACATTTAATATCAAGATATTATTCTAATTAATCTATCACTAACCAACATTTAGAATGGAGATGAAAGATAGTTGAGATGCAAAACAAACCCTTTGCAAAAAATGAGGATTGTATTAATTAGAAAAGAATAAAGTGTTATTACAAGAATCAATCATAGACAACTCCAAGAACACACAGTGGGAAGAGTATAAACAAACAGGGGAGCATGCTTCAAATATTAACCCTCAATAACTTATAGAATAACACACAAATTAACAGTACTCGTGAAAAGATAAATGAGAGATTTCATAAAGTGATTATAATAGAAAATCACATCATAACCATAACGTTAATTTAATATCAAGATATTATTATAATTAATATATCACTAAAAATCATTTAGAATAGAGATGAAAGATAGTTGAGATGCAAAACAAGCCCTTTGTATAAAATGAGGCATGTATGAATTAAAAAATAAGTAAATATTATTACAAAAATTTAACATATACAAATCTACAGTCCAAATATATGAAGGAAACAATGAGTGAAATCCTAGATATAATAATGATAACACATTAAACCAAATTTTAGTTCACCCTTAAATTATAATATGGATTTGAATTTTATAGATGAGCATGGGAATCACCTAAAAATAACATCAGATTACCATCTTGGACCATGATGTCTACTCATTATATTTACAACCATAATTCAATATTCAAAAAATGAAATCCCTTTAAGACCATAAAAAGATATATGTGGATGGCCTATTTTATACATGTATATGGATGTGAAGATCTAGATCCTAATTATTTTAATATGAAATCCCTAGCTTTCAAAAAATCTAATATAGGTCAAACTTAGAAATATTCATTGGGGGCTCCCTAAATATTGCTTCAACTTGAGTTATCAACCTTTGATCTAAAGGAGATTCCATAGACATTTAAACCTTATATGCTTAGTTGATGATTATCATGGACTATGTTTATAGATAAATAACCAACCCATCCACTTCCTTATATGTTTTGGTGACCTTCTCCCTCATGACTTGATCAAAGTGACCTTGGTGGACTATAATTTATCCCTTGTCTAGTAGGTTTCTATCTAGATGGAACAACATAGAGATATTGACCTCCTTGAATTAGATGAATATCTTATTCTTACCCTCTTACATAGCCAACCATAGCCAACCATTCTTCCATAGACACCTTCATGTTCCAAGCATATGCCTAATATAATCCTAATTCTAAGGTGAGCATTAGTTTTAATTTTGGGAATATTATTTTGTTGATCACCTTCATCAGCTTCCTACACTTCCCATATATCTTTGTGATCCTCTCCATGTAAGCCTTAATCCACTAGATAAGTATAATAGTCTCTACAATAGTCTCTACCACCTTCCCTAAAACTAAAAAGAATAGTAAGAGGTCATCCCTGACCTACCTAATTATCTCAATGGGGAAGGATATTTTCACCTAAGCTTCTAGTGTCTGAACTTATCTTTACATATCATTGAGGAAATTCTTAAACATATCATGAGTTACCTAAAGAATTAAGAGTGGATTCTCAACCATATTTTCCTCCCTAGTGGGATTCCTCACCTTGGTGTGGAAGAAAAAATCTAGCTAGGTTGTCCAAATCACTATGTTCCCCTCCCTAATGAAACTTTCTATTAGAGTCCTCTTCTTAATTATTGTGGCTTAGTCAAAGATAAACTACACATCTAGGTTGACTTGGACTATCACCTATGGAACTTGTGACCTTGGAACCATTCCCTAGGTTTTAGGAGGTGTTGTATGTGTGGTAGATATGGTGGTGAAGGGTGGAGGATTAAGTAGAGTGGAGATAGAGGAAGTGGAAGGGTTGAGTGACAAAATTAATTTAGGGGGAGGGGTATGGGATTAAAGGGAGGAAGGACAAAAAGGGAGACCCATGGAAACATCTGTGATTTTCTCTAATCCTAGGTCATTACCACTTAAGGGGTAATAAATATCAATATAGGGGTGTTGAATACAAGGGAAGTGATTGGCTAGTTGAGTCCAAATCCTTAGGTTCCTAGGGTAATGAAAAGAAGGGGTTGGTGAGTAATCCATGAAGGAATGATGAATATAGATAGAGGGACCATTGAGGTTATTAGAGGAGGATAAACTAGAGCATAAAGTATATAAATTAAATATTGGGGGTGAGTTACCTTCTATATTTTCTAAGGTCTCTTATTTAGGTAAGTTCTTGATGTTATGATAGAAGGACTAGCTAGGATAGAAAGGTCCATGAGGGCTGATTATGAAGGTTGATGGACCATCAAAAGAGGTGTCAATATAGCCTAAAGGTATTTTGGGATATCTCTTTCCACTATATATGTAATATTGATGTTTGTAGCTACACTCACCAATAAACATGTGTCATAAGTACCTAGTTTGAAAGCATGCCTAATGAAGGCACCAGTGAGATTTTGGGTTATGCAATGGATGGGTTAAAGTGAAATGAGGAAGTGAGGATGCTTATGAAAACTAAGTAAAAAGTTACCTAAGTGAAAAATGGAGGGGTTTAATGGGGAAAAGAGGAGTCACCACTTGGGGAGCTTGTGGAATGGGAGAAAATCTAAGGGTTGTCATGACTAAGAGATAGAAGGTGATAGGTGTGAGTGGTGGAAGGGATATGGAGGAAGCAGGAGGTGTTAGGAGTTAAACCTAAACCAATGTTTGATGGGATAACTATTATAGGATTACCTCTAGATTATTAATGACATCAAACCTCAGGGTTTGTGTGACTTGAGGTTAAGGTGTTAGTGGTTGAGTCACCTACACTTGGGCTACTTATCACTAAGTAACATAGGTATAACTTAGATGAGGCTAGGATATCAAAGTTATTAGGGGAGGTAGTGGTAGATTTGGGGTATCAGTGATTGATACTATAAGAGGATAAATAACTAGAGCACAAAGAATAGGATATATTGGAAAAGGTGGGGATGGATTTAGAGCATGAAGAGGATAAGTTAGTGGAATACCTTGATAACTCCTCTTATAAATAGTAAGAGGAGTCAGAGTTAGATCCTCCATTGAGTTATTATAATATGGAGAGGGAGTAGATGGGCCCTTATATACATTATTTCCTTTCTTCTTCTTATGAATCATGATATAAGATAACAACTCTTGGTCATTATTATAATTAAGGTATAGCTCATCATCCTCCTCTAATTGGTGGTCATATTTTATATTAAGTTCAATACCTCACCAAGTGAGCCCTGATCATGCCCTTAGGGTCCCAATTTTGTATATTATATCTCTATAGGGTGAAGGAGATGTCTATAATTTTATAGAGGGAAGTAAATGAATTCTAAACATAGTACCTAATGGATATTGGGAGTGATAGGCATGCCTTATACTAATGGCCTATACAAAAACCAAAAAAACCTTCTAGAAATTGGTATGTAATCTCCCACTCTACCAAGTGATCTAGAATGAAGTATGGAAAGTTGAGGGGATACTTGACATGACCCATGACTTGAATCATGGTGTAATCTTAGTAGTAACAATAGTCATAAATGGATATGATTGATCCCTTTATTTCTTGTGATAAATGGGGCATTATGGCCTCACTAATCATGTTGTGAACCATCAAGTAGAAGTGCTCATAGATATCTCATATGTGGTTGTGGTATTTTTGTCCATATAGTTTATAAAATACTACATGGACTACCAATCCGTTAAGAACCCATGTAATAAAAGTGAATGGCTTAAAAGTAATAATCTTGTAGACAACATCTACAAGGTATCTCATCATGTAGAAATTACCTCCTACCTAGGAATTTTTTATGGCATTGGCCAACTTGAAGTTGATCAACCCTCTCATGTCTAAAATTTTGGATCTAGTGAGGATCATATGGAGGAGGGGTACCCATAATTAATTAAAATGCAAGAAATATTTGGCCCTAAACAATCAGTTTAATAGAATCATACCCACTGAGACCTCCTCCTAGAAGGTGAAGACCATGTATGCATTTATGTCTTCATTATTGACCCACTTAGCATCAAGTTTTTTATCCTAACTTTGTAGGACATCATATATTTATAATGTCTCAATATAATTTTTCACCATCATAACATCATATGAAAAGGTGAAATTTGGGAGGGAGTAATATACCTTATAGGTGTTCCTAGAGATGTCAACAATCTGGTACCAAGAGTTGGGTGAACAAACCCAGTCATGGAATCTATTCGACACTTAGATAGTGGTGATAAGTGTAGTTTATAACATGTTAGCATAGGGTAACACATTTGGTTTGTTTGTTGCCCTACGAATACCACATTTATTATAGGCTTGAAGGGTATCTTAATACTTTAATTTCTCATCATTGTTAGAGCTTAAGTCTTTGGGTACCTATTTAATTATTTTTAATATGTCATTATAGTGATTGAACTAGGTCAAGCCTTCTAGGAATAGGGTATCCTAACACTTAGGATCAACCTTGGGATTTGAGTATGATGATACCATTATTTGAGATGGAGGCCAATAGAAGGGACTGAATGTAAGGGGAAAATATAGAGGTATGTGATGAAAATTAGACAACAAGGAGTTTAATTTCTCTTAAGGCTATATAGTGCTAACATTTATCAAAATTTCCTTAAGATATTTATAAGAGCATACACTCATCCCCCTATATTAATGTCATTTGGTTTCACTTGTTGTGAAGTCAAATTTGAGTTAGTATCTATATCTCCTCTCTTTATTTCCAAATCTAGAGTTAAATTTGGGACTCATGATCCTCTACCACAAACTAGATTTAGCAATGGTGATGTGTCATTTTAAAACTATCTAATGAAGCTTAGATTTATATTTTGTTAATGACCAATGCATGGTAGGAATGTGGTCACATCTCCTCAAGGAATCCTATTTAACTCCTCCCTTATGTTAAGTGTCCTCTATTTATTGGCCCTCATGTTAATGATTGAAACTTAAACATAGCTTTATACCTCATGTTATACCCTTTAGAAAGGTGAGGTACCACTTACGACATCCTAAAAATTCTAGGGTCTTAAGTGGCCACTTTTTCATATCTTTGGATATGATAATTGGTACCATCTAAGTGGCATGGGATCTCTTGGGCTCTAACATCTATGGAAAGTATAGAGGACTGGATTCTTTGACAACTTGTGACATAACACTCTCTAAGTGGGTTGGGCTCTCATAAGATCTAAAATCTCTTATAGGTCCAAGGTATTTTACACTTTGAAATGGTTCTAAGTGGTTCCTTCTAAGTGGGCCAAGATATTTTGGGCTCTAAAATATCTGATAGGTCTAAGGGATTGGCCACTTTGATAACTTACAATGTGCCACCCTATAAGTGGATCTGGCTCTCCTAGGCTCTAACATCTATGATAAGTCTATGAAATAGTCGATCTAACACATTACTATATGGCACTTTTTGAATGGGATAATCTCTCTTAGGCTCTAACATATTTTATAGGTCTAGTGGACTAGTTTCTTTAACAAATTTTAACATGGCACCCTTTGAGTAGGTCAGTCTCTCCCTGGCTCTAACATCTCTGATAGTTCTGGGGTACTAGCCACTCTAACAACTTGTGACATGGTACTCCTCCATTTGTCCATTTTATCCTAAAAACCCCATAAAAAATACTAAGTAAAAATTAAAATACACACAATACATTAATAACTTACTTGACTACCATCAAGATTTTTATTTGTCATGAAGTGTTTCAAGTCTATTGCTTTGAGAAAGGAACAAGATTTTGGGAAGATATTTTGAAAGCTGACCTACAAAATTATCACCATAAATCCTTAAAACAAGAAGCCTACCATATTAATAAAACAAAAAATGCTTATCCTTTCTTGGGGAAATTAGGGAAACATAATATTTCAAGGACCTAGTTTAGACAAAACCAATTAGAATAATATAATGGACCTGAAAACTATGTTTCTATAATTTTTAAAGAGGGGTCCCCCATTTTGAGGAAAATTGGGAATGTTGGTCATAGAAAATACCATTTTTAATAAGTATATAACAATAGTCATTTGATTATTCTACACAAGATATGAATGTTGGCTTATTTTTAAGAGGCAAATATTATTATCTTAATGACATGTAGAATGGGTAACTACACAATGTACATGACATCAAATATATTTATCTTTCATAGAATAGGATTAACTAATAATATTATTAATATATTATGTATAATGGGAATATGCCCATTATTCACAATATTTAATAAAATTTTTATTCATTTGGATTTGATTACACCTATTATAATTATTATAACTAAGTTTAAATAGTTAAGGGGATTTCATGCTCTTGTTTTAGGATTATTGATGATACAACCCATGGCATGAGTTGTAGGTATTGGGATATATTATTTAACCTAATTAGAATGAGATTAAAAGGATGAAATTTGATTACACAAATTTTGCAACAAATATATTTCAATAGTCTTTGGAAAACTACTTCACCTTGGTCATCTGAGGTAAGGTTCACCAACAAATGGAATTATGTTTCAAACCATGCACAAATAAAAAACAAAATGGAGAAAATTAAGTCAAAAAAGGGATAATATATAAGTTAGGATGAATTTATAATTATTTTTTTAATACATTGAGTATATTTCATATTTTACCTCCATATATCCATGTTTACATAAGTTCAAACTAATGCATATCAGGTAGATAGTCTGGGGAAAGGGATGTGCACAATCCTAGAAATAGTATCTCCATGAATGAAAATTAATATGTTGTTAAAAAAACATATATTTTCACATCCAATTAATTAATTTATTATTAAAATATCATATCTAAAACTATCTTTCTATTGGGAACAAATTTTGTTTGAGTTATACCCTTTTTACACTAGCTAGTGAACCCAAAATTTGACAATTTTTTGAAATAACAAAATGAATCTAAACGAAAAAATATATAATATAATATTTAATATAAATGAGTAAATTAAAAGTATAAATATTAAAATAAATTATCCACAATTTTTATAAAAAAAATACATTGTTTGGGCAAAAGCCCTTGCCAGTTTTACACACATGCACTATAAATACTGCTTAAAACATCACTTGGATACATCATGATTATAAAATGAGTAAAAAATACTAAAAAATATTGAAATAAAATTTAAAATAACATAAAAATACACATGATATATTCTATAATCATCCAAGAAACTGAAATTACTCCTTTATACTAATAACTTGCATAAAACACTAAACACTCATTGAATTTACACTCCTTGAAGCTTTGTTAAAAATATTATGTGGAATTGTGTCTCTAAGTCATATGTTTTAATCATTAAATAATTAGGATCAATTGTTTTCCATCCAAATATCTCTTCACTTGAAGATTTTCATCCTTTGATGTAAAATTGAACCATAAAGTCCAATAATTTGTTGAAAATGGCAAAAGATCCCACACTGATGAGGTTGATTGTCTTAAATAAGAGTTGGGCCATCAATAACAAAGTATAAATGATAATAAAATAATCATAATATAATATTAATATATTTTATCTCCAATCATGGGTAATATAAAATCTCCATATTCTGTTACCAACATGGGTGATAGAAACTTACCATATTTTATTTTCCAACATGGATAATAGAAAATTTCCCAAATTTGACCCACTTATTTTGAGGATAAGAATGCAATAATAGAATATAAAGTTTCCTTGGATCTCCATAATTATACTCTCCTATAAATACATGACCCAATTGGTAAGTTTTCTTATAAAAATATCATTGTCTTCTTCTATAGAATCATGTCCCACTTTAGCTAATAAAAATATTAGTAAAATAATATTTATCCTCATCCCTATTGATTTATTTGACCTTCCCAATTCCTGGTAAACACTTAATTACATACTTGATCCAATTTACTTCCCAAGTATTCTCTTATAATCATTAATATGATTAATTAATTATTAAGCAGGGATCAATTATTAAAAAGTACATGACAAGTCCTCCCTCCTAAAAATTACTTATCCTCTATCAATTCAAAATTGGATGATTTAAAATCCCTAAACCTTCTCAAATGGCATCCTCAATTTGAAAATTCTTCTAATGAATCAAAATATTTAATGAGGTCTCTCTTTCTTGATCTCTTAACCCTAGCATATACCATCTCTTCATGAATTAGGATAAATTTATCATTCTCATCAAAAGATGGAGAATCTATGGATGGTGTAATATGATGCGCTAAAGCTCGAACATCATAAATGTAAACCTTTGAATGATCCTTGACGTGAATCATGATTATATTTTCCCATCTTTGACATAGATCAATGAATGAAAATCCAACTATACTAACTCTTTTATTGTGAATTTTAACAAAATATCAAATCAATCTCAAAAAATCTTCAGCATGCATTTGCTCGACCACTCTAATATAATATGGAATTTTAGTGTGCCAAATCTCTATTTTAATTTATTATAGCCCAAAATAATAGTTATCTTACTTAATCAAACTTAGATACCTAAACGATATGGATTCATCCTCTAAGAAATATAACACCCCATTCCAAAGTGTCCCAATGTAGACACAACCTTCAAACCCACTATTAATCATGATCTTAAGTATTAGAAAGATTAATCTACTTAATGAGTAAAAATAGTACTCAGAACATCTCATTACGGATCCCAATTCATTCATCTAAATATCTTCACACAAAATATTCCATGATTTAGTATCCTTAAGATAATTATTTTTACATTTGTTCCAAATAAAAAACATCAAATCATTGGTTGGTTTCATTAAAATTAGTAACTCAAAACTAGCACTGGTGCTGAATTTTTTTATTTTTATTTTTTTATGAGTGGATAATGGAATCAATAATTATCTGCCATAACACCTATAAGTACTCAAATGTAAATTATTAGTGGTTGGATTATATCAAAATATATGCATTAATTATGAAATTCAAACTTGTAAACCTATGTTCAACCTTATTATTTTCATTTCTAGCTTCTAACACCATCAGTTGATTCTCCCTTGTATGAAAAGTAAATGTTGAAATGGTACCCACATGCTTATACTTTGTCATTACGATATTCATGATGAATTTATTATAAATAAAAAGATACTCAACATGGCTCTTCAACTTAACCTGATTTTGATTATTCCAATTACTTGGTAAAATCAAACATTTAAGTTCAGATGCTAAGCAAGTTTGATGTACATAGAAAAAGTTCTATCATATGGATATTCTATAAAAAAATCCAAAACACTACATATCTTCCTCTCATACCAAAAGTTATCCAAAGGAGGTGTATTCAAGATATCTAAAATAATGAAGTCTTATTATGTCATCCTACCCCATGGGAAAACTTCACCTACAACCTAAATTATATCTTCTTTATTGGGGAGTCTTCTCATAATATTACCAATAAGAATCATATCATTCTTGTTCACATAACTCTTTATATCATCATGATTTTATCTGAAGAAGTAGTTTTAGGAAGCTATTTCAAATCAAGGTCTTCTTGAATCTAATAAAGCTCATCAATCACCTACTTTATTTATTTAGCCGTATCTTCATTATCTTATTCCCTAAATTTTGTAACATTGGTAATATTCTCTTCTATTTTTAATAATTCTATTTAAAATCTTTCTTTATACACAATATTTTCAAACTTTTATCACTTACTGAGATTTTGTATCTTGAAGGTACTTGTTGAGTCTCAATCTATCTAAGTGCATGCCTTAAAGGATGCACTGGGAAAGGGGTGGGTAGGCCATTAGTGCTTTGCAGGATTATTTCCCCTTTTGACACTTATTATCTAAACACTTTTCTCCTAAAAACCTTATCCATAAGCTTGATGTTCTCTATTACACACTCCTCAGTCATCTCCTAACTTTTGTTCCCCTTTTCATAACCTTAAACACCTTTTGACTATTCACTATACTAGGTCAATTGGGTCAACTCTTTACAATTTTGGGTAAAATTTATTTAGGGTATACGTTAGCTCTTGGTTGACCTAGGTTGTGACCTAGTGAATTCTTGTCCATAAATGTGCTAGGTTGATTGGGTCAACCTTATTAGCTAAATCTTTTAGAAGGACTTAGGGTTAAATCTACCAATATATAGAAGATCATTTTTCCATTATTTATAGAAGAGAATAATAAGTAAGAGTTATTGTTTATATGCCTATCCACCATTCTACTTGAGGAACAAGCTTAGGATTAAATACTTTATTTGGAGATATATATCTTGTCTTATGGAAAAGTCTTTTAGATGCATTGATAGGTTGTGTAGCCTATATTTAGTTTATCTTTGTCATCCTTACATACCATAACAACCTTTTTTCATATCACCTTAGTCAAGGGAGTTATTGAGGCTTGATGGGTTCATCTTCAAAGTTAAGTATT
This sequence comes from Torreya grandis, assembly GCA_037957365.1. Lineage (NCBI taxonomy): Eukaryota > Viridiplantae > Streptophyta > Pinopsida > Cupressales > Taxaceae > Torreya > Torreya grandis. The sequence continues at coordinate 167,242 of JARHVA010007439.1, forward strand.
CTTGATTTTGTTCCTCCTTTGTAAGAGTCGATAGATATACATTTGCACTTCTCTTCCATGAATTAAGATTTTGTATATATTGATGTGATTATATGTCTCTTATGCATGTTTAATTATATTTTTTATAACCCCCACTTTGTGACAAAAGCTTTGGTGAACACTATATTATAATTCACTTTACTTGTTATTAGTTTAGTGAATATAAAACATAGGACCTAGCTAGGGTTATTTTACTATTTTGCTTGATTAGAGGCTTTGGAACCCTCCCTAACATTGTGTATTATGATAAGAGATCCCCTAATCAGGTATCCCCATATTATTCATGTTCTCGATTATCGAATGTATCCACAATCAAAAGTGTATGGTATGATATATCTTCTTGGAGTTAGGATTCATTTATAGACATGATGTATTTTTGATTGTATACATTCTAGTGAACTTGCTGTGAATCTAACCCTTATGAGTTTTATCTTGCATTTTTCATTATTTTATTTCTTTATATTTTTAATACTCAGTCAATAGTGTCAGTATAGTTCTAACTTCTATTCATAGGTTTAACACATAGTTACATCAATATGACTCTATTCTATTTGTGCATGTTTTTTCATCAAGTATAGGGTATTGGTCAATTTTATTGAAATAGTACACTTTCATACTTATAAATAGACTAATAGGTCAACCTTGTTGACAAATTACACTTTTTATACTTCTATAAAACATGCTAGGTCAACCCTATCGATAAATATACTCTACAGGTTTTAGTAAATAGGGAACTATAGAACTAGGTTAACCTAGTCAACCCAGTTGGCAAAATTTTCATGTATAAAACAAAGTAATTCAAAAATAATCTCATTTTCTTTTGTATCCTCTAACCCAACAAGATTAATTTATCTCCTTTATTTTTTTTATTCATTATCGATCTATTTTTCATAGTGTGTAGTATTATAAACTACAACTATATAACAAACTAGGTCTACTCTATCGACCTAATTATTTATTCTATCTTTTGTCTAAAAAACTAGGTCAACACTGTCAATGTAGCTCTTTTTCAAACCCTTGCTTCAGTACTACAATATCAACACTATTGGCTATGTTCTATAATCTCTGCATACACTATCATCTAAACTGACGCTGTGTTATGTTTCTAATTTGGAATTAACACTTATATGCTAGTAATTAGCTCACACATTCATTTTTAGTTACTTACATTCTTAGAATAGATCACATAGTCTAATTATGTTTTTTTTCAATATACTATCTAGTTTCACTATTTTTTATTTTTTTAAACACTACAAAATCACATAATCTAAAAATGCATTTTAACAATTGTCTACACAAGTCCTACCTACTTGGATTTCATCACCAAAGGGGAAGCTAACTTAGTTGTATGGCCACATATAAACACATGGTTAATTATATATATTAGATATGCAACCAACACCCTTATCACTTTAGTGTGTGAAGTGAGAGGGTAGGCCCCAATACCAAACTAGTATTATTGCTAACATAGATCCATTTAAGTCTAAACATCTAAAACCATTCATAGATTTATTTATATTTATTTGATTATAAACAACTCCCTTTAATGTTTAAAATCATACTCTAATAATTTAAGAACATTTGGGATGACCACTTGATTAGCACTTACTTTCCAAGTTGACTGTTTACTCTTTACTCAATTATACATTGTATTGTAAAAAATTGCATTAGCCAGTGTTACTGAAAGATTTTGTTTTATGTACCTTAATTGGATCATCCTTATTGATCCAATTTATTATGTTTTTCTCTTAATTTATTAATTTCAAAATAAATTTCAAAATCTTTTCTATTTCTATACATAGTCATTATACTTAACATAGTCTCTTATAGACTATCTGTTTTCCTTCCACATAGTACTAGGTTAACCCTACCAACACATTATGCTTTTCTTCTTCTTAGGATATAGAACTAGGTCAACCCTATCGACTATATATATTTTTCTACCTATTTATTTCCTAGGTTATAGAACGAGGTCAACCTAGTCAGCTCTATATTCCTATTTTCTTAGTTTTTAGACACTATTTTAGGTACTAGGTTGACCTAGTCAAATCTATATTATTATCTACCTCTTCTAACTTATTTGATTGTACATCATGTTTAATTTATCTATTTCTTACCCTTCATCATTAAATTCCTATTTGAAGACAATAATTAGTTGAATTAAATGGATATTATGAGTCTTACCAACCCTCATAGGGTCTACCATAAGTAGACTAGGGCTCCTCTCTTAGATGAGATTAATGTTTATATAGCCACTCACACAATAAACTATGGGATCCCTCCTCATTCCTCTTTTATTTTTAATCCTCTCTTCTCACTTTAAGATCAACATGAATTAGAGTATACCCTTGAAATGCTCCTATTTATATTTGATTTTCCTCAACATTGAAGAAAGGATCCTTCTACCATTTACCATCTCATGATTAGTGGTGAAGTTGAAGAACCTCATTTTCCTTCTCCTAAATTCTCACATGGATTTTGGGATACTAGTTTATTTGATTCTTAACTTCTTCCCTCTATTATGACCCCTTCTTATACCATGAATTCTTCTCCTTTGACTTCTTCTACCTCTATGCCTAGTATCTCCCCTAGCATCTAGTGGGACTCTCCTAAGATCTACTCTCCTTAACTCTTACACTAGTGCATCATTTAATACCCATGGAAATCAGGATTCTAGTGATTTATCTTTTCATCCCTTCACTAGTCCATATTTTAACACACATGTAAATTTCACCACTAGTGCCTCAGATTCTAACACTTCTCAATCTCCTACCAAAACCAATTGTGGTACCCAATCCATTACTACTAGTTATAATGATTTAATTAATGTCAAAAATGCAACTCAAACACAACATATTTTAATACAAATTCTTAATCAAATTAATACTTTTCAAGATCATAATACAAATCAAATGTTTTGAATGCAAAACCACCTTATCCATCTTCAAACCCACCCTCAATAAATGCAATGGGGTGTGCATAATCAAGATGTTCCCCCACCTCATATTTGAGATTCCCATTGTAATATTATACCAAAACCTCCTCTTTTAAACAAGAGAATTAAGAATATTCAAAATTATACTCTAACATATCAAATTTATAATATCAATATATGAGGTATCACCCTTACCATTTCTTATAATGGGTCAATTGGTTCTACTCTTCATCTAAAAACATTTGGAAATATCTATAAATACTAAGTCAAATTAAATACCTTTTCCACTAAAAATCTATTCACCAAAACCCTCATAGGTGATGTTTTATAATGGTTCAACCAACTTAAAACTCATTATAATACTAGTTTGGAAGATTTAGTAAATGCTCTAGTCTAAGAGTTCCAAACTAGTGATCCTCCTGAGAATACCTTGGCCCATTTTATCAATTGTAAGCAACATAAAAATGAAATTGCCCAAACTTTTATTAAAAGGTGGAAAACATTGTTCAAAAAAAGTGAACATATCATGGCCAAATATAACCTTTTCCATATATTTACCAATGATCTCTTTCCCAAGTTGTAATATCAAGTCCACACTCTCTCTCCATGTACCTTGGAGGAGGCCATTAACCAAGATAAATGTTAATATTTCCTAATGTGTTAATTCCTTCCATCTAGACCTTATAAAATTAATCATATCTTACTCAATAATAAGAATAAGCATGCTACTAATGATGGTGTCATAGACTCTTATGACACCATTCACATTATTCAAGCTATTATTCCCAACCAATCTTTGAAACCAACTCCCCCTTCTCAACAATTCAGCGATACTCATTTATCTTCACTTAATAACATCAATGTTTACAAGTCTTTATCCTCAACTAAATTACTAAAATGTCTATCTATGCCTCTTCCATAATATCTTGATTCCACTCATCCTATGAAATCTTAGTATGATCCCAATAAATTTTGTTGGTTTCATGCTAGTTGGGGACATTCTAATGAGATATGTAGGTAGATTCATAATTTGGCTATGGATTTTATTAATGGTTATAATTTTGACCATGATTCTATCATTATAAAACACCAACATACTTATGACATTGCTTTCAAAGCCCATGAAACTAATATTAAATCTCAATCTTTGAATCAAGATAATGCTCACTTAGATATCTATAATGACCCTCTTCAAAATCACCAAGATAACAAAGATAAGCCCACCCCTTCCACCAATAATGTCAAAAGTCTTATTGACCTAACTCTAAAAGATAGCATGGTTAATATAACCAATATGTGAATGGTTGTTTCTTTCATTGATCCTTAGCCTATCTACACACCTCCATTATCTCACACCTTTCATTTTATCCAAGATTCTTCTCCAACTCACTTAAATGAGTTGGGGCAAGATGATATTATAAATTTTAATAAACCAATTGAAAATTATACCTTGGATAACACTTATCAATTTATTTATACTATCAATCTATATTATTTACCTATCACTAATGATACTCAAGACTCTATTAACACTTCTTCTAGTAATTCTCAAAACCAACCTACATTAACTGCTTCATCTTATTAACATAGGTTACGACCTTGTTCTAAACCTTCTACTTCTTATCAACATAAATTACAATGTACTTTGGCTCCTCATTCTAAGGACTTCCTTCAACACTATGCACCTATTTCTAACAATATTCTTATGGGTTAGAATGAGTGGGATACCATCACATAACTCATTAATCTCGCATCCTAAATTTCATTTATTAATCTTATGAGGACCTCTCCACATCATAATAAATTTATTATGAAAAAAATAATTATAAATGAACATCCCTCATCCTCCTCTAGTGGGATTCAAAGAAACCTTATCTGGATCCTAAGATAGCATATTGCAACATTATTAAGAAATGTCCATTCATTTTGATGAACACTAGATACTTCTCTTTCCCTTAAGTTTCCCATCACTTATATGATTCCTGATGAGATTTTACTTTGTGTAGATGATCCTTCTCTATTCATTATTGTGTAAATTGGTGATATCTAAGTCAAGCAGCCTTGATTGATGAGGGTTCTGGCACCTATGTTGTCTCTCTAGATTTTATCAAAACCTTTAGATATTCTGAGTGCAATCTCAAATCCACACATAGCACATGTCAAGGATATGATCAAAGGAATGTGCCTCCCTTAGGTTGTGTGTGGTTTCCCATTACCATCCCATATATAAGTATTCACATGAAGGTGATGATATTTAACTTTCTTTTATCTTACAACATTCTATTTGGTAGGTTGTGGACTCATCGTATGACAATAATTACTTCTTCTGCCTACCAATGTGTTAAATTCCATCATAATGTATCTATCTATATGATTAAAGATGACAACAACCCTTTTAATTTTTAACAATTCTAAGACTGTGGTGTCTTCAATATTTTTACGTTTGAATCTTTTCCTAGTGATCTATTCCATGTGTCTCAACAATTTAGCTTTCCTTCCAATTTTACTTGAAGTTACAACGTTCATTCTAAAATCATTGGGAATATCCCCCCTAACCTCCTAGAATTTGATGATGATGAATATGATAATATCAATCTCAAGATTAAAATTTTTGATCTCTCACCTCATTTCATATCTCATCTTCATGCTTCTTTGAAACCTAGTTCTCATAAAACACCTCATGATGATATCCCCATTGTCTTAACTAAGACTCAACATTCCATTCATCACACCTCATCAAATGATAATGTCATCCCTACCTACATCATTGATCTTCATACACCTAATTAAAATGATGGTTATACCTTAGATAATTCATTTTTAGGAGGTCTTGTTCAGGTTATAATGTTGATATTATCTATTATCATTCATATTTGCTTTAGTCTTTTGGTGTATCTTCCCATCTTCTATAATATATAGTTCTTAATTTTAGAATTTTTCCTCTTTATCAAAAGGTAGATATGGTGTTTATACCTCAAATTTTTTAATAACCTCATAGGATTATGATTATGGATCATGTTATGGTTGGGTACTCTCTCTTTACTTGGTACTGTGATCCCTATAGCCTATTTATCCTTGAGATATGTGTAAATATCCTTCAGCCTTTTATAGACCCCACCCCTCCCTCATAAAACTTAATTTTAAACCCATTACTATAGCCACGTTATTTTAGTATATTCCTTCTTCCAATCCCATCACTCCTTTCATCAAGCCTAGTCTAATCCCTTCACCACCAACACCTTCCCTTGGTGATGGTTTGCTTCCTTTAGCACAAATGGATCCACTACACACCAAATAAGATGATGATCCTTCCCAAACTCCTTCAATTTCTATTAAACCTCCCCCTATGAGTACCTCTACTAATCCTACTCTTAGGCATATCTATTACTTCCATGGCATAGATAATCATTCATCCATGCATTATCGTAAGCTATGATAATATATTGACACTTTGTATCCTTATACCCCTTAATCCTTAAACAATCCATACCTCCTATAAAGGTACTACCTAAGTATATTACTAAGTATGGAGATGTGTATTATCTCTAGCACCAATTTGGAACCCATCACACTAATCATTATTGCATCCTTCAGCAACACCTTAAAGATCATATTTTAACTATTCCTTCACCTTGTACCACTCCTCCCATAGTTAATTATAATAATAAGGATCCCATTATAATCCAATGGTTCCACCTCCTATGGTCCCTTATTCACCTCCTATTCCTCCACCTATGAATCCTTCACACATGGACCTCCCCTCACCTACCTGTCTGTCCTTCACCTATGGATCCTTCTCTATCGGTGATCCCTTCATCTCTCATAGGGTCCAATCCCATGAATTATTATAATCATGCCTTGCCTAATATCCCTCTTCAACATGATCCATCAAGGATTCCTACTTTTTTTGTTGAAGAGATCAGATGTGAAGTATTTTCCTAGTTTTTGTTGAAGATAAATGAGACATTAGCTAAATTTTGCATCCAAGTTCATAGATACTTAACAAATGTTGTAGATAATGTATGTGGGAAAATCTATTAGTACATATTATTCCATTCATGGTTTTCATAAATTTTCTTTTATATTGGACATGTGATCCAATTTTATCTTTATATATTTGTTATATCATTTGACATTATGTCAAATTCTTATTTATCTTATATGATGACTTTGATTTCACACTTTATATAATTATAATGTCATTTATGTTTGATTTTATTCTTTACTTTCAATTTATTCTTAAGTTTATTTTTTCAAAATATTCCATTATGCTCTTCTCATGATTTTTTTACTTTCTTATCTCTATATAAACATGGATAATTATCATTGTGGCTTGGTTATACAAATCATGTTCCCTTTATTCATTCCTTATTTACCATGTGATCAGTTAGAAAATAATTAATATCATTATAATTTATTTTCACTGGTCCACTTTGGATCTCCTATTTTCACTTTATTCCCTTTTTGTAGACTAAGCATATGCATGGTTCAGACTTGAGATAACATGTTGGTTTATTATTAAGCCTAAGTGTCCTAATCAGTCTTGTCTTTAGTCACTTAGCTTCCTTTAGCCTAAGCCTATAGCTCATTCATGTATATCACTCTATCTATCATGATTGGTAATTTGAATTTCATATGAAGGAGGAATTTAAAAATCATTTGAAACATTCAAAATCCAAATCATTTAACAAAAGGTAATGATCCAAAAGGCAAAAACATTAAAAATTCTTAAAAGTCAAATCACACTAAAAGATGTGACTTAAAGAACATATCATTCTTCTAGTCAAAGCTCAAACTCCATAGTTGGCCTCATAATAAAGCTAAGGTTCATTAAGGTACATTAGGCTAGTATATTAGAAAAGGAGAATTAAAAAAATATTTTAGTGCTACCTAATTTCTCATGAAAGTACCCAATATTTAAAGTAGACCAACTACTTTGTAATGGGTCTTCAAGAGTGGAGAACACATCATGGGAAGGTAGGTCCACTTTACTTTTCATAAACCAATCTACCTTCATGAATTGATCTTAGTAGCATGCTTATTTTCCTATATACATTTCTATAAATAGCGAATAAGTTTCCTTTGTATATTGATGCTCATTGATCACTTAGTGATTTCTCATATCCTTATTATGCCTCATGTCTCCTAAGGTCTTCTCATAAAATGCCTAAGTTATTCTTTTTACATTCCCTTTTAACTCCCTACAAACCTAATATTTCCTTTTGATAAATATTTTTTTGTTCATTGATCACTCCCTTAGGTATTCCATTTGTGAGTTGTAGTGTAAGACCATGGATAGGGTCTGGCCTTCTTCACAAATTACCAACATTTCATATTCCTATACCAACATCCCCTTTTTACCATATTTTAAAATTTATGCCACCTCATTGGTGTTCCCTTTGTGAGTTACAGTGCAAGACTGTAATAAAATTACCTAGATATTCACACAAAATGATTTTATATTACGTAGAGTAAGAAAATATGAGAGATTACATAGTGATAATTGATAGTAGAATAGAATATTAGATAATATAACAATGCCACTTTCAAGGGGGAAACCTCCAAAATAATGTACGAATAGAAAAATACTTAACGTAATCAATAAATACTAACCACTACCTCTTATATGTAGTCTAATTAGCCAAGCTTATTCCATTCCATAGGCCAACCTATCTAAGAACATAGAGAAATGTAACAAGTAAATAAAAGAGGTATGTAAGCCACAAGTTAGCCACATATATCCCTAGACACACCAATGGTTAAGGGGATAACAATCCTTTCCCCTTCAAAACAACATTGTCTTCAATGTTGTGGCAACTCTAGATGCTACTTCACAAATGGTTCATCCTCATAAGTGGCATCTTCACATGGTATATTATTTTATTTGATTAGGTATTCTGTAATTACTCTAGAATGCAATTGCTTGGTGCACCTTTGAAGGATCAGCTCAGGATCATGAAAAAAATACCTTCCTCATCCAACTTTGGTAATACTATTAAAATGGAAACTATGTGTAAAATGACTTTCTTCAGGCATGATACATGAAATACTATATGTATGCAAGTAGATGAAGGAAAATCTAACTTGTAGTCCACACTACCAATTTTTTTCAAGATCTGATAAGGCCCATAATACTTATGGGACAACTTGTTAGCCTTTTTTTGTTGCTTCAATGACATCTATTTGTATGGATGCAAGCAAACAAAGACCCAATCACCAATGTCAAAATTCCTCTCACTTTTATGTTGATCTGCTTGTTTCTTCATGTGATTTTGGGCCATTTCTAAATTTTAATGTAAACTTGCAAAGACCTCCTAGTGATGGTGAATATGTTCTTCAACTACATGAACCTTACGATGGACCTTCAAGGTTGAAGTTGTGGATGAAGGTTGGTATCCATATAGTTCCACAAAAGGAGACATTTTGGAATAATTATGAACAAAAGTATTAAACAACCATTCAATAATTGCAAACCAATGAAACCATTTATCTTATTTATTAGAAACAAAACAACAGAGATATCCTTTTAGACATTTGTTGACTACCTTAGTTTATCCATCAGATTGAGGATGATAGGATGAACTATGAGCCAATTGGGCACCTAAACATGTAACTAACTTAGTCCAAAAATTACTATTAAAAATGGGATCTCTACCACTAACAATGATATTAGGAGTCTCATGCAATTTATAAACTATATTGAGAAAAGAAATAGCTACTATACTACCAATAAATAGATGGGATAATGAACAAAAATGAGCATACCTACTGAGACAATCAACAATAACCATGATAACATTTTGACCATAAGATCTTGGTAACACTGTAATGAAATTCATAGATACCTCTTCCAAATGCTAGCTAGGGATGGATAAAGGCTATAAAATACCTAGAGTTTTGATGGTTTCGCTTTTATTTTGTTGATAGATCATACATTCAGCCACATATTTGTAGACATCCCCCTTGAGACCTTCCCAAAAGAATTCTTGCTTGATTTTATGATAGGTCTTCAGAAATATTGAATGACCCAAATTGGATTTTCATGATGTTTTTAAAGGATTTTTGTTTAAGAAGAGAATTCTTACTTAGGTACAATCTATCTTTATACCATAATGCATTACCTTTCCATGTGAATTTTTCAAATCCAGTTAAACCTTACTGAATATTTTGAATCAAATCATAAGTAGTAATATTATGTTCCCATTCTTATCATGCTTCCACTAGCCAATATACCTACAAAATGGTTATGGCATATAGCAATGCCTCACCTAATTCATCTTTTCTAGATAGTGCATCTGCCACCACCTTATCCTTGACTTTTATGTAGACTATTTTAGAATCATAGCCTTACATCTTAGTTACCCATTTTTGTTATTCTTGATATGACAACCTTTGTTCTAAAAAAATATTTAAGACTATCATGATCAGTCTTTACCTGAAAGTGATAACCCATCAAATAAGGTCTCCATTATTTGATTGATTGCAAAATGGTCATCATTTATTTCTCATAGATGGGATTGTGCTGATTTTTACCCTTGAGTTGATGAATTTCAAATGCAAGTGGTCTATCTTATTTTGTAAATAAAACACCCATACCATACCCAAATGCATCATATTCAACCACAAAAGTCTTAGAGAAATTAGGAGTGACCAATACTGGAGTAGTGCACATAGGCAATTTCAATTATTCAAATGCCCAGGTAGCTACATCAATCCATTGAAAGGAATCTCTCTTTAACAAAGAGGTGAGTGGGGCTACAATACTATAATAATTTTTGACAAATCTATGATAGTAACTAGTAAGCCCCAAAAATCCTTGAAGTTGCTTAAGTGTCTTAAGAATTGTCCAGTCCACCATTGCTTGGATTTTTTTAGAATCCACTTTCACTACTTCATAAGACACTAGATGAACCTAATATTCAACCTCACCAGATCCAAAAGTACATTTGGAAGGTTTGGCATAAAATTTCTTTTGATCCAAATTGGAGAGTACCTATTTCACATGTTGTAGATGGTCTACCCAATTTTTACTATAAATGAGGATATCATCAAAGAATACCAGAATAAATTTACTTGAAAATGGATTAAAAATATTATTCATCAAAATATAAAAAGTAGATGGTGTATTTTAGACCAAAATGCATAACCAAAAACTCTTAATGGCCCTCATAAGTCCTAAAAGTGGTTTGGGGTATGTCTTCATCATGGATCTTGATTGGATGATACCTAGAATGTAGATCTAACATGGTAAAATAAAAAGCACCATTTAATTCATCTAGAAAATCATCAATGATAAGAATTGGAAACCTATCTTTGATAGTTTACTTATTGAGTTCTCTATAGTCAGGACACATTCTCCAAATGTAATCTTTCTTTCTGACCATGACAACTAGTTAAGAGTATTTACTTTGGCTATGGTGAATATACTTGCATCCAACATTTCTTGTACCATCTATTCAATTTCACTTTTTTGGGCATAAGGATACCTATATGGCCTGATATTGGGTGGTGTACTACCAAGAATATGTGTGATAGCATGATCATGTGTATGGCTATGAGGAAGTCCTTTTGGCATGTCTCCAAAAATAATAGAATGAGTATCAATTATTTTTTGAAGATCAAGAGGTGGAGATGGTTGAGTTGGATGTACTTCCATAGAAAACAAGTGATCTACAAATCCCTTAGCACCTTTATAGAGAATCTTTATCATTTTATGGGAGATAATAGGTTGGGGAGATTTACCCTTTAATCCTCTTAAATCAAATTTCCTTTCATTAGAATGAAAACACATGAATAATTATTAAAAAATCATCTCAATGTTTCCCAAAGTGGTGAGCCACTAGACTCCCAGAATAATATTAGCTCCACCTATCAGATTAGCAAACATAAGAGAATCCAATAAGCAATCTCTCATAGCCAACTTAATACTATGACATTTTCTTGAATAGCTGATAATACCACCATCTACAATCATAACCTAAAATTTTAGAGTTAGATAAATGAAATAGTTTAAATGAGTAACCAACTCACTATGGATGAAGTTGTGTGTGCTCCCAGAATCAATCAAGATTGGCCTTATATTTCTTAAGGAAACCCATCACCTTAAGAGTTTAGGGAGTAATAATACCTGATAGGGCATGACATGGAATAGTAGGCTAAGACTCTTTAGATTCCTCCTTGGGAACTTCTACATCTTCATCATCATTAGCACCTTCAATGTAAAACAACTTATTTTCAACACAATGATGGTCTTTGTTCCATTTTATATCACAACCATAACACAACCCTTTGGCTCACTTCTCCTCAATTTTTCATTGTGTTAATCTGGTGGGTGGTGGAAATTATGGTGTTAGAAAGTTATGATCATGGCTAGTAGTAATTTTTTTCCTTTTGACCATCTCTTTTTCTTCTATCATGCATGCATTAGGGATAAATTTTTATATAGATGTTGGATTAAACATTCAAACCTTGTATTGGATGATATCTTTGAGGCCACCTAAAAATAGATTAGTCAAATTTCCACCAGTGATTTCTTCCACCCATAAAGAGAGATTCTAAAATTGATGAATATAATCCTTCACAATTCATGTTTGTCATAGCTTGGATAATTAGTTGAAATAGTTCTTAAAGACATTATTCTAATGATGAGCTATCAACTCCTCAATAAAAATAGTCCATGTAATAGGAGCACCATTATTTTTATTTTGAGCACATAACCAGTGATACCAAATGAATTGATCATGTTTCAGATATAGGGATGCCACCATCATCCTCTAAGAACTATGGGTTTGATGTAGCTACAATAAATTCTCAATTTGGGTAATCCAAGTGAGAAGATCCTTACCATTGAACTTATGCATGTCCACTTTTGGCAACATTGATTTCATACCAGCATGGGAGTTATTGAGAGGAGGATTTATTGAGTGGAGGATTTATGGGAGTTATTGGCAACATTGATTTCATACAATTAATTCTTCCTAGATTGCAAGTTATGTTTTTTCTCTTTCAATGCTCCTAGAAGCCATGCCTCACTAGATAAAAAAACAATATAGGAAACTTGCCCAAATCAAAGATCTGATACCACTTGTAATGAAATTACTTAGATATTCACATAATGATTTTATATTGCGTAGTGTTAGAAAATATGAGAGATCACACAATGATAATTGATAGAAGAATATAATAATAGATATTGTATCAAAGCCACTTCAAGGGGGAAACCTCCACAACAAGGCACTAATAGTAGAATACTTAACATAATCAATAAATACTAACCACTACCTCTTATATATAGTCTACTTAACCAAGGTTATTCCATAGGCTGACCTATCTAAAAACATAGATAAATGTAATAAGTAAATAAAATATGTATGTAAACCATAAGTCAGCCACACATATCCCTAGACACACTAATGGTTAATGGAATAATAAAGACCATGAATAGGACCTGACCTTCCCCACAAAATTTTCTAATAATCCAAGTCACAACAAAAATTAAATGTGTCAAATATGAGATAAGATGTGATTGATCATAAAGTTACACATCATTAACATGCTTCCCATCTAGATATAGTATGTTTTATCCTTAATTCATTACTTTTTCACTTTTATCTTCTTATATCCAATTACATGTAAGAATCCAACCATTTCTTGAATTTTTTATAGTTCCCAGTTTGAATTAATTTGATCAATTTAAGACCAATTTTGCCAATTTTGTTTTTCTTTTTATAGTTTCCAGCATGATTTAATATGATTGATTGACTTATTTTATTTATTTTTATACCATTTTATTCTTTCACATGCTTTTCCATTTTATTACATTATTTTCATACTTCCCAATGTGATTTAGTGTGATCTTACTTATTTTAATCTTGTGCCAATTTTTCTCTTGGTTTAAAAACAAACTTTTTACCATCTTTTTTACCATCCTTTGGTTCTTTCTACTTAGTAATTTTCTTGTTATTACACATTTACCAACATCAAATAGTGTGTATTACATTTGTTTTTGATTGATTATATTTGACCAAGTCTTTTTTCTTGTTTATTTTTAACCATGCATGTGTCTTACATAATGCTAGAAAATAAACCACAACTTATATAATTCTTATATCATATATAGCATATAGCTAAATACATGTGATAAAAAGAAATATATCCAAGTATCAATAATCACAACCATAATACAAACACACAAACACACACACACACACACACACACACACACACACACACACACACACACACACACACACACACACACACACACACACACACACACACACACACACACACACACACACACACACACACACACACGCACACACACACACACACACACACACACACACACACAATGATTTCATACAAAGTTCAAAATTATACATCATTCCAACTCTACACCTAAGCTTTATCCTATCTATCTTATGGCCTAGACATGCTACCCATAGATGCATAGGATAGTCCCATGTAAATAACATGATATAAATAGGATATCTAAGAACTCAGACCTATCACTTAACCCTATAAGCTATCCACTTGGGCCTATACCTATGCCACTTGGGCATGTACCTATGCTAGTTAGGTCATGGTAGCCATATACATGGCTCTCTATTGAGCCAAGGCCTACCATGCCTGTGCCTCTCCTACTCCCACCCCTATTGATGGATGTGGCTCCTCTTTATGTTCCCACACTCATCTCATAACATCTCATGATAGTTTGAACTAGTTCCCTAGGGTTGATACTACCATAGGATCTTCTAGTGTCGATGAGTCATATGGTGCAAATGCCTCATCAAAAATCTCATAAAGTGATCTCATCACTCAGGATCCCCATTTAGTCTCCTCCTTTATAGGATCTATAAAATTAAAATGAGATAGATATCAAATCATATATTTTTCTCAAAAATATATCTATATATAATCTATTTTAAATAACTTAATCAAACTTCAAACCATCTATTATTACCTATCTATGTGTCACTTACTATCATCTCTCCATATGTATGACCATTAAACATACTATCTATATCAATGCATCCTCTAACTACCTCATCTATAGGTCATTACCCAAGATCAAATACTAGGGTCACCACTCATGCCCATCTCAAGCTATGCCTAAGTGGTATCTCTATCACATAGCTCTATCTTAGCCCACATAATGGGTCATTTGGGATGACCACTATGTCTACTCTCTCCCACTACTGGTGTCTACATGAATGATATGACTGAGGTGGTCACCACTTCTCCTACTATGGTACTATAGATGGTATTTCTAAAACTCCTTCATTTACATCCATCTCCTCTCTATCTATTACATACCATGCTCAACCTGTCCATGGTCTCTGACATGACAGTATGATCACTGGATTAGTAACTAGTACCCCTAATCCTCCTCTTCCTCTTGGATATCTCACATGCCTAGCCTAAAATGTGGGCACCACTATTAAATCCATTAGATGAGGAAGTCCCATATATCCTAGTACACATGCCATTATATGTAGCTCTATCCACTAGGTATAGTGTCCTATAATCTATGCTCATACTAATGTTGGTACCATTGTCTCCCAACTTGACCATACCATAGTAGTGTGACCATATGGCTACCACATGCTATTTTCTCACCTAGCTATTTATAGTGCTAGCACATGGGACACAACCCATGCTACCTGATCCTACTATCACCTTTGTACCTAAGGTAATTGATCATCAACCACATGGGGAAACCCAATTAAGTGATACATCAAAAACCTCTCATATATCCTAAAATTTATCAAGATGATAGGCCCTATGGTCTTCTACCCTCTGGAGAGCATCCCATACTTTTCATATAATACCCCATGATTCAATATAGTTTTGGATAAGGCTATCACATATAGTGGTACCTTGTCATCTAAATTATGACACAACACATGTGTTACCACATGTCCTTTAACCACCTTTTAGATATCTAGAGTTTGAGATGTATGAAAATTAAGTAGGCTAACTCTTAGCATGGTATATATCCTTTTTGAGCTAGTCACCCACATGGTTAAGGATCTACTCTCTTCTTATCCATCTAGTACTCTCATAATCACAAATATACCTCCTATTAGTAGTCTAAGTATTACATGGGAATCCTCTAGGGTGATACCACCTCAATGGTATCCCCATCCACCTCCCACTTAGATATGTTAGTCCATCATTATTAGGATCCAAAGAATATGACTATCAAATCAAAACTCAACAAGACTCTACACATATCTACAATCCCTCCTAGACCTAATTCAACAAATATCGAATGATCCTCAACTATCACTCACTCTAAGATGTTTGGGATCCATACCACATCTAACAATTTCCAAAATCTTAGATGCCCCTCAAACCACAAAATAGTAAAAGATGTATTAGATCTTCCATATCTTTATAATCAAAATACATTATTTTCAAATACTAACAAAAACAATCCTAATTTGCTTTACTCTATCCATTTTTATTCAATTGGACCTATTTTCAACCTATTCAGCCATTTCAGTACTTAGTCAACCATTTTGGGCCTTTTTATCACTTTTTCAACCTCTTTAATGCATTTCCATACTATTTTGGTCACTTAGTCAAACACTAGGTTGACCAAAACTTCTTCATTTTGATTAGGTTGACTTAACAAACTAAGTTGACCATTTACTTTCCCCCCCTTAGTAATAAGTCATCATAGTGAATTTTTCTACTAAGTTGGTAGTATGAAAAACAAACTAAGTTGGCACATACCTACTAAGTTGATAGTGTGGATTTCATAAATTTTCAACCTACTAGGTTGACTAGGTTAACCTAGTTAGTTTTGGCTACTGACCCCTTCTATTACCTATAATAAATTATTTTTGGTAGTTATTACTTTGATCACTTGCAACCCATTTCCACTTTCGGTTTTCACTATCCTTAGCAGCTTTTTTGGGTTCATTTTGGTTCTTATTATTTCTCTAAATTACATTTTTTTATAAAACACTTAAATTTCATAAATATTCAAAAACAAGTTTTAAATAATCGATTACCTACCTATGATACACCCATTATGACCATTGGGCTTCCTTATCATATATGCTATCATATCCTCTCCATCCTCTCTCTATTGCCTCTTGTTTGGTATCTTAGAGATATTTTTTTCTCGCACACAATTCAAAAATAACAAGTGACTTCCCTTTCACCCTATTTAAACTTACTTTTCACAATTGCTTACCTTTCAAATATTTTCCATCAGATTCCTTGTTTTGCTAATATATATTTTTTTACTAACCCATTTTTTGAATTATAAAAAGCTATGGAATCATGACATCATAAAGAATCATTTCAACTACTATATGCCTATATTCAAAAAATTCTATTTTTGGCTATTTTTTGCACTAATCTCTATAGGTTCACCTAATATTTTTCATGATTAGACACCTTCACTTCTCTTGCAGTATCGTTATTTATCTACAACACTAAATTAAGTAAATCTATGTGTTTTTATTTCAATCCTTTCATTTATCTTAGTTTCTTCTTACTTCATTTTACTTAGCATCAGTGTTATGTGTTATCATGTTCTATTCCTAAAGCACCATCTCATGTTGCACTCACATGACACGTGATGAGATTTGAGTGGGACATATGTATATACATGATATTTTAAAACATTTATCACTTGCTGACAATTTGTATCTTGAAAGAACCCAATAAGTCTCAATTTATCTAAGTGCATGCCTTAAGGTATGTACCAAGAAAGGGGTGTGTAGACCATTTATGCTTCATAGAGTTATTATCACTTTTTATAATTATTATCTACACGCATATCTCCTAAAAACCTTATCTCTAATCTTGATCTTATTTATTGCACACTTCTTAGTCATTTCCTAACTTTTGTCCCCCTTTTCATAACCTTAACCCCCTTTTGACTATTGACTATACTAGGTATACTGGGTTGACCATATACAGTTTTGGGTAAAATTCATTTAGGGTCTAGATCAACTCTTGGCTGACCTAGCCCATGACCTATTGAATTTGTGTGCATAATTGTGCTAGGTTGATTGGTTCAACCCTATGGGATGAACTTTCATAAGGGATTATGATTAAATCCACCTATATATACAATATCATTTCATCATTATTTAAAGAAGAGAAGTAACAATTATTGTGCATTTACTTATCCACCTTTCTACTTGAGGAACAAGCTTATGGTTTCATACTTTCTTTAGAGATACATATCTTGTCTTATGGAGAAGTGTTTTGGATACATTTATAGGTTTTGTATCCTAGATATGATTTGTCTTTTTCATCCTTACATACCACACCATCTTATGAAGCACCTTAGGCAAGGGAGAGATTGAGGATCAGGGAGTTCATCTTCAAAGGTATGTATTCCTAACTTTGTTTTTCCTTTTTAAGAGTAGATATATATGCATTTATACTTTTCTTACATACATTAGTATTATGTATATATTTATGTGAGTATATTTCTCTTATGCATGTTTAATTTTATTATTTCTAGCCCCCACTTTGTGCCACAAACTTTGGTAAGCACTATATTAGACTTGGTTTTACTTGTTATTAGTTTAGTGAATATAAAACATAGGACCTAACTAGAGTTATTGCATGATTTTGATTAACTAGGGGCTTTGGAACCCTCCCTATCATTGTGTATTGTGATAATAGATCCCTTAATTATGTCTATTAGATCCCCATATTAATCATGTTCTTGATTATATAATGTATCCCCAATCAGAAGTGTATGGTATCATCTATCTTCTCTGAGCTAGGATTAATTTATATACATGATGCATTTATGATTTCATACACTTTTCAAATAATTATTATTTGAATTAAGATCAAAGGTGAGATCATCAACCTTCGTATTAGTCTCATCTACAATTTTGGTATCTATGTCTCTATCTTTGATCATGTGCAAGTATGTTGATTTTATTTCTTCCATCAAGCTCATAACTATTTGTAAATTTGAATAGGTGGTAATTTTTTCATGGGGACCTCTCTATCACTTTTGCATTAGTCCTTTGATAAAAAATTTATGTTATCCATCCTTGATATAATTTTCACTTGATTCTCACTTGTCACCATTAATTTATTTTCCCAATCTTTGTCATGAATGCTAGACTCATGAAAAAATAATGAAGAATTGTTATTATTAGACATACCAAAATTATAATTTTCTTCATACCTTCCAATGGTGTCATCATAAGAGCCATTAGCCACATGTGATTTTCCTTCAATTTATGAATAATCTTCACCAAATTAATCTATGTATTTATTATAGATTATTGTTATGAAATTTACATCAGACTTAATTCCAACATTCATAGCTACAAATCCTTCAATATAATGATTCTAGTACTCTGCCATACATATTTCTTGAAATAAGACATTTGTTTCTTTAGAAGAAAATATTAAATGTTTTTATTTCTCAAATTCTAGTTCTTCTCTTTCCACTTGCATGGTGATTTCCTTCAGGGGCTAATCATTAAATTCTTTTGGATCTAAATTTTCTTACTTTATAATTTATTACAAATCTAATTTTATTTTATGCTTCACTACCACACTTTCTTCCTTAACATCTTTTGGGTCTTTTGATTCTTCTTCTAGATTCACTTCTTATTTTCTCCAACATTTGTGACTTGTATTCCAAGGTTATTTATGCTAACCAAATTTAGATGCCTTGAGTTGAAAAAATTTATTTAAGATAATGGATACAATGTTAGAGCTCTTTTAATAGCTCCTTGGAGTGAAGATGATGTAAAATCCTTCATAATAACTTTGATGGTTTCCAATAAACCTTAAACAAAAAGAAGAGTAATGAGTATCTAAACAATATTTAGTCATGTTTAGATATTATTTAAATATTGGTCCTGATACAATAAACCTTCACAATAAACCTAATATATTATATAACCACCCAAAAATCTAAAATTACTCCTTCATACCAACAACTTGCATAAAATGCTAAACATTCACTGAATTTACACTTCTTAAATCTATATTACAATTCCAATGTGGAATTGTTTCTCTATATCATAAGGGTTTCATCCTAAAATCATTGGGATAAATGGGATTTTATCCAAATATCTCCCCACCTAAAGGTTTTCATCCTAAGATGCAAAATTAAACCATAAAGTATAATAGTCTGTTGAAAATGGCAAAAGATCCCACATTAATGAGGTTACTTGTATTAAATAAGAGTTTGGGCATGAATCCCAGAGTCACTAAATGGAAAATAATAATAATAATAATATATTTTACTATTATATCTCTAATAATGGGTAATAGAAACTTTCCATATTCTACCTCCAACAGGGGTGATAAAAACTTACCATATTCTATCTCCAACACGGGTAATAAAATTTTTCCCAAATTTATCCCACTTATCTTGAGGATAAGAATGAAATAATAAAATAGAAATTTTCTTTTCAACTCCATCATTATCCTCTCCTATAAATCCATTCCCCAATTGGTAATTTTCCTTAGAAACTTATTACTATCCTCTTCTACAAAATCCTGCCCCACTTTAGCTGATAAAATAATATTTATACTCATCCCTATTGGTTTATTTGACCTTTCCAATTCCCAATAAATGCTTAATTACATAGTTTATCCAATTTACTTCCCACATATTATCCTATAATCATAAATATTATTAATTAATTATTAAATGGGGATTAATTATAAAAAGGGACATGACATATATAACTATGTATAAAACTAAGTTAATTTAGTAAAATTAATCAAAATAGCTATATTATCATTCTAACTAAGCACATATATATAGATAATATTCATATAATAGTCATTTTAGCATTAACAATCACCACTTCACCATGAAAACATGTGGAAGGATTCCACAAATAACACACAATGAGAGTAAAATATTCATAATGTTTATATAATTCCCTATATTTTCATTAAATAATCTAACTCAAAAAACATGTTATAAATTGGTATATATAGGAGTGAAACCTACCACCTAGTTACAATGATTCCCACTCATAGCCTTAATTTCTAAAATTAGTTACAATTATAAAATATGGCCCCTAAAATGATGAGAAAAAGTGGGGGTACAAGTTTTGGACATAACATTCACACTTTTGGGACCACCAAGATACCCAAAATCAATATATGTTATTATGAGCCTACAAGAGGACCACTACTTGGTTTCTTCTACGATTCTTGAGCTTCCAAATCTTGAGTAGTTAAATAGGATTCCTAGTCCAATTTTGGAAGGTTGAAAAATGAATATCTAAAAAATATTTATCCACATTATGTCCTTTCTTTATGGATCATTTTAGGGACCTTTAAGGAATTATTAATTGTATTTACCTTATAAATGCTACCAATAAACTATGTATCTAGATATACTATGGAACTGACCCTAGTCTTGATAGTGTTATCAACAAAATTTGCACCCTTGAGGAAGTTTTTCAAGAATATTTACTTAAATGATAACGTGGAGACAAATATAGGCTATGGGTCACCTAATAAATGAGATGAATATATATATATATATATATATATATATATATATATATATAAAGGATAGCTACCTTGATTCTATCACCCTTAAAACTACTACTAGATCCATTACTTGTAGGGAAAAGGGAGGGACAACTGAAAATAAACTAAACTAGGGAGGTGATGCACAAAATTAACACCCTAAACATGACCATACTACACTAATAACATGAATGAGGCCTAAATTTTATGATACTACTCAATCAAGACCTTCAAACATGAGTATTTCAACATGGAGGTCAAAGAAAATGTGTTAAATAGAAGAGCAAATCAAAAGGTCTAAGGAAGACATTAATGATTGAAATCCACTTATAAATTATGCAAGTCTATCCAAACTCACTATGTTACCTACAAGAAGACAATACATTTTCAAAGATGTAGGAAAGGATAAATGAGAGAGAGTTAAGGCACTACTACTATCATTAATCAACAATCACATAAGTACACTAATGACAGACATTTGAGAAGGTAATAAATAGATTTATTCAACATTCAAAGGCATAGTAAAATTATTTAATTGGGTGGGTATTTTAAATACTCATCCAAAGGATCCATAAAAATACATTCAAGGAATCATATATAGATGGATGTGAGAAGGAAAGAGAGAGAGGCATAAGAGATGCATATTAAAAGTGTCATCTCATCAAGAACAAGTTACAAGAAATAAAATTATCAAAGAATAGTATAATAACATCTTCCTCACAAGTTTAAAATTTATGTGACCTTCTTCCTCTTCAATGGTTCCATGTAATTACTCTTCACCTTCTAGGATGACTCATCAAACTCATTTGAAACTACCCATTCTTGGTCTAAAGGAGTTACAAGTCTATGTCTTTCCATATGTCAATGTTGATCATGTTTATTTTATAGTATTATCACACCATTTCTATCAGATTCAAGGCTTTTATCATCTATAAAATATTTAAACTCATATTCACACTCTTTTGCATTCATTTCTGCCATCAGAGACATGAAATTCATCCTTCTTGGTGCAAGATTGATCTCTATTTTTCTCTCATGCCTAGTTGACCACTTGAAAATTGTATTATCATTGTAAATACATATAAAATTAATTTTTAATATAACTTTTTATTTGCTTAATAATCCTCTACCACTAGTTAAGAAGACTTATAGACTTCAAAACCCTACAAACTAGCTTCAGAAGGCAATTTTATAGGCCATATATCCATACATTTTCTCCCATACATGCCAAATAGTGAATCCAACATGTGCCTATAGGTGTTTAGAGATCATAAAAGTGTTTATAGGGTTGTTCAAATTAATTCTATTTTTTTATAGGGACTTATACTTCCATCAGGCTCTTAGAAGGGTTTAGAGAGGGTTTTGGTTTGTTTAGGTTCTTAATAATGGTTCAAAAAGGTGAGGGACCTAATCCATAGACCAATGCCACTAAATTTTAGTGTATGAGGCTATTTAATTATCCCTATAATATTTTACCCACATACATATTATCCATACATTTTTATCAAGATTTAAGGCTTTCTCAAGCTCCTCATAAGGTAAGATAGTGGTTTTGACTATCCCTTTTCCTTAATGATTATTCAAAATGTGTAGAACCATTGCAGAAAAACCAATGGTAAAATATTGGAATTGGGGAACCTACATAAAATATCAAATAACCAATACATCCCATGCATATCCTTCATGAATTTATAAGCTTAAAATAATAGGCTCCCAGGCATGATAGGTCTGTGTGGGTGCATTTAGAGGTTTATCTTGTCTGTTTTGATCCAAAACCTCTTCAACATTTCATTTATGACTTGGGAAGGAAATTTTATACTTTTATAACATATAATTATATATTTATAATGTTTATATAAATTTATTAACTCATTAGACTCATTATAACTTGTGTTATCCCATTGCTAGGGTTTGGAGATAGTCTTTTGTGAACAACCTTGATGTCCTTAATTTATCACTTTCCTCTCACTACAGTGAGTATAAAGCTTTTATAAATTTATTAAAAAGTATTATCCATATCTCAAGGTATTTTTTTCATCAAATATCCTCAATTCATACAAATTGCTTCATATTATTTACCGAGGCCTGTAGGTGTTCTTTCTTTGGCCTAAAACTTGTTAGATCTCAAGAGTGGGTCTTCTACTCACTATTTAACCTTATTATACCCTATAAAAATATACTAATATATTTATCATGTATTATAAATATTATTTTATACTTATCCTTCATATACATTCAAGGTTCTTCTCTTAAATTTGAGAATGTGGATGCACAAGTCTGTAGATGTGTAGGTCTACATTCCTCTCATCTAAACCACTTATAACATGTATCTTGGACTTGTTGAAAAGGTAAATGGATCTCACCATGTTATATAACCTTATTAATTCCATTGATATTCATAAAAAAATATTTTATAACCTCATCAACATCAATCATGTGTCCTTTTCCCTAAATCTACCTTTTAATAGGCTTGTAGCTTCTTTTAGGCTTCATGTCCAACTGGACTTTGAGAGTGCCTTTCTTGTATATTTAATTTATTCTACATAAGGGTGAAAAATTATCCCTCTTTATATTCAGTATATATCATGACTTTATAACTCATTTTTAACCTAACACATTTATATTTTTCTCATTTTTTCTTGTTATAGGCCTGTAGGTATGTATTTAGGCCTCTTGGATTCTTTTTCCTATGTTTTTCCTTATTTGACCCTAAATGAGAAATGAGGGGAAAATGGATTAAGAAGAAAAATTATTTTTATATTTGTTTTTTCCACTATAATAGACTCAATATACATAGATAACTCATTTGAGTCTCTCACAATCTTCTTCTAAGATTGCACAGTCCATTCTTATCTGACATAGTCCCTTGAATATAAGATGAATTATGGATATAAGCCTTAATTGTAAATTTAGGAGTATTATAGAGATATTATATAATATCTATAATATAAATTTAAATTCAATAATATAACATGAATGTTATCTCCTTGTAGAAGCATAGGTTATCCTTTTTATATTGCATTGTGTGCACTTTTACCTCATTCTCTAACTATTGGACCTGAGAAGGTTGAATCACTATATTATAGATATTATTAAAATGGATGAGAGTAAAATGTAATTTTTTATAAATCTATTATATAATCCAATGGCAAATAATTTTATGTCAATAGTGACCTATAGGTGTATAGACATGTAGGTTCATAAAACCTTCTTTTATACTGACTTGAAGAAGAGACACTAGAGACATGAATCCAATGTATGGTATTTGAAACCTCATTGAGAATTGTATTCAAGGATTATATTAATATGGAACATATCCTTAAATAATATAGAGTAATGAAAACCCCTTCATATTTGATCATGGTTACTCCATCATCGCAGCTAGTTAAAACAACCTAACTACATATGCATAACTCTTTATCCTAATTAAATTTTAATGTATCCAATGGTACATAAAAAAGTATAAGTATTATTCATGAGGTTTAAAAAATATAAAAACCACATAATTTATTCCATTTATTAAATAATACATCTCATAGTTCTATGTAAATATGATTTTCATTCTCAAACTACCAAATCAATGCAATTTGGCATTACACCAAACATGAACATGAGAAAACCTAAAATTAAATGATCTTATATGGGTATAATAGTGTTTAATATACCCTCCATAAACAATCTCATGCATTCATCTAGTTTTAAGACTCTTTATTTAGAGAAAATTGAACTTGATGGAGTTTTGAGTCCTTTTTTTGCACCTTAACTTCTTAACCATTGTTCATAAAATTAATGGGATTAACCAAAAAACCAATGGCACAAAGTGGAAGGTAATTATGGTAACATATTATGGCCAAATATATGGATCTAAATTTATCTCTCCTAAAAGTACCATGTGAAAACTTATTGTCTATCTTGAGCTACCAAGAAGGCTAATGGAGAAATGGAGTGGGGTATACATTATTTTGTTGTACACCTCCACTTTTTGCATGGATTTGAGTTTGATAAGACCATGGCTACATTTGGGAGAGTTTTTATCTTACAAACCATTATAAATCCCCTATAAAATACCACCAAGATAATTATTTTCTCAAGATTCTAATTGTTATGCCCTTTCAAATATTGGAGATGGTGAACCAAGTCACTCTTCATCTTATATTGACTTGTAAAAACATGGAAGAGAGTACCAAAATATCTCAAACTATTATTTTATTGTATCTCTCACAATTAATCCTCATTTTTATGTTGTAAAATGATAAATGGGTAGTTATAAAGAGAATTCCAACATTAGAAATTAGTTATATAAGACACTTGGAGGATGTGTATGGTCAGGTACAACATGATGTCATAACATATATGTTAGATGACTTTATACATTCCTTATCCAAGGAAAAAATATTTATATTTACTCTTTACTAGTAAGTATCATTTCCAAATTGAAATACATAATAATACTAAAGTAACATAATACCTTAATCTTGTAAAAAATTACTAAAAATATCCAAGTTGCTTTAAAAAAGGTTTATTGACTTAATAGCTCTACTTATTTGACCAATTTGGTCAGCTTTAGGCCATGGTTATTATAGAAGGGTCACCACCTTATTTCCTTGAGCATGTTTACTCATGGAAGTGATTTAAACATAACCTTAACTTTATCGAATGTACCTTAAACAATGATAAAAACATAATGAATACCATAAAGAATGACCATCTGATAACAAGAAAAGATGACTTAACTCAGCTACCAACTAGACCATCCAAAATGACCTTGTAAGCTGCAAAGGAAGACATATTACATATCAAATCAGATTATTAATGACTAACACAAGACATTCATAATAGATATCAAAAAGTAAAGTTCAAATAAATCAAATTTTTGAATGATCCTCATTCATGGTAGCCAAATTTTGGCTAGCAATTAGCTTTATTCATATTTTTCTAGAAGGAAGCTTTGAATTCCTTGAGATGCACACCAAAATTGTCTTTATTAATGTCTATGCCATCAGGGTTTAATAACACATTAATCCTAACTTCCTTTAAATACCTCAAAATGTTACCATGTTATGATCTAATATTACCAAGGCTACTTTCATATCTCTAACATACTCCTCCAATGAGGTATTCATGTACTTGCTAACAATTTTACCACCATTAGTCAAAGTTGATTATGTGAAGGATTTAAATAAGAATACATCCATTGATAGAGATTAAAAATGTATCAAAAACATCATACAACATTAATCATTCCAAAAACAAGATTGAAAATAACTGACATGTTTAAATTTGGATAGAGGTTTCTTTTATTCCTTAAATTAGCTAGTTACAAGCTAGTGAAGGCAATTCTAAAATGATCAGTACATAAATGAGAAGAAAATTTGGTTTTAATAGTATTAGGGGGAGTTATGGTACCCTATTACCTCAATATTATATTAATTTTTTAGTTAAACATTCCTAACTTTATGAACAATAATTAATAAGAATAGGTTCTCTAAAACCTTTCTTAAACTCTAATGGCTCAGTTTTAAGAGATATAATTGAATTTTTGAGTTTATTTTTGTAATATAAAAGTGGTATGAGATATTATGGGTCATTAATTAAATTTATATACCTTATTCAAATAAAAATTTTATGGAAAATAATGGAGAAAGGCATAGGTATAGGTATCAGGTTTTTAAGCAAGACAAATAGTCAAAAAAAAAATTTAGAGGTATAATAGATTATTCAAGAACATAAAATGGTTTTAATTATTATATTGGTACTTATAGGTCATAATTAAAAAATAATAAAGTCTCTAAGCCTCATAAAACTAAATAAAATGGTAAAACTTAGACCTACAAGTATTTAGAAATGAAATTGTGTAAGCTACTAAACACCAAAAAGTGCATATTTTGAGTTTTATTGAATGAGATATATTAAAATTGAAACTAAATTTTCTCTATAAATTATAATATTCAAACTTAAGTAAATATAGTCAAATATATCTTCAAGTTGAATACTATTCAAACACGTTCAACAACCTTTGACTTTTCAAATATTTAAACTACCTTCTCTCTATATATTATACACCATATTCCAAGTAAAATATGTTTATACGCTAATTATACATTGGATTATTTTGATTTTAAGCTTGATTTGGTTTTAAATTAGTGGATATGAGCTACAAGAATGAACTATGACTAGATAGGGACTCATTCCTAGTTTGGAGATTCTCTTCTTCTCTCTCTCTCTCTCTTGATTTCTCTATGTACATTCATTTTTGAATGATTATTATTATATTATAATTTTGGATAATATAAATTCTTTCAAAATTTTTACTACTTCACCTTTAAAGAAATAAAAAGCTAAATTTTCTTCCACTCTCAAGTTTTCATGAAGTGTGTGCTTAATATGCATTGATATAACTTAGTGAATGAATCATTTTCCTCTGTATATGTCTAAAATTTTAACCTTTATGTAGAAATAATAACTCTTAAAAATCATACCAATTGTATAAGTTTGATGTATAATTAATCTAAAAGAGAATTTAACTATTATTCATTCCTTTTAAGCTAGTGTGAGTGTGAGTCAAGACCTCTATGTGAAATATTATTGCAAGAGTCATTTTATGATGTGTGAAATTTATTTAGATTCAAAAGTATGTTAATTACCTACATAATTGACTTTCACATTGGTGCATCATCCTAAATTTTTATTTTTTATTTCCATTTTCAGCTCTAGCATTGTTCTTTTTACCCTTTTCCTAGTCAACAAAACACTATTTGAGAGACTTTAGAGAATTTTGGGTGAGTTTAATAAAGGGAACCAATAATTCATATATATATTCTCTCCAAAATAATTTCACTCTCACCTTTAATATTTTCCATTTCATCAATAAGAGTGAAAATAAGCACCCATTCTTAGCAAGGTGCACTTTTGAGTGATAACCACTTCTCACATGCCTGGTGGGATATAGATTGAAGTTACAATAGGCATTTGTAGTACAAAAAGATACCATTTTCATGCCTAAAGTCACTATTAATAATGAAATTATAGGTATACCACTTTAATATGCTAAATTATTTGAGTATTCTAATAGAAGAAGAAGGTTTCTAACAACATGTCTTTATCCTACAAGGTTATTTATTAAAAAAATCAACCTATTATACAAACCATTTAAGTTAAAATCCCATTATTAAATTGGTTATCCCAAGTAACTAGGTATTTTTTATTTTCAATGATGGAATCTTTCTCAATTTGGCCCAATATGATGAATTTCCACCCTCAACCCTAAAAATTTTACCATATTTCACAAGTAAAGATCAAACTACACCCATAGAGTATGACAAAGATGTGGCTAACTTGTGTTAATTCCACCTTGTCATCCAAGAGAATGTTTCCATCTATTTACTCACTACATCCTTCAAAGGAAAAACATTGTAATCATATAGGAACCTTCCTTTGAATTCCATTACCTCTTTGGATGAATTAGGTATAGTATTTTGTAGATAATTTGAAGACATATTAGATCATCTATCACTTGTTGAGAAACTCACTACCATAAAAAGAGCACCACATGAATTAATAACTCAATTCAATATTAAATTCTAAAAAACATGGAATACAATACCTTCCATGATAAGGACATCTCCTAAATATTCTTTTCTATACTTTTTGAGAGCCTTGAATTTTGATATTTCAATTATGATTCAGTCTATGGGTGGTAGGACACTTCTAGATGCCTATGATGTTGCCATTATAGCTAAAAGTAGTCTAACTCAAGCTATTAAAATTTAACCAAGGCCTCTAATGCCATGTTTTCTATAATTATAGCCTATTCTACCTCTTCAAGCTACGTCAATATCCTGAATTCCAGCACCTTAAAGTTAATTTCAAGCTCTTCATAGTCAATCTAGTGAGCTTGGTGAAGTAAAAGGTATGCTAAAATATTTTGGTAATGAATTAATTCAACTGAAGAGGTAAAAATATCAAGCTAATAGGCCATATCAAAAACCTAATTAGCCTACATATTAACCATATAGAGATAAAATACCTTCTTACTATGGCTATAGAGATAATGGGCCTTCATATCAAGCTGAAGGAGACATTATACTAGCCAAACCATATGATGCAATTCATCTTGATGTTCCTTCCTCAACCATGGCCCTTTTTCTAGTAAAAAATAATTTGATGCAAGATTCAAGTTCCCAGCCTTTTGATATGAATGATGTGCAAAATTAAGCTTTAATATCACAAAATATGGTAATTACTCAAAAAAAACCAAGAGGAAGATTTTATTAAAGAAGGAAATTATAATTAATCTATAATGCAACAAGGGGAAGTGAATCATGAACAAGTAAAACTAGATGCAACCTTGGTTAATTTCCAATTTGATGATCATGTGGTAGTAAATCAGATTGGTGAGCCTAGAAATAAATAAAACTTTGTTGAAACTATTAAAAGATATAAGAGAATGGCTATAAATGAGCCCAAAGAGGTAATATATGTGTTAAATATTCTTAATATTATTTATAAAAGTAATAATGATTAGGTTGTTGCCATTTTAACTCAAACAAATCAACATGTTGAAGCAAGCAAGCTTCACCAAGTGCCTCAACTATAAGATCATCGTATTACCCCAAAGGTAAAACAAAAGGTTAGAAGCTACTCATTCAACATATTATATCATATGAATAATTATAACATCATCATGACTATGGAGGACTCATTTGCAATACTAGAGCAAAAGGATACACTTATACATGAGATTTTAGGGCTTATCTTGTATACAAAACCAACAAACAAGGAAAGTGTGGTTCTAGAAAATTTGGATCATAAAGAGAAGAATTAATAATATAAATTAGATAAATTGGTAAAGTTCAAAAGGATTATATTAAACCAATTAATGCACCTCCTTTATTTCGTTCCTTAATTGATACACTATTTCATAATTACATGGTTGATAGTGGATCAAGTAACATAATAATGTCAAAATATATTAGAGATAAGTTGGGTTTGTTGTATGCACCAAACACTAAGGGTTTTTTTAAACTTGATGGATCTCTAATTAAGATATTGGGTATAATAAATAATCTAAAATTAACATTTCATGCATGCCTAAATGTGACTATTTAGTAAGATGTGGTAGTGGTGAATCTTCCTCCATATTTTGCTATGTGCTTATCAAATGACTTCACTTAAAATATAGGTGGTTATATTTCATATGATTGGACATACATTATATTTATAAAAAAATATGGAATAAAATTTATAATTCATTTATATCCTATTTCTCATTTCCATCTCGAACCATACATGCCTAGTATTATTAATACTAATTGTGTCATGTCAAATGAAGTAGAGTAAACTAGTGAAGATGAATCAAGCTCATATATTGATGGTGTACCTAATTTTTTTATTGATGAATGGAAAAATATTTTTCATGAAAATTATCCATACAATATTATATAATAATAAGTACTTAGAAATTATTGTTTGTATGAGGATGGTGCACAAATTCTAGCTCTATACAAAGAAGGTGAGTAAAGTGATGGTTTATGGTAACTATATTTTGATGGATAATGGAATAATAATGGTATATGGTATGTTATTATTCTAATTTATTAATAAAAAAATTTAATTTATTGATTTAAAATTTCAGGTTGCATGCTCTAACAAAGTGGCATAATATGAGGCTTTATTTCATGGTTTGAAATGGGCTAGAAATATGAGAGCTAACCTCTTACATGAATTTGGGGATAATGAGATTGTGGTACATAAAATAATATGGATGAATTTATGTAATAAATAATTTTTAAAATAATATAAACACAAGTTATGGGATCTTATATAATAATTTGATGTATTTGACATATAGGTAAATGCCTAGAGAGAGCAGTAAACATGTAGATAGGTTGGGCTATAATTGGAGCATAATTTGAAATTCCAAATGACGTAAAGAAGGATAAAACTAAATAATAAATCAATTTTGTGATAAGACCATCTATTCCTGATAATAATTTTAATTGTTAATTATTTAAAGATGATGATCAAGTTGTTCATTTCCTACAAGGAGAGGTTGAATTGTCTTCTAGAAATCAGTCAAACCTTTTGCAACACTATGGTGATCAAATAGTTCAGCTAAAATCCATTAGGTTACTGAAGTTTCTTGTCACAATTTAGAATATTTTAAGTAGGGATGATGAGGTAATAAGGTAAAAATATTATATTTATACCAAAGAAGAACATTATGTAAGCATTGACATAGTCAATGGAAAAGCTCTTAATCTTGGTAAAGTATGCTCTCAAGCTTAAAAATATTCTTTTATTGATTTATGTAGATATTTTTTTGATGTGTTTGCATGGGATTACATTTATTTAAAATTATTTTATCATATTTTGGTTTAATACGCCATTTAATTAAAAGAAGATATAAAACTAGTGAGGCAAATAAAAAGGCCAATTAACCCAAAGTTAGATCCTTTGATGAGAATAGAGCTTTACAAGTTGATTGAATTAGATATAATATTTCATATCAAAAATTACACATTGTTGTATAATATTATTACCATTAGGAATAATAATGGATAAGTCATATTAAGTGTGGATTTATGTGACTTGAATAAGGTCTCACTCAAGGACTGTTATCCCTTGCCTTCAATAGAATAAATACTATAGTTAGTGACTATTTTTAAAAGGGTTTTATTGATAAATGGTTATATTGTATATAAATAAATACTTGTGAAGGAAGAGAATCAATTCAAAACAACATTCGCCACGAATTGGGGCACCTTTGCATATAGAAAAATATCATTTGGGTTGTCCCTTATAGGAGAAACATTCTAGAGAGCCATGGATATGTCCTTTCAAGGTTTGATCAATAGGTTTGTTCTTGTCTATTTGTATGATGTTAAAAAAAATTCAAAGCATGAAAATAATCACATGATTAATCTTAGAGAGGTATTTGAGAGATGTAGGTAATATGGGGTGTCACTTAACCCAAATAAATATGTGTTTTTAGTGCATGAAGGTAAAATTCTTGGTAATGTTGTTCGTAATAATGGTTTGAGTATTGATCAAAAAATAATAGATTATATTTTTTCATTGTCCTTTCCTAAGCATAAGAAAGTATTAAAAATTTTCCTTGGAAAGATTAACTTTATAATAAGGTATATATCTAATTTTGAAAGTTTTTGAAAGCCTATTACAACTATGCTCAAGAAAAATCATAATTTTAATTGGACCAAGGATGGTATGAAAAGCTTTGAAGATATCAAGCAAGCCATTAATAGTGTTCCCACTCTCATCAATCCTAATTTCTCAAAGGATTTTGTGTTCTATGAATATGATAATGTTGATATAATTTTAGGATTATTGATTAAAAAAATTTCACAAAGTTTGGAATAACCAATAGCATTTGTATACAAATATTTCAAGAGTATGAAATAAGGTACATATTTTTTTAGAAGCATGTACTTTCCATAATTATATATCTCAAAAATTCTAGGCACCTATTAATTAACAATAAAATATTTTTGACAGTTGCCCATCCTAACATAAAAGAGTTCTTATTAAACAAGGATATAAGTGAAAAGAGAGTAGGATGGATAACAAGGGTCATGAAATATGATGTGGAAATAAAGGTAAATAATATGATTAAATGCAAAGGTTTGTGTGAGAATTTGGCTTAGGACTTGAAAGAAATAAAAGAGGTAGTTTTGGTCTTGAATTATAAATATATTGCAGACACTCATACACCTTCACAAATCTGGTTTCAAATTATGGTAATGTACCTTTAAAGTGTTATGTATCCTCCAAACTTAACTGGTTCAAAGATAAAGTACTTTAGCCTATAATCTATTCTTTGATAGTTGATGGTTTATTGTTCAAAAAATATGTAAATGGCATGTTGTTGAGATACATAGAGCCAGGTCAAGATGTAATATTACTTGAATAATTTAATTATGGACAAGGTGGATGCCACTTTTAAACAAAGACAATATACCTCAAAATCATGAGGGGTGGATACTATTATCCAAATGTATATAGATATTTTCATGCTTAGGTAAGGAAGTGTAGGAAGTGTGCTTTATTTGTAGAAAATGAAAGGTTTGCTTCACTAAATTTTCAACCTATTTTTGTAGATAAACCATTTGTCCAATGGGGTTTTTAATTCATTAGTCTCATCAATTCACCTTCTATCATATGCCATAAGTGGATACTTATAGTTATAGATTATTTTACTAGATAGATAAAAGTAGTTTCTTTAAAAGAAGCAATCAAATCTAGTATCTTAGACTTCCTTGAAGGTTTGATCATAAGGTTTGATGTTCCTTCTACTATAATTTTAGATAATGTTATGTAATTTCTAGGGGTTAAAATCAGTTAATGGGATGACCAAAATGGTTTGTATGTCATTACTTATTTTAATTATTATCCACAAGGAAATTTCCATGCTAAGTCTACTAAAAAAATAATAATAAAGATAACTAGGGGAACCATTGAAAACAATCAAAGAACTTGGTATTTTAAGTGAAAATCAGCTCCATGGGCTGATAGGATTACCTTTAATAGGTCCATTGCTAATTCAACTTACAAGTTAGTGTAAGGGAGAGAAGTTAGATTTACAATCTAACTTGAGCTCCCTTATTTAGAGTTAATGCATCAGCTAGAATTTTTGGAGAGTGAGCCCATGGAGGTGAGATATGTTGAACTTATGGATTTAGAAGAACTCAAAAATCATGCCATGATAGCTATAGAGATGCATCAATACATGTAAAGAAAATAATTGATAAAAAAACATCTTCAAGGATATTCAAGGAAGGTGACTTAGCTATCAAATGGGATGAGGATAGATCAAAACTAGGAAGACACACAAACTTTGATTCACTTTGAAGTGGTCCTTACATGATCTCAAGCTACAAGCCTCACAATGCCTTATAACTAACCAAGATAGATGGTAAAGAGCTCACAATCACCATAAATGGGATTAATATCAAGAATTTTTATTGAATATAGGTTATTATTTATATATAGTAGTGTTATATTTAATTTTCCTCTAACTAATATTATGTACATGTTCTTGTAGTTGTTTTAGTTTTTGCATTCATCTAAGTGTTTTCTTGCACATTTTTCAATTGGTAGTTATTCTAGTAATTCAATAAGTGATTATGCACAAGTGTCATAATTTATTGTGACAATTTTTTAGTTTAATATTTTTTGATATTTTAATTACTCCATAAAATAATGGATATATATACTAATATTTAGTGTTTACCATGCAAACATCCCAAGAAATTTGCAAAAAAAATGACAATTTTGCCACCATTGGTCAATGTTGGTTATGTGTAGGTTTTTGATAAGACTCCATTCATGGAGAGAAGATTAAAAAATGACTCAAAAATATAATAAAAACTTAATAATTACAAAAAAATTAATGGTAAAAACATATAGGTCCAAATTTTGATAGAGGTTTCCTCTATTCCTTAAACTAGCTAGTTGTAAGCTAGTGAAGACAATTTTCAAATGCTCAATACATGAAGGAGAAGAATATTTTGTTATATATATATTATGGATAGTTAGGGGAAAATATTACATAAATATTAATTTTTTTTTTCATTTTAAAATTTCTAAACTTTATCAGCAATCATTAATAAGAGCAAGTACTCTAAAACCCTTGTTAGACCCCAATGGCTTAATTTTAAAAGATATAATTACATTTTTGAGTTCTTTGTTACAATAAAATATTTTTTTAATATATAATTTGGAAAAATACCTTTATAAACCTTCCTAAATAAAAATTTCATGTAAAATAATGGATAAATGCAAAGGTACAGGTATTAGGGTTTTAAGAAAGCAAGATAGACACTTAGAAGATGTAATTTTTGAGAGGTTTAAGAGATTTATTGAGAACATCCAATGGTTGGAATGATTAAATGGGATATTAAATATAATGATTGAAAAAATTAGGTATTTAATCCTCATAAAAATAAATAAAATGGCAAAACATAGACCTATAGGCATTCTAAAATGAAATTATACAAGCTAGGAAACACCAAAAAAGTGAATATTATGAGTGTTATTAAATGAAATATCTTGAAATTTGAAATAAAGGTATGGTTTTATGTAATATAATGTATAAAATATTTTTTATGTCTATAATATACATGAGGAGATATAAAATTTCAAAACATAGGTCTACTCATGGAGGAAACCAAGGTTTTCACTATTTTGCTCACAAATGGAACAAGAAATGAGTTTTTCAAGTCCTTCCAATGGAAAAAAATTATTTTAGAGTGTTTATAATTAATATTAATGTTTTAATAAATGATAATTCAATGAAAAACAATCCAAACTAATCTTATTTCATTGAAATACATCTCCAGGTCACCCTTTGGGCATCGAGCAGGCACTTTTTCTAAATTTTTATTTGGGAGTTTGGTAAAGTGTTTTGTAGTTTATATATATATATATATATATATATATATATATATATATATATATATATATATATATACAATATTATTGATGTTTGGTGATACTTGGAACTTAGTTTAGGCCCCCTAATCCAAATCAGGGTTTCTTGAGTCCAAAAGGCACAAGAGAGCATAAAATGGATTTTTTTAAAGTTTTACATGGATTTTGGATCCAAAAACTTGTTTAAAGGTATATGAAACCATTATTATTAATTTAAAATAATATTTTAACTAATTATATATTCAAATAATTAAAATTTATCAAGTTTTTAGTTCTCACAATGCATTCAAGAAGCATTTCAAGTTACATAAGATAGGCATATGGAAGAACCGGTATGAGGAGATGTTATGGTAATAATAAATATTGTTATTATAAAAAATATTTCATGAATAATTTAAAATAAAAATTATTCTCTCTCTAACTTATGTGCTCCCCTTTCGTATAAATTTAGAAAAGGTCACATCAACAGGAAGAATCTTCAATTAGCCATAGAAAGGTGGATTTTGAAACATGCAAGAGTGGATAAGTTGATTTTAAGTCTCGGTTAATATTTGAGGACATATTTTAATGAAATATACTCATTAAATAATAACCCACTTGGGCTAATTTTATAAAATTCAAGAAGTGAAACATGCATGCAAGATGTATGTCAAGATAGCTCAATTCAAACTCCAAGTTATAAGTCAAGATAAGTCAAGTAAAAATAGAAGATGCATGTTTGATAAATTAATTAAAACTTCAATATTAATTCAAGATTAAAATTAAGATAAAAAAGTGTTCAAACTATTCACAAAGAGTTAACTAAAGATAGTCAAACACATGCAACAAGCTTTACTTTTGAAACATTCAAAGTACCTTATATCTCTAATTTATATTCCATATTCCATGGAAAATATTTTTAAAATAAAATTAGATGTTTTATTTTGGTGTAATTAAATCATGAGCTGGTTTTCATTTAGTGGACCTGTATTAAAACGTGAACTATGACTAGATAGGGACTCATTCCTAGTTTGAAGATTCTTATCTTCTCTTTCTTATTGATTTATATATGTACATTAATTTTTGAATTATTTTGATCATATTATACTTTTGGATTATATAAAATCTACCAAAATTTATATGACATCACCTTTGAATACATAAAGATTTGAATTTTCCTCAATTCTCAAGCTTTTATGAAGTGTGTGCTTAATATTCATTGATTTAACTTAAAGGATGGCTGATTATTCTATGTTTATGTCAAAAATTTTCATCTTTATGCAGAAAATAGTAAATATTATAGGTCATACCAAGTTTTTAATTCACATGTCTATCTAATTAGATGTGAATTCAACCATTGTTCATTCCTTCCAAGCTAGTGTGAGTGTAAGTCAAGACCTCTATGTGAAATATTAATGCAAACGTCACTATATGAGAATGAAGTGAATGTGTGCAAGTTATTTAGATTCCCAAGTGTGTTAAGTACCTCTATAATTAACTTTCACATTGGTGCATCACCCAAAAATTTTAGTTTTCATTTCCATTTTCAGCTCTAGCATTGCTCCTTTTGTCCTTTTCCTAGTCAAAAGCACTATTTGAGAGAGATTAGAGAGTTGTGAGTGAGTGTACTAAAGGGAAATATACATTAATATAGATATTATATCCAACATAATCTCACCCATACCTTGGAGTTTTTTCATTATAAAAAAATGAATGATAAAAAACACACATTCTTAGAAAGGTGCACTTTTGAGTGAGAATAGTACCCAAAAAAAAGATTGATATAGGTTGAAGTCCACCAATGGAATGATTTTGAACCAAGGTAGCATGCCATTATTGATTATAAATTCCATATTCTTGAACTTATAATATATATTTATTATTCTCTAGGAGTAATCTTTTACCTTTTCATAAAGTTCAATCCCTTGTAATAGAGACTTTGTTACCTCTTTTAAAGTAAGGAATAGATTAACTAGTGTGCATTAAACTTTATCCAATAAGTTGAATGGTAAGATTATCTTTACCTAACAGTCTTCACTTACTCCTTGATGTCTTAAATTATCTTCTCATTCATATCATGGGAATAGTTGAGCATTGAGATGGAATACTTAACTACACTCTCCTCCCACCTTTTTTTTATAGGTTAGAGAGAAAAGATCTTCCTTTATCCATCAAACCACTAGGTTCCCCTCTTGGGTGAATCTCAAAGTCATCACTCTTTTCATTATGCATGTATATTTATCAAAATTTAATTCAATGTTGGGGTCTTATTGATACACTATCTTTGGCCATTATAACCATGTTTCCTAAAGTGGTCCATTCTAACCTCCTCTTTGAGTTGGCTTAATGGATCCATAAGTAATATCAAATGTAAATAATGAAGTATATGGTGGGGGCATGGACAATGAGATTCTAAATATGAGTGTAAGTAAGATGGAGCTAGTAGATGGAGGTGGGGGAGTGGGAGTAAAATCTAAGATGGAAAAAGGGTCTACCTATGGTGTAATGTGGGCCCTAAATTGCTCTGGTGTCATATGGATAGAAGTTCTATTAATGATAGGGAGCTAAGTGATCATCTTGAGAGAGGATATGAGATTATATAGAGTAAATACAAAGGAACCATGAATATATGATAACAAAGCCCATGTAGTAGTTAATATTAATTAGGGCCTAGGATGATATATAGGCTAAGAGGGGATATGTGGGAACTAAAATGAAGTTGTCAAAAAGGGTCCCATTTCTAAAGGAGGCAATATGGAGCTACTACTTACAATGGGTTTCATAAAAAATGAATTCAATTGAGTAGGCCATGACTGAGGACTAGTAGCTTGGGTTATGACAATTTGGAATTAATATCCTTGATAAACATAGCTCCCCAAACCATGTTTGGTGTATGTTTTCATCACATAATGGGTGTGGTACCCATGGGAAGATTACTTGAGCTTGGGGCACTTAGGACTGAATGATTGCATGAAGTAGTAGGATCTATAGGTGTGGTAGAAGAACTTTGATGAGTTAAACCTATTGAATAAAGGGAACCACATGACTAATATCCCTCATTATTTTTGTCCTCGAGATACCAATTATTAATTTTAAATTTGGGAGTTTATCTTTTTATTTTTATTTTTACCTAAAGCTATCATTTACCATTTTCAACTTGGGATTATCTTTTTATGTTTTGTTTACCTTAAGACACCACTTAATAGGTTTTTTTATTGTCTTTTTGTTTTTATTTTTCCATCAATTCATCCTTTGCCAGTTTAAAACTTGGTAAATTTTTATTTATTTTTTAGTTATATTTTACTCCATCATTCTACCATTTGTATAATATCTATTTGTTATGTGGAATTGTATAGTTTGAGGTGGGACCTATTCACAAATCCCCACCACTCAACTCTTATGAGTTTTAATGATCTTATTACTCTTGCAGGTAAAATTTTTTTGACCAAAATATATTGTATGAATTAAAAAGTCCAAACATAAATAAAAAGTCTATTCTAAGCTAAATTCTACCAATGTTTGAGAAACAAATACAAGAAATAATAATAAGAAACCTTCACAATTTAGACACAAGAATCCTCCATTGCAATTTAAATCTGATTTGCTCTATTAAAATGTGGTGTTCACTCCTCCAATGAAATGGTGAAACGAGCAGCATTTGGATGAAAAAGATTGAATTTGATTCACTTTAAATGCAAGATTTGATTATTATTTGCTAGATTTTGATTTCTCAATATTTATGTCTCTTGAAAATGAGGATTCTCAAGATTATTTATAAAATATTGGATTAAAATCCGATAGTGGAGGATCAATTGGAATTTTTCAAGGTTCAAAATGATCAATGATTGAGGATAAGTCCTCATCCATGAGGATAATGACTATTTCAATAAAGTGGAGAAAAAAGAGGGATTGGTTAGTAGACTTAGTCAAAGTGGATTGATAACTCAGTGGAGGAGTCATAAGAAGTGGATGTTTTCATGGATTTGGTTGGGATGAGGGAGATAAAAGTGGAATAAGTTTGAATTTGTAAATTACGTAATTAAATAATTAAAATAAATAATAAAAGGTGCAAAGTTGAATTTTTCAAAAGTATTTAAATTAATCAATTAATTAATTTTAGGAAGAAATGTTAATTATTAAATTAAGATGAATGATTAATAAATTTAGGAAGAATGATTTAAATAAATTAAGATGTATTTTGACACTAAATAAAATTTACGTGTCTACATTTTCCCCTCTTTCAAATGGTGTTATGAAGCAATATTGTTTCAAATAATATAAGTAGAGTGGTGATGATAGAAAAGCAAAAAAATTGCCCCAAATGAATGAAAATGAGTATGATGATGCCCCCTCGAGGGTTTGTGTGAAAAATGGACAAACATTCAAAATTGATGAAAAAATGAAATACTTAAGTGATCAAACAAAAAATCAATCTATTTTAGGAATGATGTCAAAGTTAAAATGTGTTGGTAATGTAAAAGAGTTGCCCTTAGTAAGGTAATATGAGGTATTTGATTTGAAAATCAATAATTTAAACCACTCAAAGATTACACCCTTATTATTTTTTGCTAATGGCTTAGGGGCCAAAGAAGCAAGTGTGGGAAAAATATATCCTAGAAATAATAAATTGTGAATCCATAAATAGAAAAAACAATATTAAGTCTGTAAATGATTTGTGGGTTTCATGTCTATAAATTATTGCAAGTGTTTGTCAGCATTGTGTAAATAAATTGACTTAATGTTGGCAATTAACAATTATTAGTTTATAATTGTTTCTATTCAAATTTTGCTTTTTCAGATTCAAGAGAGAGAAGAAACTAAAGAGATAATGGACAAGGCATGTGAAGTACCTGGATGAAGATCGCGCACCGTAATCCAGACGTTTGTGAGCACCCCTCTTTGGCTGTGGAGGAATGACACTTGCAAAGAAAAAGAACTTGGACAAGAAAAATGTTAGATGGATAGGCGGTGGGTTACCAAGCGAAAGCTTGTTCCCGAAAGTGTGAAAACTTCCTCAAGGGAGGTCAACCCACTGATAACAGATAGATAAAGACCAAGGAAATACAGAATGCCAGGATACAGAAGTGATAAACAAATTAAAAAGGAAATAAAAGACAAAATGATTACCTGAAGGAGCTGTCAGGCTGATGGCAGTCACCGAGGTCAGAAATGTCACCGGCGTCAGTTAGCTGATCTGCCGACGTCAGTTATCCTGCCAACGTCAGTTGGGGAAGTGACCGACGTCGGTCAGGGTTGTGGCTTGTAGTCAGGTCTGGGTTGGTTTCTGGACTATGGATGGGTCAGAGACAGAGTTTATGGACGTGCTTGAATGGTTTGGAGAATGGTCTGGGTCTGGTTGGGTGCCCTGTGCAGGGTCTTTATTGGCAGGGGGATGAGGAAGTTGTCTGGGATTGGATTAAAAGGGGGATAGGAAAGAGGAAGATGGACAGGGGACAGGTTCTGAGAAGGCTTTTCAGCCTCTCAAGGGGAAGGGTAGAGGGAATAGGAAACAACAGATATACCAGATAACTAGAAGCTAAAGAAATGAAATGAAATGAAATAACAGACTGTGCTTACCTTTTTGTTTGTCGAATGAAGAGTGGGAGAGCTGTTGTTGGAGCCATAGAAGGCTTGTTGCAAGAGGAGATTCCTGGTCTAGAGCCTTTGCACCTATTGCTGCTGTTGCACGAGGTCCAAATGGAGAAGAGACGAATGCCAAAATGCCAAGAGAATTCTGTTTGCGAGCTCAAGGGTCCAGGGGCTGCAACGGATGCAAAAAGGGGTAATGAAGGCTGCCGACGCTGGCAGTTTTGCCGACGTCGGCTGAAGGGTTACCGATGTCGGTGGTCACAGAATGGGGACAGAGGCTAAAAATAGCCTCTGCCCATTCTTGCATGCCACCGAGCGAGGGGTTGTGGGAAGAACAGTTACGAGGATGCTTAAATGGGCGTGGGGGGAAGATAATGAGGAGATTTGACATAATAAATGCTAGGGGGAAGGTGGAGGGATTCAAGGGAGGATCCAAGGTGGCAAGGGTGGGGTGGAAAGGGGACCACTTTAAAATATTTAAGTTATTTTAATCATATGAAGGCCAAGGGTTAGGATATGGGTTTAAGGTGAACAAGGGGGAGGACTAAGGTGTAGACACGTTTGCGGTGTCTACATTTGCCCCTTTTTGTCTTTTTGGTTATTCTTGACGAACTGCAAGACAAAAACAAGAGTTGGTTGCCCCAAGAAAAGGATGAGGTGTTCCCCCCTCAAAGTGATAGTCGAGAGAAGGGAACCGAAGATCGAGTGTTGATTTGACAGAGAAATGGATAGAAGAGAGTGAGTGAAAATGCTGCAGTAGTCATGATTGCACGTAGTCCACTTCACGGGAGGGTCGAGTCAAATTGTCGCATGTCGAGGGTCAAGGAGTGCCAAAATTGAAGTAACTGGGCCCCAGCATTTAGTCATCTGCTGATCGGGTCACTCAATCTAAGCCAAAGCTCCAAATGGTCATCGTGTTCTAGGTATCCCAGGCTCAGGAAGTGCTCCTAGAGACACAAAAAAGCCACAAGTAGTAGGGATCAACTGGCTCGTGATCCTATACTTGCGAAGGGTCAAAAATAGTCTGCGGATAATTCTGCTAACCAGCCGTGAGGTAGCATACATGCAAAAACAACCAAGGCAACATTGTCTTGGAAGTGGTCGAAGGTCGAAGGATGGTCATTGGTCAAGGGGATGGATGGACGAAAGGATGTGGC
Organism: Torreya grandis; assembly: GCA_037957365.1. Taxonomy (NCBI): domain Eukaryota; kingdom Viridiplantae; phylum Streptophyta; class Pinopsida; order Cupressales; family Taxaceae; genus Torreya; species Torreya grandis. The sequence continues at coordinate 209,893 of JARHVA010007439.1, forward strand.
CGAGCTAACCTCAGAAAACATCATGTGATCTGAGTGCTGCCTACATAGCCCTTGTGTGAAGGGCCTCAGGCCAATGTAGTTCTCCCTAAAAAGGGAGGAAGGGTCAAAGAGATTGATTGGTCTTGGTCAAAGTCGAGGAAGAGAAGGTTTGTCCATCAAAGAGATGAACAAACGGGGGTGGTCGAGCTAACCTCAGAGGATGTGGTATCTGAGTGCTGCCTACATAGCCCTGGTCATAGGGCCTCAGACCAATGTAGTTCGGACTAAAGGTCTGATTGATCAATGATTGGATGTGGTCAAGTGTCAAAATGATGAGGGTAAGATGAGGATAAGATGATGCTGCAGCCTTTTCCAAATGGTGTATTCTGCAACATTAGTCGAAAGGTCTTTCATCCCTAGCAAGTTTCCATAGTCGTGATGGATGTATGCTAAAAATGAATGGAAGTCTATTTATGCTTCAGCAAGTATTGGTTTATGCTTAACATAAATTGGGTCTGGTCGGTAATTTCCATGTGTATTGGTGTCAATAGAAACTATGTGAAATGGACTAGGATGATGTCAGCTGAAAATGATGAAAATGGCTTGGTTAAGGATGAGTCAACAATTGATGTGGTTAAATGTGACCAAAGTGTAGAGAAAAGATGAAAGGCAAATTGCTCTTTCATTGACAAGGACCAGAAAGGAAGCATAGATAGGGGTTATTAGAACCAAAGCCCCATTCATGCATTACATCATTGACCAGTGTGGTGTTAGAACGGTAATCGAATCACTTTGACATTAAAGTGAGCTCGAAGTCCCCTGAGCAGGTGATAGGAGGTGGATAGGGTAACCCAGTTTAAGAGCAGGAATAACCTTGCCCCTTTTTATAGGAGACCCTGAGACAACTACAAGCCAAGTCCATGACCCTTTTTTTTTTTTTTTGGTGCAGGCTGATCGATGCGGGAAGCCTACATAGATATGTCTTTTAATGTAGTGGTCATGTTGCGAAGCTAATCAATGCGGGAAGCTTCTAAGAAAGGTTGATGTTTGTAGCAAGATTTAGTCATAGCCATCCTTCGAGGGAGTGGTCTATATTTCTGCTTTATAATGTTTGAATAGCTGTCTTTCAAGGGATCAGTCTATTAGCTACAACAATGATAGTACAGCTATCCTTCGAGGGAGCACTCTGTCTTTTTGAATTTGACTTTGTGACCTTGGATATGTTTTGACATCTTGATTTTGATTTTTTTTTGATTTTTTTTATTTTTTGATTAGAGTCATGGACAAGGCTGTAGAAGTTCAAGGACTCCCCTTTTATTAGGACAAAGCATCCATGCATCATAAAAGGTTTGACAAGTGTTAGGAAGCAGGGTTGATAGGAAAAGGAATGACAATGACAAGGGGTTGCTCAAGGGATGAGCTCAAGTAAAATGTCAAGTGATCGAACACTCGACTAACAGTAGAAATGGTCAAAGATGCAAGACAGAAAGGGGGGCTCAAGGTCTGATAAGTCCCTAGGCCATGCTAGTGCATTAAGGTCTGAGTCAATTAGAAGTAAACTTGCCCCAATTTGCCTCTTTTAAGATTGGTCAGGTGTTGATGGTGCATGTGAAGTTGACTGATATGGTTGTTGATTGGTCGAGACTGGTTGAATATTTTAGATAAAAAGGATTGGTTGAATGATATTTGATTGTTGATTGGTTGAGAGTTGGTTGAAGTGTGGTAAAATGTTTGGTCAAAGTTTGTCGAAGGTTTGGTTGAAGGTTTGGTAAGGTTATGGTCGATGTCATGGTCGATGGTTGGTCGAGACTTGGTCGAGGTTTGGTTGAATGTTTAATCAAAGTTAGGATAAGGTCGGATCCCCCCAGTCACTTAGGGAGAATGTTGGATAGATTAGTCAAGGTTGATTGAGGCTTGGTGATTAAATGGACTGTGTTAATGTCAAATAATGGGGTCAAAGGCGGTAAAGGGACCATAATCTGTCGTGGAGATCCCGATTTAGGCGATGAGATTAGGGAGGCATGGGTCGGGGTTGATGTTTTGTCGAAGAGGTGGTTAAGAGGGTCCTTAGTGAGAAGGAAATCATTTCTCCGTTGTTGACGAATGACAGCTTTGAGAGCACAACAATGCTCAGTGTCATGTCTCAGAGTGTGATGATAGTTGCAAAATTTAGATTTGTCAAACCAAGAGGGTATTGATCTGAGAGTCGATGAGAGAGGCGGTGTTGAGGGTTTATTGATAACGTGGTTGAGAAGAGAGGTGTCATTCGCCAGACATTGGCGAATGGCAACCTTGAGAGCACAAAAATGCTCTGTGTCGTGTCCAGGTGTGCGATGATATGCACAAATGCAAGTGTCATCGAACCATGGTGGTTTTGGTCTGAGAGATTGATATGGTCTGAGAGGCGGGAGGTCGATACGAGATGACTGCAATAGTTGCCGAAAAAGCAAGGTATAAGAACCTGCTAATGGGCCTAGATGTCTTATTGCAGTAGGGATTGATGACTTTGGTTTAAGAGGCATAAGAGGCATTGGTCAATGGTTTGAGGGAGATATATGTTTGATGGGTTGAGGGAGTAATGGAGGCGACGTGCCTCTGTGAAGGATGGGAGTAGGCAGTACTCCTATTAAAGTGGACGGATGCTGGCCCAAGATTGAAGGTAATGACGAAGGTAGAGGATTTCTCTGATGTGGTCTAGTAGCCTTCGTGTGTTTGGGTCGAGGGCCACTATTGTGTGAGGCGAGGTTAGATGTAGGTTTGGGTTTAGATGTGGACGAAGGTGAGTGAGATGTAACAATCTCAGGCAAAGGGCAAGAGGAAACCGTGACTGGGTCTTCCTCGATTGAAATGGGTAAAGAGACTGGTCCTTCTCTGGGTGGAGAAGAAATAGGAGAGTGTGGCTCCTCCAGATGGCAGGAGGTAGGGATGATTGTGCCTTCTGCTTGTGCTTGAGGAGTAAGCAAGGTATGGTCATTGGATGAAAGTGGGGCTAATGGTGTAGGTGTGGTCAAGGCGTCCTCCAATATAGGAGAAATAGATGGAGGAGTAATAGGAGAAGAGGGTTCTTCATCCTGTGATAGACGAATAGGAGAAGAAGACTCTTCTTCCTGTGAAAGAGATTGGTCAGAGACAAGAGGTAAGATAGTGTTAATCGTGTGAATGTCATGGTCATGAGAATCTTTGGTTATGGTTTGAACGTTGTTCTAAGTAGGTGGATGATTTGGAAAAGGGTGTTTGAAGATGTCGATATGTTGATTGGGTGGGGCGTTCAGGTTATCTAAAATAAGATCCCCCTTGTCGATCATGTCTTGGACAATATTTTTGAAAGTTCGGCAGTTGTCAATGTCATGGCCTTGGACACGGTGAAAGTGGCAGAATTCAGCCTCTCTATACCATGTAGAGAGGGCTTTTGAAGGGTCAAATTGAGGTGGTTGGATTGGAGGGAGATTGAGGACCCCCTGCTTGAGAAGTTTTTCCAAAATGGAAGCGTATGGTTCTCTAAGTGGAGTGTAAGAATGCTGAATGTACTGTTGTTGGAATTGTTTGGTGATGCTGGAAGATGTCGAAGGTTGAGAGTAATTCATTGTTGTTGAGGATGGTGATCTAATGACCACAGTGTTGGCCACTCCTTTAGATTCAGAATTGGCAGAAGAAGAGGGTCCGGAAGAAGAATGGCCAGGAGATTTTGCGTTGGTATTACGCAATTTGACCTTATCTTCTTCAAGGGCGCAGAGTTCGAGCTTTTGGGCCATGATGAAAGCTTCGTCAAAAGTGTGGAATGTCTGAATCTACAAAGTAGAAGAGATGTGTCTAGCACATGCTCGAGAAAAGAGCTCGATGAGCTCAGGTTGAGGCAAAGAGAAGGAGAGCTAGTTAATCAGGCCCCTCCAATGAGCGACAAAATCGACTATAGATTCGTCGTCAAATTGCCTGATGGAATAAAGGTCTGTGATTGAGACTTGTTTGGTGATGTTGATAGAGAAATGGTCAAGAAATAGTTGGGTGAGTTGGATGAATGAAAAGATAGAGTGTCTGGCAAGAGAACTATACCAGTCAAGGGCTGGGCCAGAAAGCGACATAGGGAACGTGCATAAAAGCAACGCATCATCATGGGCAATAAGATAACAGGCATGTCTAAATGCCTGTAGATGTTGTTGTGGGTCTTCCTTACTCTGAAATCGAGTGAATTTAGGAAGCTCCCAATGGTTAGGATATGGTCGAATAGGGACGGAAGGATGGATGGGTTCGTTGCAAATCTGGTCATAAGACAGGACATTGCTTGAGCTAGAAATGGAGGCTTCGAGACTGGACATTTTATCCATCAGCATCTTAATGATGTCTGCTGACAGATTGGTGGGTTGAGTGCCCCTTAGGTTGTAAGGTGCTTAGAAGAGGCTAGAGGAGGCGTGCGACATAGTCGGTTGTACAATGTACGGATGACTAGTTGCAGGGGCAGAAGTGGATGCTAAGGGTGGTTGTGTCATGGAGGTAGAAGGCATAAGATGACTATGTACCGCCAAAGGTGGTTGCATGGCGGCACTGACAAAGGGCGAGGTAGGCACTCCTGCATTTGTGGGTGCAAGAGTGTGAGGGTTCGAGACAATCAAGTTCTGATATGATGTAGAACTTGGTTGAATTGTAGGTGGTTGAGGGGGTAATGGAACCCCGATGGAGGTCGATCTAAAAATAGACGGGGAGGCCAAATTTTGTGTATTGGCCATGGTTGGGTTAATAGTTGAGGTGAAAGGCTGAGTCATAAAGGGTTGGGTGGTGAATGGTGTGGATGTCGTCGCCACGTCACCTGAAAGGTCTCACGTTGGGTTTCTCGCAAGATAGTTTTGGAGGGCTGCGGTATTGAGGTCCAAGAATCTCTCGAAATCTAGGTCCCCTTCAGGGATGATGGGAATTTGAGTCAGGGTCAGGGTCGGGGTCGGTCCTATAGGAGTTCTTTCAGTCTCTGAGTGGAACTCCATGATAGGACTGGTTAGGGACGAGGGAGCGTGGTCAAAAAGGAGGGTCAGATTCTAGAAACTATGTTTTTGCAGTTCTAGAAACTTAGAATGGAGTTTTTGATAGAGAAGGGATAGGTTTTAGGTTGCTGGTTTTGAAAAAAAAAGGATAGTGATAGAGACCGACGTCGGTTTAAAAACCGATGTCAGTAATGTAGATAGCCGACGTCGGTTAGATAACCGATGCCGGTAAGATATAAAAGCCGACGTCGGTGACAAGACCGATGCCGGTGACTGGGGAAGGCCGATGTCGGTGGAAGAACCGATGCCGATGACTGTGTTTTCTAGAGAACCAAAAGATTTGAAGATTCTTGGAAAAACAATAAAGAAAGCGTCCTCACTCACTTAAACAAACAGATGAGAAGAGGAAAACAGAGAGAGATAGACAAGCCTAAGCGATAAATCCTAGGAATTAACTTTAGAAGCTGTGGTTTATGCCTTAAATGAATGTTTGGGGAGATTGGCTATCAATAAGGTCCTAGAAGAAGCAGTCTAGAGCTGGTTTCGGATCTTGTTTTAGGTGCTCAAAAATCTGTGTTAGGGTCTGGTACGTGGCCTGGTGCTAAAGAGCAAGCTCCCCTCACTTCACGATTCCAGTGGTTAGCTGGTCTCGCTTAGCCAAGATATACCTCGCCTAGAGTTTATCCTCCACCAGAGAACGGAGTGGGCTTCCCCCTTGGTGATGAAATCCAAGTAGGGTCACCGGGACGGGTAAGGTATCCGCTGGGGGATGAAATCCCAGTCGGGCCTTGTCTCAAGTAAGTTTTATGTTCGTTTTAGTGCATGTGGTTTGGTAGTGTAACATCAAGTGTCTACGGTTTATTCAATATGTGTCTAAGTTACTAGATGTGGACTAAGAAGATGCAAGCACAACCAAAAATGAATGCAAAGTGTTTTAATGCCCAAGTCGAAATGTGATGTTTGTTATGAAGACAAGTTTGAGAAAGGGTTGAGAGTATGATGTTTAGACTAGTCTAGAAATGCAAGGAAGAAAGGTTTGTTTTAGTCCTGCTTATAGTGTCATTGAGAAGAAAAGAAGGAGGAGAAAAGGTAAGAACCTAATGCTCCTAAATGAATGAAGAAGAAAAGGAATGCAGGAGGAACCTAGGGTCCCACCGGGTGTGCCAGAATGTTTCTATTCAAGTTTTGCTTTTTCAGATTCAAGAGAGAGAAGAAACTAAAGAGATAATGGACAAGGCATGTGAAGTACCTGGATGAAGATCACGCACCGTAATCCAGATGTTTGTGAGCACCCCTCTTTGGCTGTGGAGGAATGACACCTGCAAAGAAAAAGAACTTGGACAAGAAAAATGTTAGATGGATAGGCGGTGGGTTACCAAGCGAAAGCTTGTTCCCGGAAGTGTGAAAACTTCCTCAAGGGAGGTCAACCCACTGATAATAGACAGATAAAGACCAAGGAAATATAGAATGCCAAGATACAGAAGTGATAAACAAATTAAAAAGGAAAGAAAAGACAAAATGATTACCTGAAGGAGCTGTCGGGCTGATGACAGTCGCCGAGGTCGAAAATGTCACCGGCGTCAGTTAGCTGATCTGTCAACGTCGGTTGGGGAAGTGACCGGCGTCGGTCAGGGTTGTGGCTTGTAGTCGGGTCTGGGTTGGTTTCTGGACTGTGGACGGGTCAGAGACAGAGTTTATGGATGTGCTTGAATGGTTTGGAGAATGGTCTGAGTCTGGTTGGGTGCCCTGTGCAGGGTCTTTGTTGGCAGGGGGATGAGGAGGTTGTCTGGGATTGGATTAAAAGGGGGAAAAGAAAGAGGAAGATGGACAGGGGACAGGTTTTGAGAAGGCTTTTCAGCCTCTCAGGGGGAAGGGCAGAGGGAGCAGGAAATAGCAGATATACCAGATAACTGGAAGCTAAAGAAATGAAATGAAATGAAATAACAGACTGTGCTTACCTTTTTGTTTGCTGAATGAAGAGTGGGAGAGCTGTTGTTGGAGCCATAGAAGGCTTGTTACAAGAGGAGATTCCTGGTCTAGAGCCTTTGCACCTGTTGCTACTGTTGCATGAGGTCCAAATGGAGAAGAGACGAATGCCAAAATGCCAAGAGAATTCTGTTTGCGAGCTCAAGGGTCCAGGGGCTGCAACGGATGCAGAAAGGGGTAATGAAGGCTGCCGACGCCGGCAGTTTCGCCGATGTCAGCCGAAGGGTCGTCGACGTCAGCGGTCGCATAATGGGGACAGAGGCTAAAAATAGCCTCTGCCCATTCTTGCACGCCGTCGAGCGAGGGGTTGTGGGAAGAACAGTTACGAGGATGCTTAAATGGGCGTGGGGGGAAGATAATGAGGAGATTTGACATAATAAATGCTAGGGGGAAGGTGGAGGGATTCAAGGGAGGATCCAAGGTGGCAAGGGTGGGGTGGAAAGGGGGCCACTTTAAAATATTTAAGTTATTTTAATCATATGAAGGCCAAGGGTTAGGATATGGGTTTAAGACGAACAAGGGGGAGGAACAAGGTGCAGACACGTTTGTGGTGTCTACAATAATAGAGGAAATGTTTCTTAGGGTTTTAATATAAATAGGGTCTTAGGAGTGGGTTTATAAAATAATTTGCACAAATAATCTTCAAAATTAGTGCTAAAGAAGTGATTTAAAAAGAAGTTGACTCTAAGGCCAATGAGAAGAAATAGACCATATTCCTCACCATGAGCACCATGTGGAGTGAGTGAGACATTTCCAAAGACCTGAGAGGAGTGGAACTTGACTAAGTCACTAACTTTTTTCAATTTTTTAATTGTTTGATCATTTATTATGGTTCAAAATTGACTAAAATGAAATTGTTATTCTAGGAATTATGATATCATTGATGATTTTTGTGATATCATTGGGGTAAATAATGATTTCATTAAACATCACCATAATTTCATAAATATTAGAAGTGTTTTTGTTTAAAGGGTTAAAAAAATATCATTGTAGTGAAATCATCAAATTGGGTAGTGATATTGTTAAGCATGGTAGAGATATTGCTAAAGTGTGAAGTGATTTATTGGTAGCAATTTTGCACATAATGAGAGCATTTTTGTCTAAACTAGAAGCAATTTTGTTAAGTGTTTTGAATTTTTTTAGTGTTTTTTAATAATAATGTATGATGAAGTGAATTTGATGAAAAATATGCATAGGTTTTTTGTCTAACAATGTTGCATAATATTAAACGTCTTTAAAATGTAGGAGGTATTACTAGTGATAGTGACTCAAGAGCATAGGGTTCATGTTATGTCACTATTATAAAATTTTATAGAGTATGAGTAGGGTGTGTTAGAGGTGACTGAGCTTACCTATATTTCATAGATGCTTGAGATACGAGTGGATAGAGTGTTATTGATTGTACTAGCTGAGAGATGACATAATGAGATGAGTACATTTCACTTACTATCAGGTGAGATGATTGTTATGTTAGAGGATACTTATCAGATACTAGGCATTCCTATTCAAGGTAGGTTAGTATACTAGGGATAAGGTCCATAGGATGAGATTCTCTTCAATATTTTTGGTGAGGGCATGTTTCTAGTTATGGGGAACAACATTGACATTGATTACTATGTTGGGTGAATATTTTGTCATCAACTAACTGACAAAAAAATGGGTATATCAACCACAGCACAAGGAGATTTATATGGAAAAAAGTGCAAGTTTAACACATCATAGTGAGATAAATCTCTCCTCTCATCAAGGGGAGGTTCCCTATAAACTACTTATATATTAATATGAACTGAAAATAGAATTAGGGGTGAGATTACACCATCCATCTCTCTTTTTTCAGAGATGATGTTTACAAGGCCAAATAAAAATCTTGCTTAATGACTGAAAGCATTTCTCTTCTTCTAGAAATGATTTTCAACAAATAGCAAAAAATCTTCTCAGGTAGTAACTAGATCCATGAGAAACCCATGAAAGTATAAAGTCTTTCATTGTTCCCCTTACTGGTTTAGAATGTACATAACAGTAGGGTGAAGTGCAACCCAAAGTCTCCACCAAAAACTACAATAGAGCATAATGTCACAAAGGATAGAATTAGTTCAAAGCCTTTCTAATACCCTTCTCATTAAACTATGAAAAACATGACTTAAAGGTAATTATAGCAGCACAAAGTCTTCATAATTAACTTTAGAACATCTTCAGATAATTTCCACACAATTTTCTTGTTTAATCAAATAGATGAGAGATTATTAGGAAAAGGACATAAGAACAATCTCCTAAATAACACAAGTTATTCCAATGCAAAGTCTAAAATTAACCTGCTTTTACATTCATTCAATAAATTATGTTTTACAATCTAAGCTCAAAGTCTCAGGAAGCATCTCAATTTGGGCAGAGTTTTTGCTCTTGATTATCAAAAATATTCTTCTTTACAAAAGAGGCTCACTCTATATATAGGGAGAATCCTTGAGAATTAAGAAAAAACATAAATATTATAGCTTATTCAAAGATGAAAGTCTTTGTTGACTTTGGACTTTTCAAAATTTTACATGTATTTACACATGACAAAAGTACATGTGCAAATGTCCAAAGTGGTTACAAAAGTGCAAACGAAAAATAAAGTAAGGAAGAATGGTTTAAATCTTTATCCCCAGTCTTCTTTAGATGAGCATTGTACATGGTGATAACTACTTGCATTCTGATATTATCTAGAGTAAAGGTGTTCTTGATGATTACCCTAGCTCTGACTATGGCATCTTTCACCATTGTAACTGATTTTGCATGATTTGTTAACCTAGTTTTTAGATTATCTAGAGTTAATTGATTATCTAGAATGTTATCCATAGAAGATACTAAAAATGCTTTCTCCTCAAATTCCTTTCAGAACATACCTTCAAACTCCTAAATCATTTCTTCTACTGAAATAAATTAATTGTCTTGAGAGGTAAGTTTGTAAGGCATCTCTTCCAATTTATGCAACAGACTGATATCACTTTGTTCACTGAGATCCTTGGAAGATTCAAGGTCATTGATCAATTCCTTCAGCACCTGACTCCTATATATTAGTGCTTTTTTAGTCTCAATATAAGATTCTCTATCAGCAATGACACTAATTGATATTAGATTTATCATCCATTTGTCACGATATTTATCTATGCTTTCAATATTCTGAGAAATGATACTGATAAGATCATCTAGTTTTGCTCTCATTTTCCTCATCTTATCCATTTGCTCAGACAACTCTATAAGCAAGGAAATCCCTTATGTATGCATCTTGCCTAAGTAATCTTTAAGCACTTTCCCCTTGAGAAATGTCCTTTTTACCTTCTAAATCATGGGATCATTGATGGAGATAGCCTCAGGAGTTATAGTTTCTAGAGTGAAAGTAATCCTCCTTATTACCGTAGTCAATTGTTCCACCATTACTTTATAATGGTCCTTCATTTCTCTTTCCCTATCAAAATTCAAAACCATAATGTCCATAGCTGATTGCAAGTCACTCTTAACACTTTTGTGAGTTACCTTCCCCAACTCAATTTCGGAGACATATGAGTCACTCATATCAAAATTTTCAAGAGTTGCATCCTACAGAGGTCTGGAAACTTCTATAAATTTGTGCCCCTTATTTCCAATCATCTTTGAGAAGATTTTCAGCTTTTTAGGAGTCTTGACTTTGGCTAAAACCATTTTAGTGAAATTGAAGTCATCTAGAGAGATGGCCTATTTTTTCCTTTTGGGTGTGTAAGCTGACAACCAAGGTGGAAGAGTAGAAGCACCTACATTAGCAACAATCCTTGTAGTTGGCATCACTAGGGTAGCATCTACACTATTAGTGGAAATAATGGGTGTAGTATCAGTTAAAACCATAGTTGCTACTGAATGGTCGAGGGTAGAACTATCTCTGATATTGAAAGATGGAGATGACAAACTGGGGATGGATCATGATGAATGAAGAACATCTCTAGAATCACTTTGAGGGTCACAAAAAATAATTTTATAAAGAGAGGCAGCTCTAAAAGAGGGAACACTGATTAGATAAATAGGTGAAGGAGTTACATTAGGTGAGTTAGGCAGAGGAAATTATTGCATCTAGATGTACACTTGCTTTTGGAGATAAAGTTTCCTTTGCCTACTTACCTATAGGCCTATCATCAGTTTCCATCTATTCTGCTCTTGGTTTTTCAATGACCTACTTCTCAACTTCCATGTCTATTATTCCTGATTCCTTCTCTACAACTTATGACTTCTTTATCACAAAGATGATACTAGGCTTATGTGGCCTATTAGAAGCAAGGACATCACTTTTATTCTTCATCATGTTTTTTGCCCTTCTCCTTGTTTCTTGTTAAAATTTGGCTTCTGAACCTGTAATGAACACTTTCAAAGTGATTCCCTTATTTGGTAACCAATCATTGGTGTTCACAAATATTGGTTCAAATCTCATTCTCAAGGAAGTCAACTCCTTTTGAGACCATTAGATCAAGGGAAGAGGAGCATTGGCAACTTGTTCAGCGTGGTATCTATTATTTATCAAATATCTATCATCCTCTAGATTTACAAGGATATCAATGAGACCTAGATATTCTATTTGCTTAAGGGACAATCTACTATAGTCCATCTTTTTGACATCTTTAGATGTCCTCAAATCGACCCAAATATCTTTGATCATAGGCTCATGAAATTGGGTCTTTCTCTAGATTATATCTTTCATGCCTCTATAGTCAAAATTTGGCCACTTTTTGAAATTCTTCATGGTTATGAGTTACATTTCAGTCTCCATTGATCTATCTTTTATAATGGTCAATACTAAAAATCTATCAATTTTAATTAGGAACCTAAAACTGGATTTCTTGAGTTTCACCTGCTTATTGTGCATGACAATAATTTGCCTACCCAACTCCATCAAGACCAATCTATCTAAGGGGAATCTTGGAAGCATATAGGGATAACCTTGGAAAAAGCCAACCCATAGATGAAAAAAAGTAGGGAACTGCAAGAACATACACCCAAAGTCATTCATGACAGTCCATGCTTCATTTGACACTCTTTTTTGTTCTATTTGGGGATAAAAAAGACATAAAAATACTACAAAGAAAGCATCATTTACCCTCCTAAAATGATGGATAGAACCCTTCAATGTTAGCTGAGGGTAATATTGATATACCAATGTTGTTTTCCTATCTCCCTCTGATGTTAAACCTAGGAAGGTTCTCATTGACACTAAAATATATACCAAGTATGAAGTCATGTAAAATTTAGAGGTAGTGGATACCTTTATCAATTGCTCATGTAGAGGATTGTTGATTTGCTCTCCCCAAAAAATGCCTTGTTTGCCTTGGAGAATTATCTTAATGAAGGGGTACATCCATTCATGAAACTAAGAGGAAGAAGGTAAACCTTGTACCCTATTGAGAAGAGTGATCAGGTCACCAACTAATTCTATAAAATCACTCCTTGGAAAGCTTTGTGGCCATTTGGACAAGTTCACTCTAGGAGTTTTGAGCCATCTATAATTGATCACTTTCTTCACTTTTTTTGGATCTTTGTCATATTCCTTTTGTGCTTCAATGAAGTCAAGCTTCAACACTTCAATAGCGGGAGGGCACATGAACACTTTGTCGATGAACTCAAGGTCTAGTCTAATCACTACATTATCACCAGTATCTAACATAGCCCTGGTATCCTTGTTATAGAATTGAGCACACTGGAAAATGAACTCAGTTTGATGAGCCACTATAGGAAAAAAGGAGACTAGATGGATATTACTCTCAATTATCCTTTTCATTTTAGGGCTAGGATTGCTTGATTTGGTTCTTTCTACGAACTCAAGCATATCCACATGCCTGATCTTTGTATCCCTAATGTCATCGACATTAGAAGTAATTGAGGTGACTAGAAAAACACCTTGGTACTTATAATTCATTATCTTTGACTTCTTTGGAGAAACTTCAGTCATTTGGAAGAACTTTTATTGAAAGGATGTCAATGAAGAGGGATCATTAAGAGAAACTGTAATAAGAATCATGATCGTGCAATCAGAAAAAAATTCAGCAATCTAGAAAAACTACATGTTTGATGATCATGACCATGGAAATGTGCTTGAGAGAGGGCTAAGGTGCAAGTAGGTTAGAAATTCAAAAGAAAGTGGACTTGGAAAAATGAGAAAATTGAACTTTCTCAGAGTTAGGAAAATCATAGGGGAAGCATGCAGGGCCAGCAAAAATTATCACCTATGCATGTTGGGTAAGGCAAGTTGTGTATCAGTGATGAATTTTTCCACCTTTGCACAAGATGGTAGGTTTTGTGTAAGAGTGGCAAATTTTTCTACCCTTGTACAAATAGCAAATAATTTGTAAGGGTATCGAAATTCACCATCCTTACATTGGTTTGATGGCCAAATATAAGGATGGTGACTTGTGCTACCATTACATTAGCTAAGTGGATCAATAGGTTTATGTGGGGGGGTGGTTATAAGATTTCACCTAGATTGACTCCCTGGGGAAGAAGAGAGAAGGGGAAAAAACAAAATAAAACCTAGTCTAGAAGGGAAAGAGGAAACTAGATTGAAAAAGAGGAAAAACAAAAAAAAATAAAAATAAAATGAAAACCCAAATAAGAAGAGAAAGCACGCAACACCCTACCTAGTGAATCACAATCCCACGATTGAATCCAAAAAAAAATGTGATCCCACTCATTCGCATAGTTGACTAGATGCAGGGAAGAGGAGAAGATAACCTAGAATGGGTCAAAATGAGGCTCATAATGGTTTGAAAGGTTGAAAAACCAACCCTAAAAACTTAGCGTGCATGGCCATAAATGCCACACACACAAACCAAGATCATGTAGGGGTGGAAAAAATTGGTACCTCTACATGTGATGTTGAAAAAATGATGCAAGAGTGGTGAAAATCACCACCTTTGCATGTAATTAATTAAAAATACAAGGGTGGTAGTTTTTGCCACTCCTGCATGAAAGAATGTAAGGGCTACAAAAATCACCACCTTTTCACGGGATGAAAACCACATGCAATGGCAGCAAAAAATGCCACCTTGCATGTGAACTGGAAAAAAAATGCAATGGCAGCAAAAAATGCCACCCTTGCATGGGAACCAAAATGCTCACTAACTCCTTGAAATTTATCAAAATTTGACATTCTGATCACATCAAAATCATAATGATTTTCACATTTTTTGTGAAATCATATTGAGGGAAGGTTGTGAACTTTTCATGGATGTTAGTTGACAAAACTTGAGATCAATAAAAACTCATCTCGAAAGATGAACTTAGAGTAAAAAACATGAAATAGAAAAGTTTCATAGGGGTTGTTCCAAAAACAAGCATAGCCAATTTTGGGAATAATAGCTAGCTCCTATTGGGGAACTCGCATTGATATAACCTTGAAATGATTGACGAGAGTATAAACTAATCTCTAAGTGCCTTTATCCATGCCATTGGGCCATGGAGTCAAGTTAAAAAATAAAAAGAAATAAAAAACCAAATGGAAACAAACAAACATAATAATATATAAATGTACAAGTGAACTCATCTAATACTTCAAGGATTGAAGTGCTTCAGATGTTGCCCATTGTGAGGCAATGAGAATGGTGTTCCATCTTGATATTCTAGCAAGAAGCTATTTTCACCATAGACCTGATGAATGATAAATGGACCTCTCCATAAAGAATCAAATTTACCATGTAGTCCTTTTGGTTCTCTCCTCTTATCTGACAAAAAGACTTGATCTCCAATTTGAAAATCATGAATCCTTGTTCTTTTGTCAAAGAGTTTTTTCACCTGATTTTGATGTGCATTAATCCCATCCACTACGATGGTTCACTTCTCATCTAGTTCAGTTAAGCACATGATCCTTTTATCAATAGAACTTTCAAAAGTTGAATCTTCAATTACCTTTGCCAACCTCAGTGCTGGTAGTTCAAGGGTGATTGGCATCTCTACATTCAAACCATATAGAAGTTGGAATGGTGACATGCATATTGCCCTCTTAGGTGTAATCTTATCTACCCACAAAGTGTCGAACAATGATTTATACCAAGTCCTCTAATTATCATCTACCAATTTCCTAATAATAGTGACTAGATTCTTATTGCTTGTTTCTATTTGACCATTTCTTTGTGGATAGTAGTTAGAGGAGTGAGAAAGAATAATCTCGTAATTGTAGCAAAACTCAATAATCTCACGAGAAGAGAAACAAGTAGCATTATCTATTACAATCTTAGCTAGGACCCTAAATCAGGAGATGATATTTTCTTTCAGAAAATTACATACCACTTTAGAAGTATCATACTTAGTTGGAATGGCTTCCACCCATCTGGTAAAATAGTCGATCATAGTGAGAACATAGTCATATCTATCACTTGAGGAAGGGTTCACTAGAATAAAATCAATACCCCATTATTGAAAAGGTTCTTCAATCACCACTGGTTGAGAGGTAACACAGCTAATTTAGGTTTCTTGATGAATTATTGACATAATTCACACCTACGTACCCATTTGTACGTATCCTAAAATAGCATAGGCCAATAGTATCTTGCTCATAAAATCTTATGGGTTGTCACTGGTACAAAAAAATGTCCTCCACAAGACAAATTATGGAAAGACTCCAAAATTTTACCTTGTTGCACCTTATTGATGTAATGAAGAAATACCCCATCAAGGCTTCTCTTATACAAACCATTGTCCCACAAGACATAATTAGCAGCCTTTAACTTAACATTCCTTTTGTCTTTATAGGATAGATGGGTGGGACACTCACCATAAGTAAGAAAATGAGTGATATCAGAATACCACTCATCAGTAGTAGTGATGAGGACAACTGTAGGCATGTCTTCGACCTTTATTTCTTCATTTTTTGTTTCCTTGGGGATATTATTAGCAATCATCTGGGAGAGCCCCTTTCCCCACACAAGTTTGGTATGTTTGATATCAAGATCAAACTCATAAATTTTAGGAATCCAATTCCCCCTTTTAGTACCAAACTCTTGTTGAGTTAGAATGGACTTCATTATTGTATCAGGCACCAGAACAATAGTATGTGAATTCAAAATATAGAATCTAAAATGCTTTAGCACCTTGACCACAGCAAAAGCATGCTTCTCCATATTTAAATAATTCAATTCATGAGCTTTGAGAGGACATCTCATGCATGATATGGGAGATTCCACACCTTCTTTGTTTTGTTGAACCTAAATAGCTGAAAGTGTATGCTCAAAATCATAGCTATATATTATGAAGTCTTTGGTATAATCTTGATAAACTAAGATTAGTGTGTGGGCGATTACTTCCTTGATATCTTCAAATGCTAACTTTCCTTCTACAGTCTAACATAAAGTGGCTTTACCCTTCATCATATTAACAATGTGGTGAGTCTTCTCTACAAATTTTGGAATGAATCTCCATAGAAAATTCACCTTTCCAAAGAAAGAATGAATGGCAGTCTTACTAGCAGGAAGAGTAAGGGTTTGGATAGATTTGACTCTTTTGAGTCAATTTTTATGCCTTCTCAAGATACAGTGTGACCAAGAAGTTTACCTTCTATAACCCCAAAAATTGACTTTTTGGGATTAAGAGCAATACCACTTTGCTGACAATGTTCTAGCACTTGTTGTAGATGATGCACATGATCAGGACAATGTTTAGAAAAAATGGTCAAGTCATCAAGATATACCACAACAAACTTCCCCATTTCATCTCTAAAAGCAAGATCCATTACTCTTTGAAAGGTAGTGCTAGCATTGATCAAAATGAAAGGCATTCTATGATATGCAAAAGTGCCCCAAGGTGTAGTGAAAGTAGTTTTATGTTGATCTAGTTTATTGACTTCTACTTGATTGTACCCAAAAAAACCATCTAATATTGATAACATTTATGAACCAGTCACTTTTTGAAACACTTGATCCATGATGGGTATAAGGTAGTTATCTTTTAAAGAAGATTGATTTAGGTTTCTAAAATCAACATAGATACAAATTTATCCATTCTTATTTCTCATGGGAACTATGTTAGCAATCCAGGTGGAATATGGATTGGAAAAATAATTCTTACATTCAGCATTATTTGGATCTCAAAAAAGATAGTACTTGATATTTTGGGATTGTATTGCCTTTGTTTCTACTTGTAAAGTAATGACCTGACTTTAAGAAAAATTTTATGCCAAATTTCCTCAGGCCTAAGAGATTTCAAATCATCATAAGAATATGCCAAAACATCAATGTAATGGTGAAGAAGGGTAACAAATTTGAGCTTTTCATCAGAAGTGCAATAATTTCTAATGTTAACCATCTTGGGATTTCTTGTTGTACTCAAATTCACCTGATCAAATTCCTTAGAGGAACTTGAATCTATTTCTCACTACTTGACATACCTATCATTCTTGTCAAACAACCTCTTGAGAGAAACCAAACCTTTTGGAATTTTATTCCCTTTGAGTTGAAGAAACTCTTCACCAATTTTGGAATTTACTTTAGGAACTGATTTCTATGGCAGAGATTCACTTCCTTCAAAATAAAGTTCCTTAAAGCTATCCATCTTTCCCAAAAAAGTAATGATTTGATTGTCATTGTTAAATACCTACCAATGACTAGCATTATCAGGTACACATGGCCAAAAGACTAGCTCAATAGTGCACTTGTCCCCTTTAAAATCCTTATGGGGAACCATGAGGGTTGTAGAGACCACCAATGAATCTACATGATCATTACATTCTCTCAACACAACAAAAATATTGAAAGCATAAAAACCTTCAATACAATCCCATACTAGATTGTGATAATGTCATAATATTTCATTTTTGGTTTGGTATAAGTTCCTTACCTAACAAACCACCAGTTCAACATCTCCCTGAGCATGAAGAATTTTAATACCTTTAGCATGAGCAGCTTTCAATATAATTAGTAAAGACTCATACTCAACAGTGTTGTTAGTATTGTTGAACTATAGCTTATATGAATAAGGAAAAATTTATCCTTGAAAGGAGATCAAAAAAATTCTAGCTCTAGAACTGGTAGAAGAATAGTGACCATTAAATTCTAAAATCTAGACATCATTAGAATTTGATCTTTTCAAAAACTTGTCTTCATTATTCAGGGAAGATCCTTTGTTGTCTAAACTTTGCTCTAACAATTCTTCTGACTTTGCATTTGAATTTTCTGAATTTTCACTAAAAGGACTTTCATCTGATGAGATGAAAACATCTTCAGTAGTTAGAAAATAATTACCCATTCTCAATGATTCAAATAAAATTTGAGCTTCAGGATCTAATGTTTAGGTGATTATATATTTTGACTCTTTCTCAAGAAGTAATTTTTTCATGATGCCTTTAATAGGTATTCTTGCTTTAGATAGGTTCATATTCAATTCTCCACCTACATCCTTACAAGAATTATGCCCAAGTAGAATGCCATAAGAGGCTAGAACATCGGCTACCAAGACTATCATTTTGATCCTCTTCTCTGGAAAAGCTACAAATATAAATTGGGCATCTTTGATTTGACCTAGAGTGGTTCTTACTTGCTCTCCATAGAGAAACATCTCCCAAAGGTCTTAGTTAAGGTAAGATAAAGAGAATCTACTACTTTGGCAGGCATAACATTATCATAGGCCCCAGATTCTATTATATAATTGTTCAACTTATGACCATTTATCAAAAGGGAAACATAGAAAGGTTTTATTTTCTTAGGGGTAGCAAGAGGAGTAGTGATGAGATTATTATGGGTGGATTTTTTCTTCAAAGAATCATGAGACACCTTTGGAGAATCTTGTCTTATAGGGATAGTTTTATTTTTTTACGTATTTGACCAGCCTATCAAACTATTCAAGATTAGCTCTCAAGTACTCAACTTCAGTCATTTGAATCTTAGTATTTTTGGCATGATTAATTATATCAAATAATTAAAATGAAATAGAAATAGAGGAAAGAAGTCCATCATCCTGATCTTTATTAGTTGTGGCACTAGTTTGAGAAATAAAAGTAGAAGGTACATGATGGTTTGAGGCACTTACTTTCTTATTAGTCACTGAGTCCTTTGATTGAAAGGGTAGTGAAGTCCCTCATTTAGTGATCGAGACTACTAGGTGGGGTTCTTATCCTACTTTTCCTTTATCATCTTGTTGAGTTTTTTGATTTTAGGCTCTGGTAAAAATAGTGTATGATCCATCAAACACTTCTCCCTTACTTCTAACTTCATTCTGGTAATTCAGGAAACCAATGTTGGAGTTGCCAACTAATTCTTCTTCTCCTTTGTGAAGAGATTAACATCATCTTCTTGGTCCAACTCAAGTTGAAGCAAGAAATCATGTTGAGTTTTAAGGTAACCAACTGCTGAATTAGTTGGTGTTGCTTCAATGGCAAGTTTCCCCTATGGGGGAGGCATACGATTTAGTTGCCCTTGATTTTTAGTAGCATTTCCTTAATATGACTAGTTTTAAGATGTCTTCCTTAGCATATTTTTATAAGGAAGAGTAGACATACCTTGGGCCATTTGTATTTTCAAGGCTAGCAATTCATTTGTCAACTTTTGCACCATAGGATCTGTGGTATTCACAAAAGAACTTTCAATTGATGAAAAAAATTATTTTTATTGGAATCTTTTCTGATCTTACCTACCAGGATAAGATCATCTTCAACTTCAATAGCCAAATTTTGGGCTATATAAAGATCCATAGGACTAGTCTGCCTCAACACAAAACATACTTCAGGAAGTTAAGAGTTGATGAAAAACACTTGAGGTTCTCTAGTGTTGGCTGAGCAATCATAAGAATTTGGTTCCTCAGCTTATTGAATTTAGCAATGAAGTCTCGCATAGGTTCATGAGGTTCCTTCTTCATTTGTGTGAGTTGAGCCAATAAAGCATGTGCATCTTTATCGGGTTTGAACTTCGCCTCAAACTTGGCCTTGAGTGTATTCTAGTTAGTTATAGTTTGAGCTTGAAGGTGATAAAACTAGTCAGCGGTTGCACCTTGAAAATTTTCTAAAAATAGTCTCACTACTATATCTTCATATTACACACCTATCACACCACATGCTATGGAAAAGGCATCAATATGCTCATCAAGATGAACCTTCCCATCACCATAGAATTTGGGGAAATTCTTTCTTGAACTACGAAGTAGTTCATGTAAAGGTGGGGTTAGATTGAGAGGACCAAAAGAGTTTCTCCAAGGACCTTAGGACACTATGATATGATGATTGAAGGGAGGGATAATAAATATTTGTGGGGTAAGTATGGACAAAACTCTACTAGCACTAAGACTAGAAGCTTCATTTGGTATTGGAGATCTGACGTTGGTAGGAGGAAAGCTCCTAGTACGCTGGAGATGAGATGGTGGAAGAGAGATCTCAAAATTATTTCACTACACTAACTCAAATATAGGATCAACAATACCTTGAGATCTCTAGCTTCCCATGTATGATGGATCTACAAGAGTTAAAAACTAAATAAGGACCGGAAATGCTTTAATTTGAAGCTTGAGGCTTCAAAGTGTGTGTTCGTGTCCCATGCAGAGTCACCAAAAAGTTTTTGGGTGAATATTTTGTCTTCAACTAACTGATGGCAAAATGGGTATATCAACCATAGCATAAGGATATTTATATATAAAAAAAGTGTAGGTTTACCACATCATAGTGAGATAAATCTCTCTTCTCATCAAGGGGAGGTTCCCTATAAACTACATATATATTAATATGAACTGAAAATAGACTCAGTGATGAGATTACACCATCCATCTCTCTTTTTTTAGAGATGATGTTTACAAGGCCAAAGAGAAATCCTGGTTGATGACTGAAAGCATTTCTCTTCTTCCAGAAATGATGTTCAACAAATAGCAAAAAATCTTCTCAGGTAGTAACTAGATCCATGAGAAACCCATAAAAGCACAAAGTCTTTCATTGTTCCCCTTACTGATTTAGAATGTACATAATAGTAGGTTGAAGTGCAGCCCAAAATCTCCACCAAAAACTACAATAGAGCATAATATCACAAAGGATAGAAGCAGTTCAAAGCCTTTCTAATACCTTTCTCATTAAAGTATGAAAAACATGACTTAAAGATAATTATAGCAACACAAAGTCTTCATAATTAACTTTAGAACATCTTCAGATAATATCCACACACTTTGTTTTTTTAATCAAATATATGAGAGATTATTAGGAAAAGGACATAAGAACAATCTCCTAAATAACACAAGTTATTCCAATGCAAAGTTAGAAAGTAACATGTTTTCTCATTCATTCAAGAAAATATGATTTACAATCTGAGCTCAATGTCTCAGGAAGAATCTCAATTTGGGTAGAGTATTTGCTCTCGATTATCAAAAATATCCCTCTTTACAAAAGAGGCTCACTCTATATATAGTGAAAAGCCTTGAGAATTAAGAAAAAACTTAAATATTATAAACTAGTCAAAGATGAGAGTCTTTGTTGACTTTGGACTTTCTAGATTTTAACATGTATTTACACATGAAAAAAGTAAATGTGCAAATTTCCAAAGTGATTACAAAAGTGAAAATGGAAAATAAAGCAAGGAATAATGGTTTCAATAGTTATCCCCAGTCTTCTTCAGATGAGCATCGTACATGGTGATAATTGCTTCCATTCTAATATTATCTAGAGTAATGATGTTCTTAAAGATTACCCTAGCTCTAACTATGGTAGCTTTCACCACTATAACTAATTTTTCATGATTTTTTACCCTAGGTTTTAGATTATCTAGAGTTAACTGATTATCTAGAATGTTATCCACATAAGCTACTAAAAATGCTTTCTCCTCGAATTCCTTTTAGAACATACCTTCAAACTCCTAAATCATCTCTTCTGCTGAAATGAACTAGTTGTATTGAGAGATAAGTTTGTAAGGTAGCTCCTCCAATTTATGTAATAGACTGATATCACTTTGTTCACTGAGATCCCTAGAAGATTTGAGGTCACTGATCAATTCCTTAAGCACCCGACTCCTATATATTAGTGTTTTAGTCTCAGTATAAGATTTTCTATCAGTAGTGATGTTGATTGATATTAGAGTGCTTATTTTTAGCTTCTTCATATCCATCCATTTGTCAAGATATTTATTTGTGCTTTCAATATCCTAAGAAATGATACTGATAAGATCATCTAGTTCTGCTCTCATTTTCCTCATCTTTTTATTTTCTCAGACAACTCTGTAAGCAAGGAAATCCCTTGTGTATGCATCTTGCCTAAGTAATCTTCAATTACTTTCCCCTTGAGATAGGTCCTTTCTACCTTTTGAATCATGAGGTCATCTATGGAGATAGCCTCAGGAGTTACAGTTTTTGGAGTGAAAGTAATGCTCCTTATCACTGTAGTCAATTTTTCCACCATTGCTTTATAATGGTCCTCCATTTTTCTTTCCCTATCAAATTTTTGAACCATAATGTCCATAGTTGATTACAAGTCACTCTTAGCACTTTCATGAGTTACCTTCCCCAATTCAATGTGGGAGATAGAGTAGTCACTCATATCAAAATTTTCAAGAGTTGCATCTTGTGGAGGTCTGGCAACTTCCAAAAATTTGTGCCCCTTATCTCCAATCATATTTGAAAGGATTTTTGGCTTTTGGGAGTCTTGACTTTAGTTGAAACCATTTTAGTGAAATCAAAGTCATCTAGAGAGATGGCCTATTTTTTTCTTTTGGGCGTGTAAGCTAACAACCAAGGTGGGAGAGTAGAAGCACTTACATTATCAACAATCCTTGTAGTTGGCGTCACTGGAGTAGTACCTACACTACTAGTGGAAATAATGGGTGTAGTATCAGTTAAACCACACCTCTTGTTGAATGGTCAAGGGTAGAACTATTTTTGATATTAACAGATGGAGATGATAAAATCGAGATGGATCCTGATGAACGAATAACATCTCTAGAAGTGCTTTGAGGGTTGCCAACAATAATTTTAGAAGGAGAGGTGGCTCCAAAAGAGGGAATAGTGATTGGAGAAATAGGTGAAGGATTTTCATCAGGTGAGTTAGGTAGAGAAGAAGAAAGTCCTATGTCTAGCTATACACCTACTTATGGAGATAGAATTTCCTTTCCCTATTGACATGCGGGCCTATCATTAGTTTCCATATGTTTTGCCTTTGGTTTTTTGATGCTCTGATTCTCAACTTCCATGTTTGTCGTTCTTAATTCCTTCTCTACAACTTGTGACTTCTTTGTCACAAATATGATCTTAGGCTTATGTGGCCTATCAAAAGTAGGGACATCACTTTTATTCTTCATCATATTTTCTACCCTTCTCCTTGTTTGTTCTTTAAACTCAGCTTTTGACCCTATAATGAATTCTTTCAAAGTGATTCCCTTATTTTCTAACCAATCATTGGTGTTCACCAATATTGGTTCAAATCTCAATCTCAGGGAAGTCAACTCTTTCTGAGACCGTTAGATTAGGGGAGGAGGAGCATTGGCAACTTGTTCAGTGTGGTATCTATTATTTATCAAATCTCTATCATCCACTAGATTTGTAGGGATATCAATGGGCCCCAGATATTATATTTTCTCAAGGGATAATCTACTATAGTCCATATTTTTGACATCTTCATCTATCCTCAAATTGACCCAAATATCTTTGATCATAGGCTCATGAAACTGGGTCTTTCTCCAGATTATATCTTTCATGCCTCTATAGTCAAAATTTGGCCTCTTTTTGAAATGCTTCATGGTTACGCATTGCATTTTAATCTCCATTACTCTAGCTTTTGTAGTGGTCAATGCTAAGAATCTACCAGTTTCAATTGGGAACCTAAAACTAGGTTTCTTGAGTTCCATCTACTTATTGTGCATGACAACAATTTGCCTGCACAGCTCCATCAAGACCAATTTGTCTGAGGGGAATCTTGGAAGCATATAGGGATAAACTTGGAAAAATCCAACCTATAGATAACAAAAATTAGGGAACTACAAGAACATACACCCAAAGTCATTCACAACTGTCTAGGCTTCGTCTAACACTCTTTTTATTCTAATTGGAGATTAAAAAACACAAAAATACTATGAAGAAAGCATCATTTACACTCCTAAAATGATGGATAGAACCCTTCAATGTTAGCTAAGGGTAATATTGATATACTAGATTTATTTTATTATCTCCCTTTGATGTTAAACCTGGGAAGGTTCTCATTGACACTACAATATATACTAGGTATGAAGTCATGTAAAATTTAGAGGTAGTGGATACCTTTATCAATTTCTCATGCAGAGCATTGCTGATTTGCTCTCCCCAAAAAATGACTTGTTTGCCTTGGAAAATTATCTTAATGAAGGGGTACATCCATTCGTGAAACTAAGAGGAAGAAGGTAAATCTTGTACCCTAATGAGAAGAGTGATCAGGTGACCAACTTTTTCTATAAAATCACTCGTTAGAAAGCTCTGTGGCCATCTGGACAAGTTTGCTCTAGGAGTTATGAGCCATCTATAATTGATCACTTTCTTTGCCTTTTCAAGATCTTTGTCATATTCCTTTTGTGCTTCAAAAAAGTCAAGCTTTAACACTTCAGTAGTGGGAGGGCACATGAACACTTTGTCATTGAACTTAGGGTCTAGTCTAATCACTACATTACCACTAGCATCTAACACAGCCTTGGTATCCTTGTTGTAGAATTGAGCGCACTAGAAAATGAGTTTAGTGTGATGAGCTACTATAGGAAAAGAGGAGACCAGATGGATATTACTCTCAATTATACTTTTCATTTCAAGGCTAAGATTGCTTGATTTGGTTCTTTCTATGAACTCAGCCATATCCACATGCCTGATCTCTATATCCCTAATGTCATTGACATTAGAAGTAACTAAGGTGACTAGAAAAACACCTTGGTACTTGTAATTCATTGTCTTTGACTTATTTGGAGAAACTTCAATCATCTAGAAGAACTTTTGTTGAAAGGACATCGATGAAGAGGGATCCTTGAGAGAAACTACAATAAGAATCATGATCATGCAATCAGGGGAAAAAGTAGCAATCTATGAAAACTGCATGTTTGATGATCATAACAATGGGAATGCACTTGAGAGAGGGCTAAGGTGTGAGCAGGTTCAAAATTCAAAGGAAAGTGGGCTCAAAAAAATGAGAAAATCAAAATCTCTAAGAGTTAGGAAAATTAGAGGGGAAGCATGCAAGGGTGGCAAAAGTTTCCACCCTTACATGTGGGGGAAGGTCTTGTGCATAGGCTACAAAAATTGCTGCCTGTGCATGTTGGGTAAGGCAGGTTGTGCATTGGTGGCAAATTTCACCACCTTTGCAAAAGATGGTAGGTTTTGTCTAAGGGTGGGTAAATTTTGCCACCCTTGCACAAATAGCAGATAATTTGTAAGGATAGTGAAATTCACTATCCTTACACTGGTTTAATGGCCAAATGTAAGGATAGTGGTTTTTGCCACCATTACATTGGCTAAGTGGAATGACAGGTTCATGTAGGGGGGTTATAGGCTTTCACCTAGATGGACTCCTCGAGGAGGAAGAGAAAAGTGGGAAAAACAAAATAAAATCTAGACTAAAAGGGAAAGAGGAAACTAGATTGAAAAAAAACAAAACAAAATGAAAACTTAAACAAGAAGAGAAAACACGCAACACCCTACCTAGAAAATCACAATCCCATGCTTGAATCTAGAAAAAATGTGATCCCACTCATTTGTACAATTGACTAGATGTAGGGAGGAGGAGAAGATAACCTAGAATGGTTTAAAATGGGGATCAAAATGGTTTAAAAGGTTGAAAAACCAACCCCAACAACTCAGCACACATGGCCATAAATGTCACGTGCACAAACCAAGATCATGCACAGGTGGCAAAAATTACTAACTCTACACGTGAGGTTGAAAAAAGGATGCATGTGTGGCAAAACTCACCACATTTGCATTGAATTGATTAAAAATGCAAGGGAAGTGGATTTTGCCACTCTTGCATGAAAGAATTCAAGGGTAGAAAAAATTGTTGCCTTTGCACAGGATGAAACCCACATGCAATGGTGGCAAAAAATGCCACCCTTGCATGTGAACTGCAAAAAATAATGCAATGGAAGTAAAAAATGCTGCCCTTGCATGGGAACCAAAAATCTCACTAACTCCTTAAAATTTATAAAAATTTGACTTTCTGATCACATCATAATCATAACGATTTTCACATTTTTTGTGAAATCATAACAAGGGAAGGTCGCAAACTTTTTAAGGATGTCAGTTTACAAAACTCAAGATCAAGAAAAATCATCTCAAAAGAAGAAATTAGAGTGAAGAACACAAAATGGAAAAGTTTTGTAGGGATTGTTCCAAAAATGAGCATAGCTGATTTTGGGAACAACATACTACACAAATCTAGAGATAGATTCTTTAACTATTATTCTAATGGTGATTGTCAGTGGCATGTTGCTACATAACAAGAGTGGTAGAATATGTCTTATTAGATTATTAGATGTTATTGGTGACATGATGGAGATGGGGGTTAGGTCTTCATGGGGCCCCTTTGTTTTAGCTAGTTTATATCATGATCTGCACTGCTTTGTGTTCTCAGACTAAGTCAAAATAGGGTCATTGACATTATTAAAAGTTTGGTGCTAGAAGCACATTGTTATTAAGAGACCGATTAGATAGTTATACTCTCAAAAAGTAGAGGATATAATGTCCTATGCATGACACATGTTTTTTGGTTTACATAGATCATATCTGAGTACTTAGAGTTCTATAGGAGAGTTGTAGATGAGCTAACAAACACACAAATTATATGGAGACCTTATATTGACTTTTTTTTATTGGCTAGATGAGGAGTTAGATATGGATTTTTTGATGACTCCATATTAAATCATTGGGAGATATGTATACATTACAAAGAGATACAGACTAGATAGAGTGATGAGGCAATTTGTTGTGAGACAACATATTCCAATTGGTCCACATCTATTTATTCAAATAGTATGTAAGAGGGGATAGTGGGGAATGACTATTGATCCTTCAATTGTTGATCATAGTTGGACATAGTTATAGATAGTGAGATGGAGTGAGAGGAAGGATGTGATAGATGCAAGGGTACTAGATGGTTATATAGAGTGGTGTCTATAGTAGATGCCATTGAGATTGACACTACCATATAGACCTTTGAGGACATGGAGGTAGAGATTAGCAGTGAGCTTGAGCAAGTAACCACAAGGCACAGGTCTAAGAGCCCATATTAGGAGGGCTATTATAGGTGATAGCAGAGGATATAGTGATAGAGGATGAACTATTAAGACTATCTAGATGCATGATGTCCCCACTACATCTATAGAGGATATATAGATTCTATGATAGGAAAGTGTAGCGATGGAATTAGACACTAATCAACTAGTAGGAGGAGACTCTCCTATTATAGATGTGGAGGGTGAAGATGACATAGGGAATGAGGACACATATCATGAGGACATAGTTTATGATATGTTAGTATGACCTCCTCATATTACATACATAGATAGAGGAAAAACTATAGGTTACTCATGTATGTTAGAGGATCATACCCCGATTCAGAGGCTATATGAGGAGATTCAAGTGTAGGATAGAGAGATTTATGGATTACACCATGAAGTGGCCAAGTCACAAGGTATAGCTACTACTAGAGATGAGTAGAATATAGATATTAAGTCCTTATAGGGAGATATTCATATATTACAAGGGAATTTAGATGGGATTGATGGTTCTACTATGAGGATTGGGTTGATTACTTTTGATGCAGAGACATAGAACCTAGAATATACATCCCTTGTTCATAAATATAGATAGGAGAGATATATAGATTGGATATAGCTGGTAGAGGTAAGGACACAACTAGATGAGATATATCAATTAGCCATTTTGGATAGAGTGATGAGGGCTATGGAGTAGGCCACATACTATAAGAGTCTATATGAGGCTGTCTTACTAACACATTAGCGTGAGCTATGTTTTAGAGATTATTCTAGTAGACAATCAGTGTCGACTAGATCTATGTGACTAGTAGAGTTTGAGATATCTATGGGACAAATATCATGAGGGATGAGGCCACTATGGGTTACCCCATGATAAATAGAGCCTTCTTAGAGATTGGACACCCCTTTTAAGGGATAGGATGAGACTTATTTTTGACCTAGGTTTATGTGATAGACTATATTGATGTATACACATGTTGTATCTATGGTATAGACATATTTTCATATATATATATATACATGATGACTTTGGAATTTATGGACTTTGGACTTTGACTAATTTTTTTGATTGGGTTAGATGGATATCATTGTTCATACTTTCTTGCATATTAGTTGTATTTAACATGTATTTACTTCTAACATTATTTCTTCATCATTTATTGTGCTTATATATGAGTTAATGATTGTTATGAAATGAAATCACATACATGATTATGGATAAAACTTTATGGCATAACATGGATTTTTGTTCTTTGCATTGACATTATGAAAATTTTGGAGTATTGTGAGAAACTTGATTTTTAATGTAGTTGTAAAATACAATATCATCTATGATATGGAATAATCATGATGAATATTGATGTTGTAAGCATTTAAAAATAAAGGAAGAATAATTTGTGTGTTTGAGTAAAGTATGTCATGATATAGTCATAACCATATGATGTATGCCTTTTACACAAAATAATATTTTCAACAATAAACAAGAAAGTAAAACAACAAGATTTAATTTATAAAAACAAACAAGATATACATGAATAATGAAAGGCATAAACAAAAACTAATAATAGTAAATGAATGACTATTACTAATTGACTCAAATGTAAATGAATGCATTCTAAAGAAAGAAAGATTTAAAAAAACAAGAGTGATATGATTTATAAATCTAGAACAACCAAAAAAAATTTAAAAGAAAAAAATCAACCAAACAAATGGCTAAGGCAAAGAAACAAAGGATAAAATTAACCAAATAAATGGATAAGGCAAAGAAAGAAGCAAGAGATGGAAGAAGAAGCATGTTAAAGAGCAAGCATGAACACTAGATAAATGATAGAGAATCCAAAAGAAAAAGGCCAAAGAGTAAAGGATAGCGGGGATGGATGATGGTGAAGGCAATGGTCGAGCTAACACTAGAGACCCCGTGTTTCTAAGTACTACCTACATAATCCACTTAGACAATGTCCATGTGTGGATATCAGACCATATTTAGGTCTCCCAAATATGGGAAGTGATGAAAAAGTAGATGATTGATGAGGTGAATGAAGTGTGTGAAGAAAATGATGCACAAATGGCCCACCTAATAAATAAATGAATATAAGGAAAGGGCAAGGAGTAATATGTTTATATTGTGGAATGTGTGAATTTGGTTGCTTTGTTTGGACTTGGTTTTTTTTTAATGTTTTATGAATGTTTTTGTAGTTTTTTTCTCCATTATTTTTTTATGTTTTTTTTCTTTTTAGATTTTTAAAATTATTATTGGGATTTTTCTAAAATATTTTGAATGTTTTTTTTTTGAAATTTTCTAATGTTTTGAATGGAAATACTAAGGAATCCACTCTCCCAAACTATGAGCTAGACTACTAGTTTTGAAAGTATAATTACAACTTAGAATTTGAAAAATTCATATAAGAGAATAAAAATGACATGAGGATTTATGTAGTAGATATCATGCCCCTAGGTGAAAGGATTAGTTATAGATAATGATTTTTTACACATAATGTTAGAAGAACTAGTTTTCATCATGGTACTTATCCAAAGCACCATGGACATGGTTGTCAATTATGGATGTTCTATGTACACACTTTTTTGAATATATATATATATATATATATATATATATATATATATATATATATATATATATATATATATATGTTTTTAAGAATATAATCTCTTAAGGTGCATGATTTTCATAGGCTCATCAAGCTCCTCTCCATCTTCTGTTGCCAATTTATAAGCTCTAAATCCATATTTGGCTATGAATATGTATGGACCTAACCAATTAGGTTCAAATTTTCCTTTCTTTTCTTTGTCAGCATTAGTGTTTCACTAATTTTCCTTTAGAATAAGATCTCTGATTTCAAGCTACCTAGATTTAATCCATTTATTGTAGCTATGATTAAGGCAATTATGGTAAACTTATAGGTTATTTTAAAGCATTGAGTAATTTCTCATCTAAGATATTGAGCTCGCTTAAGTGTGACTCTCAATATGATTCCTCGTCTATGAATTTATGTAAAGATATTCTTAGTGACATAATCTCAACCTCAATAGGCAAAATAGACTCACTAACATAAACAAGGGAATAAGGGGTTACCCCCATGGGTGTATGTATACTTGTATGATATAGTTGGGTATGCTAGTCATCACTAAATTCATTAACAACTCTCTTAATAATACACAAAATATTCTTATTTGTTGCCTCAACTTGCGTGTTTCCTTGTGGGTAATAGGGAGTGGACCATTTTTTCTTGATATGATATTATGACAAAGGGATTTTATAGTTTTATTCTTGAATAATTTTCCATTTTTAGAAATGAGGGTAGATGGAATACCAAAATGGAAAATAATGTGGTTAAGGATAAAATTGGAAATTTGTTTTCCAGTCACATAAGTTAGTGTCATTACTTCCATGCACTTGGTAAATACTCAATGGTAGTGATAATATGCTTATGCCCATCAAAACAAATAGGATTAATCTTCTCTATGAGGTCTAACCCCCATGTGTAAAATGGCCAAGGTGTTATTATCGGCTAAAATACTTGTGAAGGACTATGGATAATATCTCCATGTTTTTGACAAGGTATACATTTTTGACATATGTACATGAGTCAGATTCCATTGTTGGAAAATAATAACCAACTCAGAGAAGTTTTTAGTCAAGAAAATACCACTTGAATGTGACCCACAAATTCTCTCATGAACTTCTTGAATAGACAAAGTAGAATCATCAAAATTTAAAGAGTGTAGAAGGGTTTCATCATTACCATGATGATACAAAGCATTACCAAGGATTGTGTAACGGTATATTCTTTAGATGAAGGACTTGCACAGATATGAGGTGAGATTAGATGGTAGGGTATTTCTAGTAAGGTATGCATATATATCAGAGTACAATAGTGAGGAGGGACCAATGATATCATGAACCATTTTTGACTCTGGTATATCATAAGCAAGCACTCTTAAGTGCTCAATCAAAAACTCGTTATGCTTGGTGTTTAAATCCATCAAGGAGCCTATCATTGCCATAGCATCTACTTCCCTATTATTTATTTGAGTCACTTATTCAAATTGGATGTGTTTAAAATATTTAATCAATCTATCCACCATTTTATTATAAGATATGAGCTTGTCATTATCTTCTTATAATTCATTAGTTCATTGATTTATAACGATCTTAGAGTCTCCAAAAATAAGGATATTATAAATGCCCCACTAAATTGATATCTTAAGACATGATATTAAACCTTCATACTCTTATATTACTTTTACATGGGAATTCAATATGAAATGCTTTAGGTATACAACCTCCTTTTGGTGTTATTAACAAGATACCAAACCTAGAGCTATGATTTGTAAAAGATCCATCAAAGAAAAATTTCTAAAGCAAGGATCCATCAACTAACATAATTGCATCATTGGGGAATTTTCAAATAATTGGTGCCTTCCCATGCAGTGGTGATTCTACTAGAACATCTATAAGAACCTAACCCTTGATTGATTTTTGATTAACATACTCTAGATCAAACTCACTAAGTAACATGACCCACTTAGCCATCATGCATGTTAGAGCTATTTTGGATAAAAGATACTTAATGCAATCAATTTTATCAATGATTTTTGTTTGATTATTAAGCATGTAATGTTGTAACTTTTAAGAAGTAAAAAATATTGCAAGACAAGCTTTTTCAATTTGAGATTAATTTAATTCATAAGATATCAAGGTTATACTCAAATAATATACCACTATCTCAATTCCATTGTCACCAAGTTGTGCTAGTAATGCTCTAAGAGCATATTATGTAGTGGAGATATATAGAAAAAATGGCTTACCAGCTACTAATCACATCAAAACTAGTGGATTTGAAAGATATTGTTTGATAGTAATAAATTCCTTTTCACAATATTCTATCCAAGTGAAAGTGATATCTTTATTAAACAAGAATGTAAATGGATGCTAGATATCTACAAGCTTCGAGATAAACCTTTTGATGGCTTATATCTTTATTTGTAAGTTCCTTAGCTATTTAAGATTCTTGGGTGGTGGCATATCCATGATAGATGAAACCTTAGAAGGGTCAACTTCAATACCACATTGTAAAACAATGAATCCTAACAAATTTCTTGATATAACACCAAATACACACTTATTTGGATTTAACCACATGTTATATTCTCACATTCTTTTAAAAATACCATGAAGCACCTGAGGATGGTATGCTCTATATTTGGATTTGGCCGAAATTTCATCCACGTATTCCTCCATAATATCACTTATCATGTCATGAAAGATAACTGTCATTTCCCTTTGATATGTAGATCCTACATTTTTCAACCCAAAAGGCATTACCCGGTAGCAAAATGTTCCCCATGGAGTTGTAAAATTTGTTTTATGCTAATCTTGTTCAGTAATTTTAATTTAATTATAGTCATAAAATCTATCCAAAAGTATAGCATTTCATGGCATGTAGTAGAATTAACTATCATATCTATATTACATAATCGGAAATCATATTTTGGACATGATTTATTAATATCATGGAAGTTTGTGCATACTCTAATCCCTGTTAGCTTCTTAGATAGTGGCATAATATTTGATATCCATTCTGAATAATCAATAGGGCATAGAAATCCTACCACTAATTATTTATTTAACTCTTCTTTGATGAGTAGTGTTATTTTTGGATGCATTTATATAAGTTTTTACTTAATTAGATTTGCATCTGGGTGTGTCACAAGATGGTAAACTACCAATTCAGGATCTAGTTCTGGCATATCTACATAATAACATGAAAATACATTAGAAATTTCATGAAGCATCACTGTAAATATCACCCTTTCCTTTTAACTAAGTGAGATAGCTAGTTTTACAATTTTTGGGTCATCCTCACTACCAATGTTTATAAGAATGGTTTCCTTAATAAGCATGCTAGATTCATCTTTGTAGGCTTGAGGTGGTATTGGAAGATGGAAATATTCATCTACCTCTTCTTTCTTGGATGTTGATGTAGAATTAATAGATCAATGCAATCTCTATTCTCCAAAATATGTTAAATCTGATAGTTGTATTAAGAAGCCTTTCTTATGGTGACTGATAAGAATTTGATCCCTTATTTTTAGGAACATAGTTAATGCTTCATCATTTTGGAAGTAGTCAAGTTGAGGCATGAATATTTGTTCCTAGTGGATTAAAGAGGGATATGCTTGGTCAACTGTTAATATGACATGTTCATGGAAAATATTGGTATATGTTAGATCTTCAAAGTGGCTAATGATGGAACCTATCTCGTTGTCTGATGAATCATCTCAAGACTCACTAGAAGAATCACTTTGAGAAATTTTTAGATGTAAATTAAGTGGATTAAATCCTATAATATTCTTCCCTTCATTGGTTTTTATATTTATTGGTTTAATGCTACCTTGTTCAAAGATATCAAGACTCTTGCCTTTGTAGTCCATTACTTTACACATTATAGATTTTGCAACAAGATATTTATTAATGGAAAAACAAGTAGATAATTCATATAAATAAATCTAGGAGGAGTTGTAATAATTAATATTTTCATAATAAATCAAACCTCCCTTCAAAAATTTTGTTTGCACAGGGTTCTTGATCATTCTTTGATCCTTTAGGTGATTTGGCCTACCATACTCATTAGAATATACATGGATTGTACTTGTATAAAAATATTAAATAGTATACTCATTCATTCCTTGATCAAGGATTTTGAAATGATAATAAGTGGAGGATGAAGGTTTATGGGATAAAAGAGTAGATGTTTATTTAATAGAGGGAATCTTTGAGATTTATTTCACGAATGGATTATTAGAAGCTTGCTCAATGGATGGCTCATTGGTTAAGGATTTTTCAATAGATATGGATGGATTTGGAGTGTTAATCCAACTACCAAGGGGATATGTTTGAAAAAAAATCTTAGGATTGACATAATTTTTGAGTGAAGGGTAATCCTCAATAGGGGTGAAAATATCATTTATGATAGGGAGGTAATTGGATTTTTTATATTTACCTTCTAGTAATTTACAATATTGGAATTGATGAGGATCCCCTTGAATGGTTACTTCCATTCTTACATGGAAAAAATTTAAACACTAATGAAGGGTTGATGGGATGGCATTCATGGGATGGATCCATGTTCATCCAAGGAGTATATCATATGGTAAATCAAGATCGAGGACATGAACAAGTGTCTCCTCAATAACTAGGCCTACCATTAAAGGAATATGAATTGTGCCAATGGATTTCCTCTCATTATTATCATATGCTTTGATTGTTATGATATTTGCTTCTAATGTTTTTATCGGATATCCAAGATGCTTTATGAGGCTTAGTGTACATAGATTAAGGAATGAACCATTATCTAATATAATCCTTTTTACCATGTGCCTAAAAATAGTAACCTATTTATACAAGGGTAGATTATGCTCTGAACCTAAAGGAGAAACATCAAAACGATTAAATGTCACTTGGTTATTTGTTGCCAAAGAACCAATTAACACTTAAAAGTTTGAAATGTATATTTAAATTAAGAAATAAAAATAAAATTAAAGGTAATTAGATGTTTTAAAAGTTTTTAACGTCACTTGGTTATTGTTGCCTAAATTTAGGAAACAAATTAATCAAGTGATGTTAAAAACATTTCAAACATATAATTACCTTTAATTTAATTTGAATCTAATTAGTAGGATTCAAAACATTATTCAATTAACTAAAATATTATATTTACTTGGTTAATCTAATTTAATTAATTGATTTTAAGAAGAAATGCTAATTATTAAATTAAGAAGAATGATTAATAAATATAGGGATAATGGTTTTAATAATTTAATGTGCATTTCAGAACTAAATGAAATTTAGGTGTCTACATATACTAATACCTATAAAAAGTATATGGTTATATTAATTTGGCATTAACTCTTAAAGCTTAAGTAAACATAACCCATATGGCATATAAACATAATAATATA
Source organism: Torreya grandis (assembly GCA_037957365.1). NCBI lineage: Eukaryota > Viridiplantae > Streptophyta > Pinopsida > Cupressales > Taxaceae > Torreya > Torreya grandis. The sequence continues at coordinate 244,976 of JARHVA010007439.1, forward strand.
GGTGTATTTCTCATTGATTTAGTATGGGAGGTTACTTAAGAAACTCCAAAACATAATTTTAAGTGTATATAGACTAGATTACAAGAATGTATATGATCACCTATATCCATATGACTAAGTCTAGATACAATGTAATAACCTAATATCATGTCATTTTTTCATGTCTCTATGTGTCTATGATGATCTGTAGGAATTCAAAAACTATATTTGATTCCATAATTATCATTTGTGTATACTTGATGTTTTAGTATGACTAGCATCTTTTGTTGGTTAGTTTTTATTTAATTAGTTTTTATCAGTAATCCCACTAACAACTAATTATTTGCATTATACACAATATAGATCTATTTCATGTCATAAAAATAGGGATATTACAAAGAAGTTAACATTTGCATTCCACATAATATATTAATGATTGACTTAATTGATAATACTATTAATTTACTATGTAGAATGGGCATGTTCCCATTCTACACAAGATAAGAATATTGGATTAATTTTTAAGAGGCTAATATTCTTATCTTGATTTCATTTAGAATGATTAGTTTCCAAATATACATGATATCAAATATATTTATGTTCTATAGAATGGGATTAATTAATAATATTTTTAATATCTTGTGTATAATGGGAACGTTCCCTTTATTCACAAGCTATTAAGAGCATTCTCAATTAATCCCATTTTACACAAGTTTATAAGAATGGGCATGTGTTATGTGCCCATTATACACAAGATAGGAATTTTGGATTCTCTTTAGAAGGAAAGTATTATTATCTTGATGACATGTATATGGGAAGTTGTGAAATCTACATGACATGAAATATCTTTATCTTGTGTAGAATGGGATTAATTGATAATATACGTAATATGTTGTGTAGAATGAGTACATGTCCATTTCCTAATATATTAATAACATTATAAATTTATCTAATTTTGCACAAGTCTATAAGAATGCACATTTTCCCATTCTACACAAGATAATAATATTGATTTCTTTGTAAGAGGATAATATTCTTGTATTCATGTCATGTTTTATATATTTTAGCTTCCTAATCCCCTTGACATCCAATATCTTTATCCTGTGTAGAATGGGATTAATTGAAAATGTTAGAGATCACTAAAAAATAGATAAATTATATAGTTATGTTGATTGAGTAAGCATTATTAAACATAAGTAAACATCAAACACATGATGCATACAAAGATTCAATACTTCATATATAGTTCTCACTAATATACTTAAAGTGGTTACATAAGGTAGATTAGAATGTAGTATTCATCTATAGATAGTTAGATTTCAAGATTGGATAGGATGATGTGTATACATATTACTAAGTCAAAATACAATGCTATAATCTAATATTCACATCATTTATGCATACTTTTTTTTTATAGCTCTATTATATGCCATGAATTATAGTCTATGCTATGGGAGATGTTTTTATTTGATCATTGTTATGGTATTACTTTTTTTATATCATGTTATTAGCTAGTAATTGAACCTAATGAATAAAAATTCCAACTTCATCCCTATAATTAATCATTTGTCTCTTCCTCAAGATAAAAAAACAAACATTACCACAAAAAAATCTATGTACATAGGCTTTGGTACCAGAGATATTGATTTTCATTGAGGATATTTGCCTCAAATGACTTTCATCATGTATAATAACTAGTGGACCACTAGTATTTTTCTTCTAGTTGTATATTATGATAAATAAATCATATAATATCAAATGGGGTAGCCTAACAAGCAATAAAGTTAAAATAATTCTGAATTTCCTTTTTAATATTTTTGATCTTCACCATGAAGTGATTGATGAATTTGATTTATTCCTCAAAATATATGATTAGTTTTTATTGTTATTTTTTGTTTCACCCAAAAAAATTCACCAAGTTCCAAAATTTGCATCATTTAAATTTATGTTATATCCTTGTAAATATCATACTTGGTGGTGGCTTGGTTTAATTCTTCTTCCAAGTTGTTAAGACTTCTTTTTAAACTATAGGTTTCACTCACCACCTAAGTGTGGAATCAAAGTATGTAGCATCATAATATATTAATTTATGTGAATAAATAATATGTTTTCTTACCGTGTTATGGTGTTGAATGTTATACACCAAGAGTTTGGTATTTTATTAGATTTTGAACTCCTCTTTGGTACTGTAAAGGATGTTTTTTTTCTCTTCCTTAGAGATAGATTAGTTCTTTATTAAATTATATACTATATTTTTTAACTATTAAGTTATAGGAAAATTTTAGTTTACTTCAAACTATGGCCTAACCTTCATCATCTCTTATATGGTGTCATGTAGTGTTTCATATAATATTGTACATATTTGCATCCAATCATATTGGGAACTTTCCTAAAATATATTCCTTAATTGTTTCTTGTTTTTAGGAGTCAATGAATTCAACTTGATATATGTTCTTTATGGGGTTTCTTCAAGCAGAGTGGGTGTAAGATGCATGGTGCCTAGTTTTTAGCATTGATCTAATATTGATTTTATTTGGGAGAGGTAATCATGGGGTGGAAGAATTAGTGTATATAGACTAGGTTGATAGGAGAAGTGGTGGTCATTTGTTGAGTTGAAATGGATGGTGGAGGGGAAATTTATTTGATGGTGAAAGTGTGGTGGTGGGGTTTTAATGAATATATTTTTACATCTTATTATGAGAATTTATTGTGTGTTAATTATGCCTTTTAGTGGATTATTCAACCACCTTCTTCTTTTTCTCTTATTTAGTTGGTTCAACAACTTCTATTTTTTTATTTTAACTTCTTCTATCCTGAGGGAAATGTCCTCTGTCACCTTTTTATTTTTTTGTTCTTCTTATTATTTTTCATTTTTCTCATTTTATTCCTTCTCCTTTCTCTCCTATTCTTCTTGCTCCCTTTTAAACTTTTTTTTTTCTCTTTTTTTTTCTCTTTTTCTCCCTTTATTCTTTCTTATTTTTCTCATTTTCTTCCTACTTTTTTTTCCCTTTCTTCCTTCTCCTTTTTTCCTTTTTTTCTGATCCTTTCTTACTTTGTCTTCATATTTTTTCTTTTTCTTTGCTACTAAGGCCTCTACTAAATATTTTCTAGCCTCAACATCTTATTGAGCCTTTTTATCAGCATCTTTTTTTTCATGGCCTCTTATTTCTCCTTCTCTTTTTCACTATATTCTAACTTCTTCTTTACTTCCTCTTTTTTTAATTTTTTTCCTTCTTTTTCTATCTACTCTTTATGTTTCATTTCTTATTCTTTCCACTTATTTTTTGATTCACAACATTAAACCTCTACTAGTTATTTTATGGATTATTGTTATGCCTTGGCCATATGATGACCATGGATTTTTAGTGGGTTTCTTATTCTTAACCCTCTATTTACATAAATGTTTCCTATACAACCTTTATATCTAAGAAATCAATAAGTTATTACTCCTAGGTAGTGTATATTTTTTTTATGTGAGATGTTTCCATTTAGATCTTCTATATTTGTTTCTTATTATGTATAATATCTTATATTTATAGTGTAGGATATATTCATTAATTTTGTATGTGGATAAAATATTTTCATGTCAGTCTAATGTTTATCCTAATTAAATATGTTTTCTTTCCCTTTTGAGATGCTTGTAGCCCCTCAATTTGATGTGTAATGAGTAATTCATTAGTTTTTGATGGATGATTTTGAATTTATAACTTGATATGTTTCCCTTGACTTGTACATAATTATTTAGGTGTCACTGATTCTTTTTAGATTTCTTTTATTTCATCTTGCTCTTCTACTAGCATGATGATGGATGTTTATCCTTGTGTTCTAGCCATGAAATCTTCTATAGTGTAATGTATGCCTTTTGGAAAAGACTTTCTAATAATTTTCTAAAGGATTGGATGATTGTGATGAGTTTCTCTATATGATAATTTGAAACTTCATATTGAATGGGTGGACTAATATTTTTATGTGCAGTATATGGGTAGTTTTATAATTAATCATTGGTGGCAAAAAAGTAAAAATCATTTTTATATTTATCAATATTTTTTGGGAAAACTAAATACCTGTAACTGAGGGTTTTTTAAAACTTAGATCCTTATGTAATAATGATGACAACTTGATTTTTTACAGTCATGGTATCCAAAAGGTTTTTTATATTTTATCCTATGGTTTTGTCTTTCTTCTATTTTTATTTTTAATTTATGCATGGATTGGTTTTTAGATAATACATAAATAGGAAGAGCAATAAGGATCTATAACATAAATCATGCTTACCTCTCCTAATTTTAAAATTGTTGGTATTGCAATTATCTAAGAGGACTCAACAAATGTTACATTTTATCTTCATTACCAAATTATTATATGCTACAATTTCACTCTTAGGACTTGTGGAATATTTCATGATGATGTAGTATATTTTTCATGTCATTTCCTTATTAGATATCTATAGGTTAGACATTTTATGGTGGATATGTTGATTTGATGTTTTACTGTAGTGTATTTTAAGTAGTTGGATACATATTTTCATTTAGCAGATCCATTTTTCATATTTATGTATGTTGTTTCCATTTTCATAAAATTAATTACCCTTTAAATGTCATAATAAAAAAGAAAATGATATTGTTCCAAGTATAAAATTCAATTGTGTACATGAAAAAGTAAAATCTTGATGGTGTTGTTTTCCCAAACAAAATAATGGGAATCTTTCCCAAATGTATAACTTCATATGTGGGGTGGATTTTGTTTTGGGTTTATAATCCCATGTATTATTTTATAAAACTTTTTTGGATTATTTCCTTGTACTTTTCCTCCATCCAAGTTTTGTCAAATTTTCTAGATGTGTATGAATATATTTGAAATTATTCTCGAGGTGTGTAACATCATCTAAAAAAATTGAAAATTATGCTTTAGGATTTGGTACTAATTATTTTTTTTGGGAACATGCTTTACATTATTAATAATGAGGGTTATGGACTCATTGACATGTGGGGTTGACATTTTTATTTATCTCTTCTTTTCTATAGATCATTGAGTTGTAAAAATGGAATTGGAATTTTCTTTGTAGAGTTTGGGTGCTTGGAAATATTTGTGAATTGGGATTGGGTGATGGATTTATTTAATAATTTTTTCATTTATTTTGGATATGATAGTGGAGTGGAGTGACATCATTTCCTAATTTATTAATGGATGTGATTCACGTATCTCCTTGGGGAGTTATAGTTGGTCAACTTAACCATTTATATTAAGCATATGGAATTAGATTCCATATCATATTTTCTTAGATAACATGTAATAACTCATTTCACCCAATGGGATTTATAAGACCAAACACTATTATCGATTATCTTTATTGTCCACAAGCCACTGTTTAGCATTTTTCATGAAAATGACATCAAACATTGAATTCATAATTTGATGTTCTATAATCCCCAACATCTATAGAAATCATTTGGTTATGTTGATTAATTAAGTATTATTAAACATTATTAAAAATCATGCACATGATGTATACGAATATTCAAGACTTCATATATATTTCTCATTAATATACTCAAAGTGGTTATGTAAGGTAGCTCAGAACATAGTATTCATGTATAGATAGTTCCTACTAAAAAATTAAATAGGATGAAATAGTTCTTATTAAAAATTATATAGGATGATCTCTACCCATATTACTAATTCTAAATACAATATTATAATATAATAGTTGTGTCATTTATTTGTCTCTCTATTTTTATATATATCCATTAGATGTTGTGAAGTGTAATGTATGTCATGGTAGATGTTTCATTTTTATCAATGTCATAGTATGACCATTGAATTATGCAATTTTTTCACTAGTAATTGAACCTTGTGAATAAACCCACCAAAAATTAAATATATAATTAGCATGTGTCCATTATACATTCATGTTTACAAAGAAAGTAATGTAAGTTAAAATAATATTTATTCACTTAATATTACATAAGTATAAAAATTATTATATAAAATATGATTACATAAGTCTATTCACTATATTAGGATGATTTACCTTATAATACATTCCCAAACTAAATGAAAAAGTGATTCAATGCATGGTCATTACACTTATTAAAAATAAGGGTTCCCATTATGCTGAAAATATTGAATTTGTGGAGGAATTCAACCACAACTAGAACATGAAAACATTTACCCTACGAAACATCATACACCCTAAAGATACTATCCTAACCTAGGATGATGGATAACCTACCTATATGACCATAAGTGTTTCCTATGATCATTGGGTGTAAGAATCATATGTATAATCTTAACATGGGTACAAGACATTGAAATTGAAATTTCTTCTCAATCCCATGCAATAACACTCAATAATATGTGGTATATTACAAACACTAGACTCTTGAGTGCTAAAAAATTATTGAGTAATTAGGCAGAAACCACTCTATGTAACCAAGATCAAAAGGTGTGTACTTGCCCAAATCTAGAAACTGTGCCTTTATTTTTATAGATATAGGAAAGGTAACCATTTGGGTTTTATTATATACACCCCAAAAAATAGTTTCACCTTATCCATGGCTTATAAACATCTCAAAAGTTGTTGGCTTATGTTGACTTGGGTCTTAAAATAATTCAGGATGAATAGGTAATAAGGTATGTTACACCAAATTATAATACATATTTCTAATCCATTTAATATTTTTAGTAAATTTATTTAATTATAAAATCATAAATAACATATGTCTAAATATATATGGTGATTTTCAATGCATTGTTAAAACTTAAAGGGCACTTTGTTTCACCCTAAAATGTGAGATCTTGTACATAAATGATAGTGGTCACTAGGAAAAAAAGAAACACTGTGTTGGAGGACAAGACATAAATTTTAATGTGAGGTATGTGGTGCCATAAATAATGGAAATATGGTGTTGAAAAAAATTAATTAAGTATAATAAATGATAAGGATAATGTAGAAGTATCTGAATAAGGTAAAAATATTCATAGATAAGTAGTAATTGTTATCACTCTAGAGTGCACCCTACTTAAAGATGTGAAAATCACACCCTCTCTCTAGATAATAAAATTGTATATTATTAGATTTTGGGTGACTTTATATTGATAATAACCTCTAGAAAGGGTTGGTTGCCTTAAGATTTATCTCTAAAAACTAAACTATTTTAATTTTTTGGGATGAAAAGGGAGAAGAAAATTGAAATAAAAATCCTATCTAATGGGGTGATGCACCTGAATGATTGATATTATCTAAAAAAGAATTAAAATTTCTAAGGAACACATATTTCAATAAATCTTAAACATAAGTGTTTCAAAAGAAGGCCTGAAAGAAGCTTGCAAAGCAAATTCTATTCCTAACTCTTCAAATAATATGTAGAGGATGAGATTTTCATAGTAGGTGAGGAAAGGACCTAAAAAAGGAGATATATATTTCACTTATATGATATTAAACAATAAAAAATACAATATATTCTAATCTAAAAAATATATATGCAAAAATTCTTCTTTATTTGATAAATGGTGTCAATTACAATTTTTGCTCTACTTCAAGAATTCCTAAAAAATGGCTTCCAAAAGCTAATATATGAGTCTAAAACCTTAAATAAAGCCAAATTAATGTGGAAAAGATAAGAATTAGTCTTATTTGAATTAAAATAATTATAAAATCATTTTACAAAATTAAATAAAGGCTTTAAAATCTTCTAAGTCTTAAAAAATTGCACGTTCCTCATTTTTGTCTTCATTTTTGGCATAGAATTGAGAAGCGGTTGGCCCATGTTGACTTGTAAACCTTCCTTGCATAAAAATAATGCCATAAATTATAATATAAATCCATATTTAAAGTCATTTTACATTATTTAAAGTCTCTATCTTGCATGGAAAGCATGAGAGATGCATGAAACTAGTTAAACTAGTCAACTGAAGAGATTTGACCCTTAAAGACTAGTTAATTGAACTTGAGATCAACCTAAATGAATTGAATTTATAATTATATATCCACTTAAAAAACATATATTACATGTGGTAAATCCAAAATTAACTCATTTGATAGATTTTCAATGTCATTCTTTACCTGCTTGATTGACCAATTAAACTTATTAGGCCAATTAGGACTAATATCCCATATTCTAGCATTTTGAATCCATTAAACCTAATAAAATATGCCATTAAACCTGAAAAAATAATTAAATAGACATGTAAAAACTTTTTTCATCAAAATATATTTTATTTTGATGAGAAAACACTCGTCATTCAGTCAATAGGGTTGACTAGGCCTATTTTGCTCTATTTTGGTTAGGATTATTTCTAACCAAAATAATTTTTTTTTATGAATAAAAAATCTTAGGATTTTATCTATATTGATTATATTTCATTTAAGTGTCATGTACTTCATTTTACATGTTTTTTCTACAAAAACATGATTTTTGACCTCATTTGTACATCTCCAAGCATAAAATTTACATTTATGGAATCCTCTCTAAGTTTAATATACATTTTAAAAATTTTAAGGTTTATCCAATATGATTTTATGGCAATAAAATTGACTTTTTATAAAACTAGTTTTTTGAGGGTTTAGGCAGGCTTTAAAGCTAAATTTTCAAAATGATGGTTCATGAAGTATAGACCTCCAAAACCCAAAATTTTTCAATTTATGTGTAGAAAACTAACCCCACAAAACATCATTGAAAATATTGGCTTCCCATTCAAAATATATAAAAATTTACTACGTGGAGAAATATGTGTATGGGGTTTTGACTATATTGTGAGCTACTTACACTCTTAATGATGGTTAATAAAGAAAAACCACTAAAATAGTCTTAATTTTTAATTAATTATAATTAAATATGATTAATCAAAACATACTAATATCATTCATCCAAACTCCACATGTGGTGAAAGATATGTGCATCTGAACATGAGGCTAGGAAGGGTGTCTAGAACTAAAAAAATAAAAATTTAACCAGAATTAAAATAAATATTCACATTCTTCCAAATGAATTAAAATATAATCATATTTTATTTATCATTATATCAAAACACTCTGAAAGCACATTTTGCTTGAAAAGTCAAAAAATCCCTTTTTGGCCTTTATGCATGTTTGCTTGCAAAAGCCTATATGAGCATGGTTTGACTAAAATTTAGAGTTTTTAAACTATTTTAAGGTATTATTATTATATAAAAACATCATACCATTATTTTAATACTTTTACTTGGACTTTGAAACCTCTGTAGCACTCCAGAATAATGCTTGCTCTAATAGTGATCTCCAACGAACATGCTAAGGATTGTTACAAAAAATAAAGTATGTATACTTTTCCAATGGTCATGAAACATTCTCAGATGTTTTATATATAATAATAACCTTGTGTACAAAATTTTAGGTTTTGAAACCAACTTTATCTCCTAGAATGTTTAATTTTCTCTCAAAATTGATCCCTATGCATGGATTGTCTACATATTTGAACTTGAAAATGCTCTTCTAAAATGATAATGACCCATTTAAAAAATAATTTTAACATTTTTTTCCACAATTATTTATTTTTAGGCAAAAATTCCTTGGTTTGACCAACTTTAAAAGGCTATGACCAGTTTTAGGAAAGTTTTGTATGATAGGAGTAGTAATTTAGCCTTGATAGGTTGAATTACTAACAATTCTGGTGACTTTACAGGGTTAACCATCCTTCTGGTCAAAGAACTCAAAAATTTTGGCTATGAAAAAAATTGGATATACATTGAATATTGGAAGATGTTTTGTAGGCAAAAACACAAACATGTGCACTTAGAGGAAAGGACAACAACAACACAAAAAGGAAAAAAACTACTAAAAGCATGTGTAGATATGCACTTATAGGAATGAAACATAGGGAGTTTATTATTTATAAAATAACCTCCACCTTGCTGGTCTATCTAGATCAAATGGAAATCTATTTGATGATGCACTATGGAACTTTGAAATGTATTTGCTTTTTTTTTAATAGCTCTCTTCTACAAATGAGAGCATGCACGTGTTCATGTGTTGTGGATGATGCAACTAGTCCTCCAACTTTCATTCTTTGGTGTATCGATTGAAGATATGGATCTAAGATCAAATCATCCTCCTCCCATATTATTCTTTATTCCATCAAAAGTGTTATCTCTACCTCATTCATAGGTTGATCATGATTTGACACATTCTCATTCAATTATTATATTGGCAATTTATCTAGTATACCTAGATTGATGCCTTCATTTGACTCTATTTTAAATGGTACTTTGGTAAAGTCTTTAGATCCTTGATAAGCATCTAAACATGAATGTAATATGACTTTAATTTCTTCCTAATGAATAACTACAATAGTACTCTTTACAAGACATTCATCAATCTCCACTTGAGGTGGAGATGGACTATCAAACTTTACACAAAAAAACTCTCCAAATCATCCCAAAAGGCTTCTTCATCATGATCAACTTCATCTTTTGTAGAGAATGTCATCTCAATCGATCCCACCATGCTTTAAGATGTGAAAATCACATCCTCTCTCCAATTGATACAATTGGATCTTCTCAAAGTGTGGGTGACTTTGTAATAATAATAACCTCTAGAGATGGCTGGTTCCCTCAAGATTTATCTCTAAAAACTAAACTATTTTGATTATTTGGGATGAAAAGGGAGAAGGAAATTAAAATGAAAATCCTATCTAATGGGGTGATGTACCTAAATGATTGATACTATCTAAAGGTTTTTGAAACTAATTAAGGCACACATATGAATCAAAATAAATTCTTCAGTAAATCTTAAACATAAGTGTTTCAAAAGAAGGCCTAAAAGAAGCTTGCAAAGCAAATTCTATTCCTAACTCTTCAAATGGCATGTAGAGGATGAGATTTTCATAATAGGTGAGGAAAGGAATAGAAAAAGGGGATACATATCTCACTTATATGATAGTACACAATAAAAAATACACTTTATTCTAATCCAAAAAAAAAACATATGCAAAAAAACTTCTTTATTTGATAAATGGTGTCAATTACAATTTTTTCTCTACTTCAAGAATTCCTAAAATGGCTTCCAAAAGTAAATATATGAGTCTAAAACCTTAAATAAGTCCAAATACACATGGAAAATAGAATTATTAGTCTTATTTGAGTTAAAATGAGACTAAAATCCTTTCACAAAATTAAATAAAAGCCTTCAAATCTTCCAAGGCTTCAAAAATTGCATGTTCTTCATTTTTGGCATAGAATTGAGAAGTAGTGGGCCCATGTTGACTTGTCAACCTTACTTGCATGAAAATCACACCATAAAATATAAGATACATCCATCTTTAAAGTGATTTTAATTTCTTAAAAGTATTTATCATGCATGAAAAGCATAGGAGATGCATGAAACTAGTCAAACTAGTCAACTAAAGATATTTGAGCATTCAGGACTAGTTAACTCAACTTGAGCTCAACATGCATGAATTGAAACTTGTGGATTAAATTTATAATTATATATAAACTTTAAAAACATATATTACATGGGGTAACTCGAAAATTAATTCATTTTATAGATTTTGAATGCCATTTTTTACCTGCTTGATTGACCAATTAAGCAATTAGGACTAATAGCCTATCTTCTAGCATTTGGATTCCATTAAACCTAAAAAAAGATGCCATGAAATGTTAAAAAATAATTAAATATACCTATAAATAATTTTTCCATCATAATATATTTGATTTTGATGAGAAAACACTCATCATTCAATCAATAGGGTTGACTAGGCCTATTTTGCTCTATTTTCCTACAGATTGGCCATTTTAATTGAGCTAGTTTGGACACTTCTTGGATTATTTATGACCAAAATAAAATTTTATGATGAATAAAAAGTCTTATTATTTTATATCCATTGATTATATTACACTGAAGTGTCCTCTACTTCATTTTACATGTTTTTTTCATTAAAACTTGATTTTTGCCCTCATCTTTACATCTCCATGCATAAAATTGACATTTATGGAATACTCCCTAAGTTTAATCTACATTTTAAAAGTTTTAAGGTTGATCGAATATTATTTTATGGAAATAAAATCAACTTTTTTTAAAACTAGTTTTTTGAGGGTTTAGGCGAGCTTTGAAGCTAAATTTTCAAATTGATAGTTCATGAAGTAAAGACCCCCAAATAATAATTTTTTTCCATTTATGTGTATAAAAATGAAACCAAAAACATAATTTAAAATATTTGGTTTCCATTCAAAATATATAAAATGTTACTATGTGGAGAAATTTGCTTGTGGGGTTTTAACTGCATTCTGAGTTACCTACACTCTTAAAGTTTTTTCATAAATAAAAACCAATTAAATTGTCTAATTTTTTCATCAATTATAATTAAATAGTATTAATCATAGAAAACTAATATAATTCATCTAAACTCCACAAGTGGTGAAAGATATGAGCATCTGAACAAAAGACTAGGAAGGGTGTCTAGAAATGAAAAAATGAAAATTTCACCAAAAAGAAAATAAATCTTAAAATTATTTCCAATGCTTGAAAACATCATCATGGGTGATGTACCATGCTATAAAAACACTCTAAAAGCACAATTTTCTTGAAAAGTCAAAAAACCCCTTTTTGGCATTTATGCATGTTTGATTGCAAAAGCCTATATGAGCATGGTTTGATTAAAATTTAGAGTTATTACACTATTTAAAGGTATTATTAGGATATGAAAACATCATCCCATTATTTTAATACTTTTACTTGGACTTAGAAACCTATGTAGCACTCTAGAATAATGTCTGCTCCAATGGTGATCTCCAATAAACATGCTAAAGACTGTTACACATGGACATTATAAATGTGGATAAAATTAAGTATATCCACTTGTATAATGGCCATTAAAATTTATAAAAAGGTTATCCAATGCATAATGACCTTGTGTACAAAATTTTAGGTCCTGAAACCACCTATAGCTCTCAAAATGTATAATTTTCTCTCAAAATTGATCCTTGTGCATGGATTATGTGCATATTTGAACTTGACAATGCTCTTTTTAAATGATAAAAAAAAATTAGAATATATTTATTGATTTTTTTCCCCAAAATTAGTGCTTTTAGGCCACAATTCCTTGGTTTGACCAACTTTAAAAGGCTATGGCCGGTTTTAGGAAAGTTGTGTATGATAGGAGTAGTAATTTGGCCTTGATAGGTCAAATTACTAACAGTAACAATAGGACACACTGGATGTGGTCATAAGGGAGATAGCACATGGAATCAATGTTACATAGAACAAGCCAACGGTATAAAATGAATTGACAATTACCAACCCAAAGGGTGAAAAATATAGGTGGTCAAATAACCACCTGAATGAAATGACATTTGATAGCATAAAGGCCAAATAATAAATAATGATATATCTAGGAGGCCTATCCACATAAAATTCTATCAACATTGATATACTCAAGGAGTTATTTAATTGTAAAAAAGATGGGAGTGGGAGGGATTGAGGCATGGCTTAAATTATGCTACCTATCATAAATTTTAAACATGAGCCATAACTCAACTAGGATAACCTCATAGAGATAGGTGAAATGAGTAGTAAAACATGATGAAATGGTACCTATTACATTAGGAAAAAAACTAGCCTCTAAAGAATTCATATGTATAAATCTAGTCAGTCATCCCATAACAATGATTGATATATAATATTTTTGTTGAAGGATATCGTTACTAATATAAGGGAAAAAAGAAATACAAAGAATGATACAACAAAACCATTATGAAGAGAGGCTCAAATAGATGATAAGGAAAAAGGTTAAAGTTCTAAGTTTTGCAGAATGAGAGCAAGAAATACTAAATTCAAAAATAAAGATGTCTGACATAATTTTATTTCTATATGGGTTGTTTAAATCAAGGAAGATGTAAGGTTGAGTCCCACTCTCTTGGGAAATAATAGAAATTTGAAGGAACTGCAAGCAACATGAATATATTTAAGAAGATAACTGACTTAATGGAATAATTGAGTAATTTATGATTCAAATAGGCTTTTTCACCTTCCATCAAGTATAAAGATGTAGAGGGAAGGAAGAAAAAATAGACATGATTGCCTGAGGGAAGATATGCACATTGAGTCGACCCAAAGAGGAGGAAATGGTTCAAAATTTATAAGTGTTGATTTATGCCAATGAAAACTAGTATCACTGTGACCCAATAGAGAGCACAAAAGAGATGTTCACCTAGAGGATCAAGGGACTTCAAGGATAAAATCATATGGTGATGAATGTTGATGGAAATATAGGAGTTCACGCTACTATCCCAAGTAGGGTTTGCCTAAAATCACCCTAAACTATGGATAAGTCTTTGGGGAGTTTTAAATAGGAAAATATAGGTAGTCCTCCAAACTATATGGATCAATCCATATATAAACCTATCAATGATCCTTGAGGATACTCTAGGTTCACATTAAAAGAGAATGGAGATAATGAAACAACAAACATGTGGGTTAACTCCAAAAACTTAGTATGTGGTAGACTTGGTCAAATAGTGGCCTCTAGGGAAATACATGAGGGACAATTGACTTGGAGACATGTGAAATTTTTTTTTGGCTATAGATTCCCTTACATAATGGTTTATAGAGGAATTTTTCCACAAGATCAACTTGGAGAAGTAAGCATAAGGACAATTAAAAAAAAAACTTAGGAAAAGGCTAAATTCACCTTAATAAGTTAATTGTCAAATTAACACCAAGGGAAGAATGACCTTTAAAATATATAATATAGATTTTTATGTTCTAAATGAAGATGTCTCTAGGTGTAATACCTTGATCTAATGAGAAGAGAATGACGAGAGAGCTAACATATAAGAGAGGAAATTAATAAAAGGTTACATAAGTTTTCACTTTCCACAAGGAATAATGAAAAACATCTCATGAGGTGCCTCTTATAAACAATATTTTAAAAAAGTGTATATCTAGAAGTAGTAGTTGTTCATGGTGTAGCTTCGTAGGTAAAAGGACAACAATAGGAAAAAAAGCAAGAGTTGGATTGGTTCTAGGGGATGGATAGTTGGTTTAGTGTGTGGTGATATTGAGGGTGACTAAATAATAAGACACCTAAGGATTGAAACAAAGACACACATAATGAGAGGTAAATTTGAATGAACTACCTAAGGATACTACCAGTAGAATGTATATAGATATAACTAGTTGATAAAGAGACAATGATAGTTTGTAATGATTAAGTACACATAGAGTGTTGGTTGTAATTATATGTAGTCATGTATGAATGATCCCAAATTTTAATGACAAAAGTGTTGTTTGATGTATAATTAGTGTTACTATTATGTAATGATATATGTGAATTTTAATATTAATCTTTCATTATGTCCATAAATTTCTAAGGAACATTTACTAGTCAGAGTTAGTGATGCATCATATGAAGTGATAAAACTAAGGAAGTTAGAGCATACCAGGCATATATAATATTCTTAATAACTTCTATAGAATTGGCACATTACCATTCTTTATAATATATTAATTAATATTACCAATTAATCCAATTTTACACAAAATAATAATGAGCATGTGCATTTTATACATAGGATATAAATATTGGTTACTTTATAAGAGACTATCATTCTTATCTTAACAGCTTATATTAATGGATAGTTACCTAATCTCTTCTTCACATCCAATATCTTTATCTTGTGTAGAATGGGACTAATTGATAATATTATTAAAAAGGATATCTTGTGTAGAATGATCACATTTCAATTCTTCATAAGATATTAATAATATTATCAATCGAGCTTATTTTACACAAGATAAGAATGGGCATATTACCATTCTACACAACATAATAATATTATCAATTAAAATAATTCTAAACATTGATAGGATCAATATGTATTGAAATAACTATATGTCATGTTGTGAGTCAGTAGTTTAAATGGTTTATTTACATGAAAACCATGTAAAACCTTGAATTTAGAGTTCAATGTTCTAGATTGTACTAATACTTAAAATAAATAATATATTTACCAAGTTAAATATAAGTGAATAGAAAAATCATAATGTATAACATATATAGTGATATGTAACTTAAATTTTATTAATTCATAACTACTGAAAACAACAGTTATACAGCATAATATATTATAAAAATGGGATATATTTCCCTCATTTTACTATATTACATTTAAAAAATCAATAAACACATCTCTTAGTTGTGATTATCCATATATATTATTTTAGTGAGATGTCATGAGGTGTAGATAATACCCTGAGTGACTTATGTAGTTGTTAGATGCCACAATATAATCATGTGCTTATGCATGTTTATTACATGTTTAAAACTCCAATGAATAAAGATTTCAACATCATCCATGTATTTAACTTTTTTCTCATCTTTGATAAATCCAAATTTAATAATCCTATAAAGTTTCATGTACTTATACCTATCTATAAAAACTCTCAATGCTTGGTGACTAACTTAGCCTTAAAATATTTCTATTTAGTGATGTATTCTTTGGCCCATTATGATTTTTATTCTAATTTAATATTCTCTCAGACTAGGTTGATGATGTATTTTGGTGGGGGTTGAGTTTTGATTTTTTCATATAAATTATGCATCTTTTTATCCACTTGATTAGGTGTTCATAAACATAAGTAAACATCACACACATGAATCATACAAAGATTAAAAACTCTAGATATATTTCTCATTGACATAAATAAAGTGGTTATAAAATGTATCTCAAAACCTAGTATTCATGAACAAATAGCTTAGATTAAAAGATTGGATATGATGATCTCTATCCATATTACTAAGTTTAGATTAAATGCTATAATCCAATAGTCACATCATTTCTACATGTCACTATATTTCTTTGTATCTCTATTAGATGTCACGGAGTGTTATATATGCCACAATATATTTTTTTGTGTATGATTAGTCTATAAATATTGGTGGTACTTGGTAGACAACTAGGTCTCAAAAATATTTCCATTTAGTGAGGATTAGACCTTCTCATTTTATTTTTTTAGCAAAATATTTTTCCAGACTAATATAATGACATCATTTGGTAGAGCCTAACTATTGATCATATTTTTAAAAATATCCAATTCTATGGTAACTAATTCTAATTTATATAGAAATTTCATGATTATCCCTTCAAACTTGTATACGTTAGTGATTATTTAATCCCATTGTTATTGTTTAGCATGGAATTAATTCCATAAATTTAATATTCATTTTATTTATTCTCTAGTAAGGTCTTTAGTGATCTCATATATTACAGTGGCTTGATTTAGTTCTTCCTTGAAAGTATCCAATGTTTTATTTTATGTTTATGTTATCACTATCCATCATAGAGTGAATTAAAAGTAAGTAGTGGCATCTATAATCACTTTTTTAAGGGGACTAATATGTGTTTTAAAATTATTTTGATGTTGGGCATTGTTTACCAATGGGTTTATGCTCTATAAAGACTTAAATTAATTCACTACATTTCCATGGATGGTTTAATGCTACACCTCTAGAATTTATTGATGTTTGATTATATTTTTAAATGCCTCATGTAGGTATTGTTCTAATGGAAATTTTTAATTGGTGTCATACTATGGCCTTACCTTTGATAGTTTTATATAGCCTAAAAATTTTCATCTTCCTTTTTGCATCTAATCATTAATTTCACTATATTGAAAAATGGTACCCATATGTTGTTTGTATGTAGGAGTTAATTTTCTGATATGGATGTTGGTACCTTGAGGTGTAGATTGTAGCATACATGGGCCCAACTACATGTTGTCAATATTTTCTCATTTTTATAACATTACATTTATTATTCTGATGAGTATTGTGCGATGAAAAATTGAGTAGCTATAGTGTATTGAGATGTAGATGGTGTGGTGATAATTTATGGAGGGATGTATGCTGGAGTTTGGGATGTTTTATTATTTGTGTCTTGGTTGATAATGGGAGTGATGATTAAGTGGAAACTCCTAGATCAACAACCTACATTGGTGGTAAAATGGGAGTATGAGGTGGACAAGAAACATGAGATCAAGAAGTAGTTGGAGATTACACATGTAGAGGATATGGAGAGATGTATATTTATTTCTAGAATTTTCCTTAAGTTTTAATCACGATGTGAGTTTCATTAGGCAATTCATTTTTACTCAAGTCTTTATCATTATTTCCATGTGTTGGTTTTATGTTTCCTCTTGTATATATAGTGACATGTTGATGGAATGGAGTGAAGGTTACCTATTTCTAATTTTGGAACATACTTATTTTTTAGAATTGCTTCCTATTGTGTTTTTAGAAACTTTCCTCATAAACTACACTTTATACATTTGTAAAACAAATTTGGTTCATTCCCTGAGGTTTGTTAGCACTTTAATTACCTAGTTAATTAGGTAGCATAATATATTGGATTATTTTACAAAGTTACAATTAATAAAATCACTCATGTCAATGCATTGAGTAACCCATTCAAACCTATATGACTTTAATTTATCTATATTTCATCTCATATGATCTCTTTTTCTTACCTCAAAATCTATTTTCAATGTCTTCCTAGTAGTCTCTAATATTTGGAATCTAGTAATTATGAACAAGGACTACATAGAGGAGAGGTTAGTCTTGCGTTAGTCCAATAAATAAATAAAATTAACACACTAAAATCTTGACACCTCTAGCCTAGATAGTAATGAGATAATAGGTAATAAACATGTATATGTAAACACAACTAAAACATAAAATAAAACACTCTTTTACTTCCTTAGATCTCCAAATGGCTTACTAAAATGTCTTGCTCATCTTGTGTATCAAGAAATCTTCATCAATAGAGATTTATTAGCTTCACCTTTCCTTGGCACCTTGGCTATATTGATTGGATCAAGAATATGTCATGGTAACATTACTTGCATAAGGATTATGGATTAAATCCTACATAATAACTCTACAATAGCCAAGCCTTTAAATGAATAGGCATGACCTTGCATTTATATCCTAAATAATTAAATATCACCTAAGGTCAGTTAATGTTAAATTTAAACATGGAATGGGTTCAAACAAATCTTAGGTGAGTTGAGGCTAATTCCAATAGAGTTAATAGTTATCATGTAATTATTATTTTAAATTACTGCATGGCTCTCAAATTAGATATTATGAGATATTTTTAAAGAGATTGATAAAAATAATGCTGAAAATCTTGATATTTTGATTTTTAGAATTTACATTTTTAGATATTCATTCATTAAAAATGGAAAATTCAACTAATCATTTAATCTTGTTTAATTACATGATTCAATTTGATTAGCATTTTTTCTCTTTTAAGATTTGATCAAGTGCCCCATTTAATGGGTTCATAGACCAAATTGCTAGTTGTTATGTCATTAGGTGATTGAGAGTGAATCCAAGAGAGGTTATTATTACATACAGGCTAGTATACAAAATAAGGTTGACTCAACATGATTATGATCCTTGATAAATGATGCATGAACAAATTGGTATGTTTAATGATTCCTAGGCTTAATTTGTAATGGTTGGTAGGAATCAATTTGAAGTCTAATTGAAAGCCAGTTTTGGATGGTTTTATATGTCTACATTTTGCCCCTATTTGGGAAGGCATTTTAAGCTATAAGAATAGTAACATCTTCTCAAATAATGAAAAGGTCATATATGCCTAATGTTCCAACAGGTGATGGATGAGCTATGGATGCCTCCTTAATGGAGTGGTTGACAAATAAGGTTAGTGGTCAGTCTCTAAAAATAAGGAAAATGATGGGACAAAAAGGTAAAAGGGGTAGACAAGATTTGCTTACCCAAAGTCCATTATAATTAGTTCAACCATGAGATTCCCCAAGTGGGCAAATAAAAAAGATGATTTTCCCATAGATAGTTATAATAATTGGCATAACATGATAAAAAGATAATGATTTACCCAAAGGTAGTTATAATCATTAGCCAAAGGACAAGAGTAAAAAGAGAATTATTTTTCCAAAGGTGGTTATAATCATTAAAAGGGGGAAAATGATTTACCCATAGATAGTAATAATCGTTGGTAGGATAAAACCATGCCCCACTTGGGTGGATAAAGATAATGATTTGCCCAAAGGTAGTTATAACCATTATCACAATGAAAACATGCCCCAATTGGGTGAAATAATGATAATGGTTTTCCCAAAGGAAATTAAAATCATTGGTAGAATGATGGGAGTATATGGAAAATTGAAAAAGGTGGCTTACATACTAAATTAATACTCATGAAGTAAGATTAAACCATTACAAATGAGAAAAACAAATTTGGGAAACTTGCTCGTATGGAGACGTACATCCTAACTAAAAAGTATTAAAATCATTTTGTGATTAAATTACTATGTTTTTGGAAATTCATTTGGATAGATTAGAAATTTTTCAGATGCCAAGGAAAAGTACTACAACCAAATTGCTTGTAAGATTTCCTAAGCTAAGTTTTGATGTAGCAAGTGATAGTATACATCATGATATAAAACACAATTAAAATTTAGTTAAGATATTCATAAGAACTAACACACAATCCAATAAATAATTTAAAATAATGTACCAATTATAAAAACCATGACGAAAATGGGGACATATGAATATGGATGGATTCAATAATATTTCATAAGGAATCACCTAATGAACACACACAAACTGAATCAAGGCACAAGAAGATAAACAAGCAAGAAAACAACTCAATGAAACACCAATAAGTAGAAAATAAAGATATAACAAAACAAATATAACACAAATGAAATAAACATAGACAATGGTTAATCATAATGTTAGCACAAACTAAGAACAAACAAGATGATGAACATTACACCTACGTTATAGGAGATAACAAAACAAATAAATGAAATTGGGGGAATAGAATAAAAGGAGAGGGTATTCAAGATGATTCAATATGCACTAGGTAAGTGGACACTACCTACATAGTTCTATGGATACAAGATCCAACACAAAATTGAGGCTAAATAAAGTTATCCTAGGAGATGGGATATAAGAAAAATGACTATAAATTAAAAAAAAAAGATGGATGAAGTAGATGAATATGAGAATGGTCTCACAAAATGGAAAGAGTATTGAAATGGTTTCTCATAAAATGGTGAGAGCATAAAACTAAGGCCAATAAGGATGGGTAAAATAAAATACAAGTGGTTTCTTGTGAATTAGCTAGGGGTACCAAAAGCTATAAGGCAAAAAGTGGTTGAAAAAGAAAATATGGTGAATTTTTTAGGATTTTTCAAATTGTTTACAAATGTTTTTGGAGTTTTATATGTATCTCAAAACAATTAAGAATGAAAAAATACTAAATGGTCAAACTCTTAAAATGGCAAGAGCATTCAAACTTGAAATTGTTCTAAAAACGGTGAGAGCATGGAAAAGGGTAACTGTGCTAAGCTCAACATAAATTTAACATTGCCTACATAATCCTAGGATGGGGCCTCAAGTCAATATAGTTCTTTATAGTAGAGGAATCCAACTAGGTATTAAAAAGTATTCAAATTAGGTAAATGGTACAGTGCGACATAGGAATGGCAAGATGGGAATTCAAGGTAGGATAAATATGTCATTACTAATTTTCCCATAGGTGGTTATAATGAGGAAATAATGACATAGGCAAATGATACTAATTTTTCCAAAGGTGGTTATAATTAGTAACATGGAGTGAAACACTAATTTCCCCAAAGGTAGTTATAATTAGGGGCACTCATAATGAAATGAAATAAGAAATGAAGGATGAAACTACCAAACCACTATCATATTGGTCCAAAATATGGCCTCTATCTATAATACTAAAGGAACTAATGAGACTTGACTTGAATCTCCTTGCTTAAGTTTCCTAAAGAACCAATTAAATGGAATGAAAGTCAAAGTGTTAGGTAGGGAGGGTAAAAATAATGAGAGGATGAGAGGAAAAGTATGATAGAATGATACAGGGTATGGTACAAAGAATAATGTCAATATTATATTATAATGAAAATGTGCCTCAAAGAAAATACCTCAAGTATCTTAAATGAAGTAAAGATTGAGGTGTTTGACGTTAATCAGCTCATCAAGTTCATCCATATATAATGTAGTGATCATATATTCTCTGGAGACATAATTTATAAGTTTGATATAGGGGCCTATCTAATTGGGTTTAAACTTTCCCTTCTTCGCGACCATGATGTTCTTTGAAAACAAGATCACCAAGCTTGAATTCTCTATGTTTGACCCATTGGCTATAGTGGCCATGGAATTTTTTAGGGTATGCTTTAAGGCTATTGAAAATGGTCATGCAATTTTCATCCAATAAATATATCTCTTACAAGTGAGCTACTCGATAATAAATAATCTAGAATATGTTTTAATGAGATGCATAGAGAAGGTAACATGACCTCAATGGGAAAAACGGCCTCAACATCATAAACTAGTGAATATAGAGTGGCTCATATTGGGGTATATTAATTAGTGTGTCATACCTAGAAGGCCTGGAATATTTTTATGTGCCAAGCATGGCCAACATCATTGACAATATATTTAAGAATGTTGACAATGGCTTTTTTAGAAGCTTATGCTAGCCATTACATTGAGGGTAATATGCAACAATTTTTTTTGAGTTATATTGTACTCGGCACAAAGTATTCTGACATCATTTTTATTAAATGATATTCCATTAATAGATATAATGTCAAACGGGATACCATAATGGAAAATGAGATGGTTGAAGATGAACTTAGAAATTTATTTTCTAATCATGTAAGTGAGGGGTATAGCTTCAATCCACTTAGTGAAATATTTGATAGTGGTAAGGATGTGTTTATGGTCATCAGATTAATTGGGGTTAATCTTCCTAATGATATTGAGGCCTCATGTATAAACATCCATGGAGAAATGGAGTAATCATCGGTTTTATCATTTTGGCTAGGGCATGAATCAGAATCACATGCCTTTGACATTTTTTGTACCTTTTAATATAAGAAACTACATATGCTTCCATAGTTAGCCAATAATAATTTGTTCATAGGATATTTTTGGATAGGATATCCCCACTATTGCGGGAGCCACATAATCCTTCATGAACTTCCTATAATGTTAATGTTGATTTTGTCAAATTTTAACAATGAATTAGAGTTCCATAAAAAATTCAAAGATAAAGGTTAGGGCCAAGTAAGGTATATCATGAGGCTTGGTGGGTAAAAGCTTTTTATTTACTACATGATAAGTCAAGTGGCATGATATGGTCATGTAGGTAGGTAAAAATGTCTAAATACCATATAGAGTTGGGATCAACAATATCAAAAATCATTGAGATGGTTGGAAGTTCATGAGTTAATGGTAGAGGATTTTCAAAAAGGAATAAATATTCCTTTGCCTTTTCAATGTGATATATTAATGAGTTTATGGTAGTTATATCATTAGTTATTATATTATTGGCCATAGGAATATGTTTAAACTATATGTCACCAATCTATTATTTCAAAGTGTAGATTATGGCCTTGTATGGCACGATTTTTTCATCTTTGGTCTAAAATCAGCCTGTTACTTGATTCATGATTAACTAAGAATCACCATAAACCATTAGATGCTAAATATTACATCGTACTACCTAACTAAGCCTCGAGACAAGTTCTTCATATTCATACATGTTGTTAGTACAAGGAAAGATAATACAAAATGATTTAGGGATAAGATCCCCATATGGTGTAATAAATAATAAGCCTACCCCCAATCTATGTGATGTGAAAAATATATCAAAATATAACTTATAGTGTTTCTCCTCAGAAGGTGTTTCAATGATGGTCATGATGGACTCATCTAGAAATTAAAAAGTTAGAGGTTCAGTATCTATAAGGGGTGCTTCAATAATCTGATTTGTAAGAATTTACTCCTTGATAGATTTTTGGTTGACATAATATATCTCGAACTCCCTCATAATAATGATACATTTGACCATACAACCTTGCAAATTTGTTTTGGAAAGTAGATACTTGAATGGGTCTACTTTGTAAATAATATGCTCTTGTTGTTGATAATTTAGTACCATAGTTTTTGTGTTATAAACACCATAACTAAACAAACTTTTTAAATAATCATATAGTTGTGTTCATATGAAACTAGTGTATGACTTAAATTATACACAACATGTTCCTCTCCATTATCATCATGTTGAGCTAGAAGTGCCCCCAGGGATTTCTCAGTGGCTGAGAGGTATAATAGAAACAACTTTCCTAGCATAGGTGGTAAAAAAATAGGTTGATTGACAAGATAGTCCTTTAGGTGCTAAAAATATTTTTAGAATTATTCATCCCAATAAAATGTGACACCTTTCTTTAATAAGTGTGTAAATCGATGACATTTATCATCCAATTGAGAAATGAAACATTTGATATATTGGAGCCTTCTCTAAAAACTATAGAGATGGTTCATATTGGAAGGTGGTAACATTTCATTAATGGCTTATAATTTGGTAGGATCAAGTTTAATTTATCTATGAAAGATGATGAAGCCTATAAAGTTTCCTGAAGTGACATCAAAAGCACACTTCTTAGGATTGAGTCTGACCTTGTATTTATGTAGGCTCTCAAATATTCTATATAAATTAACTGGATGATTGACATGGATTTTTGATTTACCTAATATTTTTTTCACATAGTATTAAATAATTTTATGAAATATTATGGTCATGGCTCTTTAGCATGTGTCTCCAGTAGTCTTGAGACCAAATGACACAACTTAATAACAAAATGTTATACATGGAGTGGTGAACAATGTCTTATGTTGGCCTTTTGGTGCAATATGAATTTGGTTATATCTTAAAAATAAATCCATAAGTGAAATCATTTCATACCCCACTGTGGATTCAAATATCATGGCAATGTTTGGTAGAAGAAAGACATCCTTGGGGTAGGCCTTGTTTATATCTTTTAAATCAATGCAAATTTTAATTCCTTCTAGTTTCTTATTGATTAGAACAACATTTGAGATTCACTCTAAGTAGTCCATCAATCAAATACATATTTATTGTAAGAGATTTTCCAACTCTTTATTTACTAATACAATAATTTGATGATACATCTTACATAATTTCTACGTAATAGGTTTGGCATCAAGATATACAATAAGGTGGTGCACAACTAAGGTAGTGTTAAAACCTAACATGTCTAAATAGGCCTAAGTAAAGATGTTAAAAAATTCACTTAAAAGAGATATAGATAATTCACATTCCTCCTCAATGAGGGACACACCTAATTTTATCAATTTTAGGTCATCTTGGGTAACAATGTTGACTTCTATAGTAACTAATACGAGGAAAGTTGAACCATATTCTAGAATGGTTGGAAAGGATTTAAATTTGCCTATAACTATAAATTACTCTATTTGGAATAGATATTAAATTTCTCCTAAAAAAGATGAATCAATATATCCCAATTTTAGGGATGGCCATGTTACAACGACTTTTAGAAACTCTTAGATAATTTGATCAAAGGCATGTTATTTTTCAGAACTAAACTTAAACCCAAAAATAAATTAATCATTGGTGATCTATTGAGTTTCATTTGAGGAAAGGTAAACACCCCCATCTAATGGCCTTTAAAATAGGTTTTCACAAGAATACTATCCTTTTTCTTGAATTTTACCCTAGTCCAAAATCTACTCAGAGAGGTTTTCACTTTGGGACCTTAATGTTTTATTTAATTGTTTGTGTATAATGGCGTTTGCATATTCTCCAAAATAGGCTATAGGACCCTATTTTATAGATAACCCTTATTTTGAGTCTCCCAACAAAACATTATCTCATAAGATTAAAATTTTTCAAAATGCCTCATCATTATCCAATTCTTCATTAGGCACTATGGATTCTTAATTGTCTCAACCTATAAGTTGATGGTGATATAGAGGAAGTAGGTTATTATGAATAACTAGTGTAAGGGTATAAACAAAACGGGTGTATTGGTGAGGTTTTCATAAAGGTTGTGGTTATACTCTGATTCATTTTTGGCATCATCATATGCGGTGTCACCCCCAAGTAGTTTAAATCTAAGACTATAGGTTACTTTATACCATGTTATATAAATTAGCTCTAATTCACCATAATATTTTGATCCAGGGCCCCATACATCATAGTCTTAATTCTACATGATCCTATTAGGAATGGGTTATTTGGCATTTTTGTAAAAATTGGTCAATTTGTCAGTGTATAACTAGGATTCATTATTGGCAAGTAGGTCCTCTTCTTGACTAGTGGCAAATGTGAAAATGATAAGAGTTGGATTATGGAGTTTTCATTTTCCTTTTCATTTCAATTCCATAGAATATTGATTGTATGTAGCTCTTCTATAGGACTTAGGATCATGTGGAAGCTTGGTAATGTGAAATGTGTCATGAGTCAAATACTCTCTTAGGATCTTGGTCAAGTTGGTAAAATGATTATAATATTTAGGAGGTAAAACATGAGAGGATGAATCAAGGCTATATAGGTCTATACAATTGGCCTCTAATAAATCAACAAGTATTTCTTTTCTTTTATCCTTTTTAGAAACTAGATCTAGGCCAAAGAAATAGTTGTA
Source organism: Torreya grandis (assembly GCA_037957365.1). Lineage (NCBI taxonomy): Eukaryota > Viridiplantae > Streptophyta > Pinopsida > Cupressales > Taxaceae > Torreya > Torreya grandis. Next base: position 271,488 of record JARHVA010007439.1, read on the forward strand.
GCTTTCAGAATCTACCTCTAAATGTTTGTAATGTTCGTAAGGATGTAAATATCCATTGACAATGACCTCCATGCTTGAATGAGATAAATTGAGACACTAGTACAATGTCAAAGGGATTGCCCAATTTTCATGAATTTAAGGTCTTCCCAAAAACAAGGTATGAGTTAGGTCTAGCTATAACACATGGAAAATTGTATTATGGGTTAAGGGTCCAATGATAAATGTTATTGTGATAATTCCTTGTGATTCCTAATCTTCATTGTCATAGGCATTGATATTTATTATTTTTGGATGTAAGTTAGCTATTACATATCTAATATTCTTGATGAGCTTTAGAGACATAATATTTAGGCCCAATCCATTATCTATGAGAATACATTTTACTTTGTGTCACATGATGACAACTTCAATTTATACTGGATTATTATGGAGAGGGCCAATATATGACATATCACTTTGGTTAAAGGTTAATTATTGGCCTAGGGATAGATTTCCAACTAAAGCTTAGAATTTTTCTAGAGTTATGTTGTTTAGGACCGGGATTGGCCTAATAAATTTGTTAGGATGCTTTTATGGATAGTAGATGTAAAAAACAAATCCAAAATGAATATTTATGTGGGAATATTCTAAAGTTGATGCATAATATAAAATGTATTTTTCTTCACAATAGTACATGGCTTATTTCTAGCCAGAATGGTGGGTTAGATGGGTTCAATGGTAGGTGGTTGTGGGATGAGAATGGTAATATTGGATAGTAGACATACACAACAAATCAAAAATGAATATCTATGTGGGCATATTTTGAAGTTGATCCACAATATAAAATTTATTTTCCTTCAGAGTAGTATATGACTTGTTCCTAGCTAGAATGGTGGATTGGATGGGTTTAGTAGTAGGTGGTTTTTATATGAGAATGGTAATATTAAATGACTAAATTATGATTACACAATCAATATTAGATACATGACCATTATTACTATAAAATTATGGTGGAAAGGGGATAGATAGGAGAAGTCTTAGTTAGTGGTGCACTTGTTTATGATCATAGGGCAATGATGGGTTATCGATATAAAGTCTAAAAGTATTAATCCATTTTTATTAGTGTGTCTATATGTGGTCCCAGGTCAAGGAAGGATCACTGATATAGATGGGTTGATTGGAATTTTTTGGCAATGCTATTGTTCTACTATCACTTGGTCTAGGATTAATGGTGATGGTGGAAACATGACCTCGTACAATATGACCTACAAATTTAGTGTAGTCATGTATAAATACATGATAAGTCGATTGGGTATTATAATTGTTATGGGATTGGTTCCATCCATTTGGTTGACATTATTGTTGTTGATATTATTTATATTGTTTCTATTATCATGACTATTCATACCATTATTGTTATTAATCTAGCCTTTGTTGTTACTAATTTTGGTTGTTATGTTGTGGAAAAGGGTTTTGGTAGATACCTAGGTTCTGATTAGATGTAGATGCTCTATTATCTAATTTAATCTCCCGATTTTACAACATATTTTAAATGAGGTTTTTGATCTACATGCAATGACATTAACTATGTCCATGAACTTGATGGTATTCATATAACTCATTCTCTCTATACCACTTTGGATATGGAATAACCTCATGATAGTGCTTTGATATTGGCCAATTAATTGTGTTAATGATGTCTATATTGAAAACCATAGCTTTAATATGTTTTCCAATATCACTAAAGACTTGATGAGTAGGATTAGTTCTTCTTGGAGGAGGGGTTTGAAAAGGTGATGGTTATTGTATTTGTTTAGCTGGTTTAGGTTATTACAAAGGATAGACTTACTAAAAGGGTTGATGATGAGGAGTAAGTTGCATTTGTGGTACTAGTTGATCCAAAAAAAAATTCACCATTTTTACATTATGAAACTTAGTTACTCTTTTGCCAACAACATTATTATTATGGTTGAATTACTTGGATTTTTCATAGTTACTAGCTTGGGCTAGTGTTGATGCTTGCACTTGGAATTGATTTTGGTTCTAATTTTGGCATGTGATTTTGATGAGGTTAACTTGATAATCCATTTATTAATATGGACCTTTTAAATTATAAAACCTTTATTTATGATATCTTTGAATGTATATGCACACTGAATCTCTAGATGATAGGATATCTTATTGACCAAATTTGACTTTCAATTGAATTAGGTCAAACCCTACATTTTTGAACTTTTATAAGGCTTAAATATGTATTATGGGGTCTCATGTTTTCATACACACCTTACATATCCAATCTCTGGCCTTGGTCTAAGCCTATCTTCCTTGTAATAATCTAGTCAACCAAAGTTAACTCTAGTCAAACATGATCAAAGGCTCAAATTATTTTAAAAATTTCCTAATATGTTCATTAGGTATTCTAAGGTGTTTATAAGTCATAAATTTATCCTTAAAAATGTTTAATATGAAAAATGGGCTTTTTGGTCATATTTTTATCTCATTAAATGACTTGTACGATTTGTCAAAAAGGCATATTTGTCATCAAGATTGATTTTAATGTGGAGGCCAAGATCTATCAGGAAGTGGTGTGAGTCATACAGGTGGAGTTGGGATAATTTTTATTAGGGGTTTAAATTAATCTAAGTCATATTAAAATCAATGGAAAGAGATTTAAATTTCATGGTTCCTCCTTTATGAACCATCACTAAGATTCTAGGTAACTTTTTTTGCACTTTCATCTAAGAGAGGTCCCTATTTGAGCTAATTTCTGATTCTTTTGTTTTGATTTAATAGCTTGGATGATTTAGTTTGTTATTTATGGCCTCCACATAGGATATTAATTTTACTCTTGTAATTTTAAGTCTCATGAACTTAATATACCTCTTCTATGCTTATTTTTTCTTGTAAATTGATCCTCTCACACTTATAGCTGTCTCAGGTGCCATGAAGGCATGTTCTTTGTTAATATGAAGACATGGGATATTTATTGAGGTGATTTAAGGAAATAATATGAATTTTTGGGTTTTTAGATAAATATTTAATTTATAAAATGTCAAAATAATGCTCAAATGTCTATGCTTCTCCTCACTATTAGCCTTCACAATTGTATGAACACCTACAGGTGGCCTGAGTAGATTGTACAAGGGTCTCATGGAGATTTTGAAATATTGAAGAATAATATTTTTCCTTGAATTTTTATGTATCATATTCTAAAATCTTTTTATAATTGACTTGGTGTTCAAAAGTCATTCCAAAAATAAGAATCTCTGAAAGGACCATCTTCCCTAAATAGAGAAAATAGTGCACTAGGCAGTTTTTTGGATTTCCAATAAAGATTAAAGACTTAATATGGATGGACATTGGTGAATTAATTTAGTATCCCCCATAATATACATCACCTATACCAAATTTGGGGTCAAAATTGAAAGTGGAAGGTAGTCATCTAGAGCTCTAAAAGTGCTTTCAAAGACACTAAATTCCCATAGTGATGTCTACAAGCCTAAACCATGATAGGCCTTTCCATCCAATTTAGTGATGTGAGATGTTGTCACATGATGAAATATTTTTCATTGTTTATAATATTAACTCATGATTTTAATACCAATTTGTGAAGATAATACATCATGTTTTTGATCCCCCAAGTTCATATAATCCATAAATAGGGTACAAAATATGTACATATAATAGTAGTATTTGGTCATGAGTAAAAATGGTGATTTGTCAATTTATTTGAACCTTTAAGGTGATTAAAATGTATAATGGTATTTTTATATGACCCTAATATCTTAATAAAATTTAAAACATTACATGCAAGGTCTCAAGCATAAATAAAAACACCTACAAGCAGGGTAACCTATAGGTCAGTAAGGTAGTGTTTTAAAATCTTTGATAAGAAGCTCAATTTAGGGGTCTAAAGAGTATTAATATTATTCCAAGGTTATAATAGGTGTTATTTTACAATAAGGGGTGGTAAAATAAATTCACAAACATCATGACTAGGGTCTCATAAGGCCACATTACCCTACAGTTAGGGGTCAAAAAAGGAGTTATCTCAGTCCTGAGGTAACTTGTGACAAAATAAATATCATGACATTAAAAAGTGATATTTCACTAGAATAAGGGATTTTATGACCTTATAAGGTATTAATGGGCTATAATCATATGATATGAGCTTTATAAGATCTAGATGGGACCCTAAAAGGAATAGCACAAAGTCAATTATGACTATCTCAGACAGTGACCCAATCATAAATCCAAAGGGTATGAGATGAGATTATGGAGTAAGAGGTTGGTTTAAAAGGTAATAAATTATCCATTATGGTCATAAATATCTCATGACTTTATCATAGTGGTAAATAATCAATGATGATCCTTTTATATCACAAACATAGTCAATGTTCATACCTCAACATAGTTTGTCTTGTTGAAAGACTACCTAGGAAAATTATGGTTTTGTAGGCTCTACCCTTCAAGTTAAGAGCTAATTTTTGGTAAATATATTAATTTTTAACTATGAAAAATCATAATTTTTAAATTTTTGTGATAATAATAAGGTAATATGACTCTATTCTATCTCATAGTCAAGTCACTTTTCAGGTGCACAAACCCTATAACTTGTTGAACATATATGAAATGGCATGTTAGAAGGTCTAAAAAATCTAAAAGATTATTTTTGGAATTGGTAAACACCTATATCAACATGAAAAAAAAATTAGGAGGTTTTTAATGCAAACATGGTATCCCATGTAATAAGGTTTGCAATCATCATGGTGAGGGATAATGAAGCCTATTGTTAGGTGAAGAGGGAATTTTAATTTATGGCCTTGGTTGAGCATTATAAATTGTTTAAAAATGTGTATGATATGTGATTAGAGGTGTTTGAATAATAAAAAGTATGGGAATACATTAGATGGTCATGGGGAGTTTAAGTGCAGATAGACCTATTGAACAAGGCCTAGGCCTAATGCTAAAGTAGGAGATCTTTTCATTTCTATCTCTTAGGGAGCTATTATAATGATGGAGACATGTTTTTGGGTTGTGTATAGGGTTTATTTAGATTTTATTAAGTAGGGGAGGTCTCCAAGAATCCATTTTTGGCTTGGAAACACTCAGACCCTTATAGAATGTAGGAAAAGGGTTTATGTTAATAAATTTAAATGTTTGTACCTTCCATGATGCTTAACATGGAAGGAAAAGGTAATTGGAGATGTTAGGGATGAACCCTAAGAAGACATAAGTGGCATTGTTTTGAAATTATAATGTGCCAAATCTATGAAATAATGTTAATACCTGACACCTCTTTGAAACCCTTACAAACCCTCCTAAGGACTTGATTGGGGAAAGAAGCAAATTAAAGAATCCTAATGGGGTGGGAATACCATGAAACAAAATTTTATATGTAGAAGAATCTCTAGGGTCCTATCCCATGTAATTGAGCTATACTAAACCTAAATGAAGGGAATCTAATAGATCTTTTTTTGAGTATTTTGTCGGCATGGAGAAGTGTCAACGGATGTAACCACTTTTAGGAGAGATATTGGGACTTTTAATAAGTCCTCATGTCCATAAATTAAACCATTTAATTTCCTAAGTGTGTTTGTTATCCCCTTAATCTCTGTTAGTATAGAGGGAAGATACTGAAAACTTAGTGAAAAATGGTGAAACTCTAATTAGAAAACCTTTTAAGGCTTGATTGATGAACTTAATGACTTGTAAAATCCTTACAGGTGTCATCCCTCTTTATACATGGTTCATATTATAGAATTAGAAATTTTTTAGGTGCCAAGTGTGAGAGGTTCATGAAAATGAGTCTTTTTGAAACTATTTGAGATGATTGCTCATGGAAAGAGGAATAAGAATGATTTAGGACCAATAAAATGAATGTGGAGACTTTTTATTAACCCCTCCCACTCAAATGAATCATCAGACCTAAGATTATTTTATGTAAAAGAGTTTTTTGAAGGCAAATCATGAAAATAGTTTCTTATGTAAGCACAAGAGCATTTACAACACATATTGAGGAGTTAGACAAGTTGAGGGATATTTGTCTTTATTTGCTTATAATAACTATCTCATTCTAATTTCCATAACAATTGTAACTCTTCCTCTTTTCTTGATAAGTGTCATAGTGACTCTTGAACTTCACTTTCTCTCTTTCCTCTCACAATTGCTATAAATTCTAGCCTTTTAGCTATTGTATGGATCTCTCCACCTGGTTATGGAAAATACATACAAATTTTTTGCCTTGAATTAATGAATAATTTTATTTTACCTTATTTAATATTTTACTAAGTACATGTTTCAGTTGTTGGTCTTATGCAAGTGTATTTTGGCTTACCTTGACATGTTACTCTCCCTAGTGCCTTATTTGATTTTGAGATCTCTATTTTATAAGTCAAAAAAGTGTCTAATTTAGATTTTATGTTTAGTGAGTAGTATATTTAGTAGTGTTTCTATAAGTCCTATTGTCTATGTTCTCCTAACCTTATCTCTCATCAAGACCCCATGCATGAAACATTGATGTAGAAGAGGATTATTCTATTAGATGAAGTGTATATGTAGGATTCTCTTTGGTTTTAAGTGAATTATAATTGGTGTGATTAGAGAAATTATTTGGTGTATCACCTCCCATATATTATATTTGTTTTAGTTATCCTTCTCCCTTTTCATTCCCCCAGAATTTAGTAATAGGTTTGAACTATAGTGATAGATCAAGGGAACTAGCCCTAATCTAGAGATCCACTTCAAATTTGGGTCACCCACAGCCTTGAGGTGATTATATTATGCCACTTGAATTAGGAGAGACTTGTCATCTCCTCAAAGGGTACAAGTTAAAGTGACAATAGTTTTTGGCATGCCTAGTGGGACTCTTATTCTAAGAATTTGAGGAGTTTAAGTGTTTTCCTCATGATACCAACCTTTAGAGGTAATTTAAATAAGCACCAATGGTGAATTCAAGAATAAATATACTATTTAAGTAGTCCAAGTACTCTAATTAAAGTTTTTTCTTATTCTATACACTTCTCATGAGTGATTCATGGATAATTTTGATGTTGAGTTTATGTTAACATAAGCTGGGGAGACATATCCATCTTTGCCCATTACTTCTCAATATGATAAAGTCCCTAGCCAATCTTATCATGACCCCTATCAATCATACGTTGCCTATGATCTGCCCTACCAAGCTTTTTCATCACCTAGTCTACCTAGTTCCTCTCTAAGTTAGTCCACTATAAGTTTCAAGAAGACTCTCATTGGCTATAAAGACTATATGTTAGACTTTGATACTAAAAACAATTGTGGTCAAGTCATCCCTAGTGATCATATCAAGAGTGTGATAAATGCTTTGGAGTATGTCAAGGAATAATAGATACCTATAGAGAGATCTAATTTTCAAGGTATTACTAATGAGATGCTTGATGTTTATGGCCTAATTTTTTACCTAGAAGAAAGTTTGAGAGCTCATGAATGAGCTCAGTCTTGGTAGCTCCAATATATCCCACATCAACCTTAAAGTGTGTCAACCTTGCCTACTCAAAATGATAATCCAAGAATGTTTCAAAATACCCATGTCCTTCATGCATTCCCAAAAATTTCCCTTCTTATAAGTCTATCCAAGTGAGTAGCCAAAGGAGGGAGGACATCACTATTGAGCAAGTTGTTTTATCTGGAGAATATTTTGAGAAAGGAAGTTTGAGTTTTGAGACCCATATTGACAACAAGATTTAATTATCAAAGCAAATTTTAAGTAAATCCATCATGGTATAAAATAATGTAGAGGTTCCTAATCCTACTTTCTTAAATGGGAAACAAGACACCAAACCTAAGGAAACCCCAAGTTTTTTAAGTCTATCATTTACCCTCCATTTGCATCTCATCCCCATGGAGAATTATGTAAGCCTACCTTCCCAAGATGGAAATAAGTAGTGGAAACTTATGAAAATAAGAACAAATTATGTTTAAGTGGAGAATTTGGAAGTGAAGAGAAACTTGAAACTACTCATCTCCCTCCCACCCCTCCTCAAGAATCCATTAAACCCATCTTTCTACCTCCTCTAGTTGATCCATTTTTCCCTTCTAATGGTGAGGATTACATTTCTATCTAGGAGCCTTCTCTTGATAAAATTCCTAATTTTGATATGCCTAGTATTGACATCACTAATAGGGAGAAGGAGATGGATATTTTAGATTGGATTGATGATGAGGAAGAGTTAACTCCTTGTGAAGAAAATTTTGATTGTAATGGTAATCAAGATGACACTTCTTGTGCTAAATAAGAAGCTTTAAGGAGGTTATTTTGGATTCAAAAGAGGAAAAATTTTCTCTTGTTTTTAACCTTTATGATGTTGACCTAAAAGAGGATGATGAATTTTGGAAGAGATTTGAATACATTTGTAATGAAGTTGAATGTTTCATGGATCCTACAAGTCCTTTGGAGATAACTACAAGACATGATAAGTAAGAAGATGCATTTCAAAAAGAAGAGATGTGGCCCACATATATGCAAATGTTCAAATAATATGAATATAATGAAAGAAAAAAATTCTTAAGAATACAAACCCAAGCAGTTGAGGAGAAAACATGTGTTAAAAGGCATCATCATCAAGATACTCCAAACCATGATAAAGAAATTTATGATGACTATGAGTCTTTTGAAGAAGGTTTGAAGTTTTATTTTATAACCTTATGTGAAATTACTCCTAAAAAAACCAAGAGGGAGTTTGAACAAGAAACATTGATAGAGAGATATGACACAAAACCTCTTGAAGGATTTGAAGAGATTATAGCAAATGAGAAGGACAATGAGGTCTTTTTTGAAGGTACAGACTTACAAGAGGCTATCCCCTTCATAGATATGCATGTGTCCAAGGTCAAGAAGACTTCATATACCTTGGAGGATTGAGGGAGATGACTCCATAAAATGACATGCCAAGCTAAGGATCAAAAAGGAAACATGAGTCATCTAGCACTCAATCCTAAAGGAAGCATGATTGGCATCCTCATTCATCTCATGAGGAGGGAAATTTAAGATAATTACCTTTTAATCTAAGAAGGGAGTTATCTTAAAGTTGAATTTACATAATTATTTTTCTTGATGTTGTGTCTTGTTGTCCCTAAGTGCTTAGTAGCACAAGTGTGCCTTTGCTTTACTAGTTTTCTCAGTCTTGTTGTACATGAGTCATCTAGCACTCCATCCTAAAGGAAGCATGATTGGCATCCTCATTCATCTCATGAGGAGGGAAATTTAGGGTAATTACCTTTTAATCTAAGAAGGGAGTTATCTTAAAGTTGAATTTACATAATTATTTTTCTTGATGTTGTGTCTTGTTGTCCCTACGTGCTTAGTAGCACAAGTGTGCCTTTGCTTTACTAGTTTTCTCAGTCTTGTTGTACATGAGTCATCTAGCACTCCATCCTAAAGGAAGCATGATTGGCATCCTCATTCATCTCATGAGGAGGGAAATTTAAGGTAATTACCTTTTAATCTAAGAAGGGAGTTATCTTAAAGTTGAATTTACATAATTATTTTTCTTGATGTTGTGTCTTGTTGTCCCTAAGTGCTTAGTAGCACAAGTGTGCCTTTGCTTTACTAGTTTTCTCGGTCTTGTTGTGTGTTTCCTTTCCTTTATGTGTTTTGAGTTTAGTAAATAGTATTATTAGTCAATTCAAGGTATTATCCTATTGTTTTATAGTTCATCTAACTCCCTTTACCCAATATATGGGACAAGGCTATTGGTCCTTAACATAGGCAAGCATGTTACCCCTAGGAATTGCCAAAAGTGTTGACCAAATTTGAATTTTAGTTGAATTAGGTCAACCCCTACATTTTTGAAATTTTATAAGGTTTTTATATGTCTTATGGGGTCTCATTTTGTCCTACACACCTTACCTATCACTTCTCTAGCCTTGGTCTAAGCCTAGCTTCCATGAAATAATCTAGTTAACCAAAGTCAACTATATTAAAACATGGTCAAAGGCTTAAATTTTCTTGAAAATGTCTCAATATGGTCATTTATGTATTCTAATGTGTTTCTAAGTCATAAATTTGTCCTTTACCATGTTTCATATGCAAAAGGGGCCTTTTGGTCATATTTATAGCTCATTAAATGACTTGTATAGTTTACCAAAAAGGTATATTTGTCACCAAGATTGATTTCAACATGGAGGAGGCTAGGATATATCAGGAAGTGGTTAGAGTCAGTTCATGAATCAAATTCATGTAGAAAGAGGTAGTTTTTCCTTAAAAATAGACCCTTAATGGCACTTGTACTGACTTGTGAATTCCACATTCAACAAAAAAGTGGGATAGTGTCTCTTTAACTCCCTAAAGTCATTTCCACACTTGGTGTGCTGAGAAAAGGTCAAAAAGTGCTTCTATTTTATCTTTCTTGTCTTCACAAGCCAAGAAGGGTCAACTTTGCATGCTTGGTGTGAGCCATATAGGTGGAGTTGGGAGATGATCTTGGGGGTTGTAATTAATATAAGTTAGCTTCAAATCCATGGAAGTATTTTTTAGTTTCATGATTCCTCCTTTATGAACCATCACTAAGACTCCAGACAACTTTTTATGCACTTTCATCTAAGAGGGGTCCCTATTTGAGCTAATTTATAATTCTTTTGTTTTGATTTGACATCTTAGATGGTTTAATGTGTTCCTTATGGCCTCCCCATAAGTTCTCAATTTCGCTCTTGGCTTTATAAGTCTCATGAACTCAATAGAAATCTTTTATGATTATTTCTACTTGTAAATTTATCCTCTCACACTTATAGCTATCTCAAGTGCCATGGAGTGTTACACATTCATATGAAGACATGGTAAATTATTTTAGGTGATTTTAGGAATGAATATGCATTTTTTGTTGTCGAGATAAATATTGAATTCATAAAATTTCAAAACAATGCTCAAATATCTATGCTTCTCCTCACTGTTAGCCTTCACAGTTGTATCCACACCTACAGCTGGCTTGAGCAAATGGTATAAGAGTCTCATGGAGATTTTGAAATATTGGAGAAGAATATTATTCCTTTAATTTTTATGGTATAAAGTTTTAAAATATTTTGATAACCTAGTTAGTGTTCAAAATTCATTCCAAAAAAAAGAATTTCTGAAAGGACCATCTTCCCTAAATTGAGAAAATAGTACACCAAACACTATTGTGGATTTACAATAAAGATGAAATGCTTACTATGGAAGGACCTTGGTGTATCCAATTATTATCCCCCACCATATAAAACACCTATGCCAAGTTTGGGGTTAAAATGGGAAGTGGAAGGCAGTCATCTAAAGCTCCAAAAGCACCTCGAAAGATATTGAATTCCCACAGTGATGTCTACAAGCCTAAACCATGATAGGTTTTTCCATCCAATTCAACGATGTGAGAGCTTGTTTCATGAAGAAATATAATTTAATTGTTTATAATAGTGACTCATTATTTGAATACCACTTCATGAAGATAATACATCATGTTTTTGACTCCCTAAGTTCATATAATCCATACACAGACTACAATATATTCACATACAATAGTAGTATCAGACAATGAGTAAAAATGATGTTTTGGAAATGTATTTGATAATTTAAGGTGATTAAAATGTATAATTTTTGCTTTATATTACCCTAGCACCTCAAAGGAATTCAAAACATTATATATAAGGTATCAAGCATAAACAAAAACAGAAGGGTAACCTATAGATCAGTAAGGCAAGGTTTTAGAATCTTTGACAAGAAGCTTAATTTGGGGGTATAAAGAGTTTTTAATTGATTAAAAGGTGATAATAAGTGTTATTTCCCAAAATCGTGGTAAAATAATTTCACAAACATCATGACAAGGGTCTCATAAGGCCACATTACCCTATAAGTAGGGGTCTAAAAAGGAGTTATCTCAATCTTGAGTTAGCTTGAGATACAATAAAGATAATGAAATTATAAAGTGAGATTTCACTATAAGAAGGAATTTTATTAACTTATAATTTTTTAATGGGGTATAATATTATTATATGAGCTTCATAAGCTCTAGATAGCACCCTAAAAGGAATAATACATAATCAGTTATGATTGTCTTAGACAATGACCCAATCATAAATCCAAAGGCTATGAGATGAGAGTATGGAGGCTGAGGTTTGTTTAAAAGGTAAAAAATTATTAATTATTTTCATAAGTACCTCATTAATTTCTCATAGTGTGAAACAATAAATGATGATTTTTTTTATATCACAAACACAGTCAATGTTCATACCTCTACACAATCTACCTTATTGAAAGTCTACCTAAGAAAATTATGGTTTTGGAGGCTCTACCATTTGATTTAAGAGATAAAATTGGGTAAATATATTAATTTATACCTATTAAATAACCACCAATGGTTTTTTTTATAAAAATAAGGTAATATGCCTCTATTCTATCTCAGAGATATGACACTTTTTAGGTGCACAGACCCTACAACTTGTGGAAAATAGATGAAATGGCGTGCCATAAGGTCTAAAAACTATTATATATTATTTTTTGAGTTTTATAAAACCTATATAAACATTTAAAAACTTTCAATATGGTTGGAAACAAAATAAGGTATCCCATGTAATAAGGTTCACAGTCAGCATAGTGAGGGATAGTGAAGCCTATTGCTAGGTGAAGAGGGTATTTTCATTGATGACATTAAATGAGAATTATATATTGTTTAATAATGTGTATTAGATGTTATTATAGGTTTTTAAACCATAAAATAATAAGTAAATCCATTAGAATGTCATAGAGAGCTTAAGTGGAGACAAACCGATTGAACAAGGTCTAGGCCTAATGCTAAAGTAGGAGGTATTTTCATTTATAGCTCTTAGGGAGATATTATTATGATGGATAAATGTTTTTTGGGTGTATATATGGGTGATTTAGATTTTAATAAATAGGGTAGGTCTCAAAGAAGCTATTTTTGTCTTAAAAACACTCAGACCCTTATAGAATGCAACAAAAGGGTTTGAGTTGCTAACTTTAAATGTTTGTGGCTTCTATGATGCTTTGCATGGAAGGATAAGGTAATTATAGATGTTATGGAGGACCCATAATAATACATAATTTTCATTGGTTTGAAATTCCAATGTGTTAGCTTTATGAACCAAGGTTAAGACTAGACACCTCTCTAAAACCCTTACAAACCCTCCTACGGACCCGATTGGGGGAAAAACAAATTGAAACATCTAGATGGGGTAAACATTCCATGAAACCAACTTGGAGATATATAATAATCTCCAAGGTCCTATATCATGTAATTGAGTTGTACTACACCTATATAGAGGGGATTTCATAGAGATTATTTTGATAATTTTATGTGTTTTGTAGGCATGGAGAAGTTTCAAAGGATGCAATCACTTTTATGAGAGATAATGGGAATTTTTATAAATCCTAATGTACATATATTGAACCATACAATATCTTAAGTGTGTTTTCTATACCTTTCATCTCAGCCAATCTAGTGGGTAGATAGTGAATAGTTAGTGAAAAATTGTGGAACTCTAATTAGAAATCCTTTTAAGGATTCATTAATAAACTTGATGAATTGGACAATCATTATAGGTGTTATCCATCCTTTTTCATGGATAATATTGTATAGTTTGAAAGTTTTTGGGTGTAAAGTGTGAGAGGTACATGAGAAGGAGTCTTTTTGTAACTATTTAACATGATTGATCATGAACATAAGAATAAGAATGATTAAGTACCTATCCAATTCGTGTGGATACTTTTTATTAACCCATCCCCCTCATATAAATCATCAAATTTTACACTATTTAGTGAAAAATGAGTTTTGTGAAGGCAAATCATGAAAATAGTTTCTAAAGCAAGTACAAGAGCATCTATGCCACATATGGAGAAGTTAGACAAGTTGAGGGAAATTTGTCTTTGTATTCTTGTAGGAACTATATAATGTCAATATCCATGATTTTTATAACTCTTTCTCCTTTCTTGATAAGTGTCTTAGTGATTCTTTAACTTCACTTTCTCTCTCTCTCCTCTCATAATTGCTATAAATTCTAGCCTTTTTGGCTATTTTATGAATCACTCCACCTAGGTATGGCTAATCCCTACCAAAACTTTCCCATTAATTAATGAATAATTTTTTTTTAACTCATTCAATATTTCACTAAGTTCATGTTTTTTCATTATTCTTGTGGAATTGTATTTTGGCTTACCTTGACATGTTACTCTTCTTACTGCCTTGTGTGATTTTGTGATCTCTCTTTTGTAGATCAGCAAGAAGTGTCTAATGTGGATTATATATATTTATAGAGATTATTATATTTATTAGTTTTTATATAATTTTTATTATCTAATTTATCATATCTTAATCTATTTTAAATTTCCCATCCTTGAAACATTGATTAGAAGATGATTGTTCTATTAGATGGAGTGTATGCGTAGGCTTCTCTTTGGTCTCAAGTGCATTGTAAGTGGTGTGAGTAGGGAAACTATTTGGTGTATCACCTAACATAAATTTTATTTATTTTATTTATCCTTATCCTTTTTCATTCCCCAAAAATTTATTAATAGGTTTGACCTATAGTGATATATCAAAGGAACTAGTCCTAATCTAGAGATCTACTTCAAATTTGGGTCACCCACAGCCTTGAGGTGGTTCTATTATGCCACTTGAATGATGAGAGACGTGTCATCTCCTCAAAGGATGGAATTTTAAGTGACAATAGTAATTTACCCATTTTCTAACATATTTTAAATGAGGTGTTTGATCTACATGTAACAACATTAATTAAGTAAATGAACCTGATGGTATTTATATAACTCATTCTCTCTATACCAGTTTGGATATGGAATAACCTCATGATAATGCTTTGATATTGGATAAATAATTGTGTTAGAGATATCTATATTTCAAGACATATCTTTAATAAGTTATTTAATATCACTAAAGACTTGATGACTAGGATCAGTTCTTCTTGGAGGAGGGGTTTAAAAAGGTAATGGTTATTGTATTTGTTGAGCTAGTCTAGGTTGTTATGAAGGATACACTTTCTAAATGGGTTGATGATGAGGAGTAATTTTCATTTGTGGTACTATTTTATCAAATGGTTTTTTCACCATTTATACATGATGTAACTTAGTTACTCTATTGCCAACAACATTATTGTTATAGTTAAATTGATGGATTTTTCATAATTACTAGCTTGGGCTAGTGTTGATACTTGCACTTGGACTTCATTTTGGTTCTAATTTTGGCATGTGATTCTGATGAGGTTAAATTTATAATCACTTTGTTAATAAGGGTATTTTCAAGTAAAAAACATTTTTGATGACATCTTTAAAGGTATATGCACATTGAATCTCTAGATGATAGGATATCTTGCTATGCAAATTTTAGTAAACATAGTGGCTAATTTTTATCTGGTAAGATGTGAGTGAAATGAATATCAAGTGATGTCTATATGTGTAGATAAATTTCAAAACTTTAATTGAATTTCTACTTGGCATGATTAAAATATACCAAAAAAATTTCATGTTTAAGACTTTAGGAGAAATTCTACACTTTTTTTGAAAGATCATCAAAATCATATACAAAATTCTTTGGCAATTAAAAAAACCACTCCAAATCCTATCCTACTAGACTTAAGAGAAACAATAATAAGATATATATGTTTATATAATCCACTAGATCAAAATAAAAAGGAAACATATCAAATGGTCATTAGGGTCTCCTTTACCCTTGTATTTATCAAATTTCAATGGTTCATACCCTAGAGGAAATGGTATTTATAGATACTCCATGTTGAATGGGTATGAACACAAACCATCTAACTTGAATTTTTTAGTATACTTCCCTACTTTAATGGTGGTAATTACATAATTAATTTGTTGTAATTCTTGTGACAATAAATTAGATGGAACATTAGCCTGAGGTGGAGGCTGGGTGGCCAAATATGGATTACCTTGACTAGGATATAATAGATTAATGGTTTGTGAAATGCTAGTTTGAGTGAACCAAATAGGAATATGCGTTCATGTATTAGGATGTGGTTATTGAAATTGCATGTATTATTGTGTAATATTATAGTTTTGATTTGGTAAATAGGCTATTTATCATGGGTATTGATGTCTTAGGTTGTCATTGATGTCAAAGAGAGCATGTGGTACTAGTGCATGAATGACAAATAAGTTATGTTTAATAGCTTGGAGAGATATGGCACATGTGCAAGTTCTTAGGGTAAAGAAGTTGTGAGGCATCCATATATATCCTAGTGAAGTTTTGGTGTGTCAATTGATCATTTCTAAAGAGAAACATGCATATTCTAACTTAAGACAAGCCAGAACATCACTTCACATCATACATATATGAGTGATCTAGAAAGTTTGTATATTTTGGTAGGTAATCAAAAAGTCAACATTGGTCAAATATTTTCATTGAGATGTTGTCTATAGTTTTAAGAAGGTACTATAAATATTTGAAATCTTGAAATGTTTTCTAGATCAAGTTATAAACCTTCAAAGTTTATCTAGCATATTATGATGGAATAGATGAACAAAGACTGTCTTGTTTAACTATGTTGAAATCTATAGTCAAATAGTTAAGATATATTTAATGGTAAGCATACATCATCTAGATTGATATCCAATGGTATGTGTAAATTCAATATGTTGAAGGTTCTAAAAATTACATGTGTTAGTGACACATTTCTCAATCTTAATGATTTAATAGAAGATTAATGACATATAGGTGTTTGTGAAGATGGATATCTATGATGTGGATCAAGTAAAATAGTCAATGCACAAAAGGCACATGAGGATGCCAATTATCTTAATAATGGTAGTGTAGATAAATTATAAATGGTGAGTGTTAAAGAGTTAAAGATAGGAGTCTCAAAATGATATCGATGGAGCATGTTTATTTAAAGTAACTAAGGGACATGAGATGATGACAAGTGTCAGATGTTTTGTATTTAAATAGTGACCATTGGAATTTGAATATTCAAATTAAAAAATGAGAACTTGTATATATTCTTTATGTTATAACTTCTGATATATACAAATTTTGATAATGGTGTAAAAGGTAGAGTTGTAGAGAACTTCAAGGCACATCCATATAAATTAGTTAGAAGTTTTGAATCTCTTAAAAATCGAATTTGTTGATCTCCAAAGTTGAATATTTGTCCATTCATGGTGCTCTTGTGTATATAATATTGTTGAATCAACTTATGTTTTAGCAAAAGAGTGTTTTGGTAGATGTATTCAATTGAATATGTCTAATAGGTCATATGTAGTAGACCCATGTATTTGAAAGTGATTTTATTTTTTTTCTTGATGAAGTGTTAAAGGGGTAATAGGTCTGTATGACACCTATAATCAATACTATGTCCTATTAAAAGGTGTAGTTGCTTAAGTGTGACCCAGGGATGCTATGGTTGACCTATGACATGAATTCAAGTTATATCTTAGCAATGATATAAGTCTTAATGGTTAAGGAAAGTATTAAAATTGATCTAAAAGTTGATATTCATGAAAAATATATAAAGAGTGAAAGCTAAGGTAATGGATTTTGACTTAAAGAGTAAGTGTTGATAGATTAGAATATAGATACAAAGGAAAGAGATCAAAGGGGACTATGCTTTGTGGATGGACTGAAGTACATAGTTTATTAAGGATGGGTAAATAAGTATAGAGTGATACAAAAGGGTATTTGGATGAATTTATTATATGAAAAAATTTAATTATGTATGGAGAATTGAAAAAGAGGTGTTATAAATTATTTCTCCAACAGATTAAAAGTCAATTAGAGTTCTAGATCTATTGATTTCATAGGTGTTGTGTGGGTGCTCAAAATATAGAACAAGTGGGTGTTTGTTCATACTTATGAGTAAGTACTCCTTGTGAATTGGGTTATTCAATAAAAGGTCTCAGGTTTTTTAATCTTAAAGGATAATTAGTCCATGTGTTTTTAGGCTTGAGAGTGGGTTTTATTTCCCATAAGGGTTTCCCACAAAATTCATGTGTTGTGTGTTTGATATTACATGACATTTCATATTCATTGTTATGAATATATTGTATGATTTATTAATTCTTATGGTAATTTATCAAGAGTTTTAAAGGATTATAATTAAATTTTAAAATATATTGCTCCACTAATTTCAACCCCATTCTTAGTGATTGTACCTCCAATAATTGGTATCAGAATAGGACCTTCATTACAAGCATAACCACTTGAAATTAATCTAAGGTACAATATGAAAAAGTCAATAGAAGCAAGTTTTATCTACAAAAAATAACCATTTTTCAATGGGTTAGATTATTATTTTTATATTTCAAGGATGAGACATACATCATGTCTCTAGGGTTTGATACTCGGTAAACTATCATAGATGGTTATACTACACCAACTACTCCTCCAACTAGTGTTTCTAAAGAGAAATTAAGTTAGAATATTTATAAATATATGAATTCTATCATTTTTGGTCTATCTAAGACTAGGTTTACCAAAGTGATACATTTCAGTTCTATCACATAAATTTGGGATAAATTACAAACTATCTATGAAGGAGAATCAAAGGTAAAACTAGCTAAATTGTAGACCTATTGAAGGCAATTTTAATGTGTCAAAATGAAGGAAGAATATATTATGGCATCCTAATTTATAAGGTTTTATGAGGTATTAAACATGATCAAATGCCTTGGAAAGGTGATTGATGAAGCTACTATAATACAAAAGGCATTGAGGACTCTTACACTCAAGTTTGATTAAAAAGTTTTTGTTGTATAAGAAAAATCATAATCTCACTCAATTGAAGATGGATGAATTGCATGGAATCCTTACTACCTATGAGATGAGAGTTGATGATGACAGATCTCCTAAGAAGGAATCAATCTTCAAAGTGATCAAGGATACTAAAGCTAAGAAGAACAAGTTAAGTCTTGAATATTTTGATCTTAATGAAGATCAACTAGAATCCATGATTGCAAGAAAGATTGAATGTAAGATTAGGTAAGTGTGAAGGAAAACTTCCTTTTAAATGTTTTTCATGTGGTATATTTGGTCATTTTGTAGATAAATTTCTAGACTAGTTTGAACTTAAAGACTCTTATAAGGAATCTCATGAGGATGAATGCAAGAAATATGAGGGTCCTATCAAGTACATAAAGTTTTTTAGTAATAAAAATGTAAATAATGAATCATACAAATCTAATAAGAAACTCTATCATGAAGTATAAATTAAATCATTTGTATAAGAAGTAAACACATATAATAGTGATGATTCTTTTCATAATGAGGATAAAGAAACATTGTTCATGAATTTTAGTGATGATGAAGGTGAATGTTATTTAAATAGAGATTTGTTTGGTAGAGAGATATTAGAGGAAGAAGAGGATAAAGTCACTCTTGAAGATACTACAAAGAAATGAAGATACTATAAATAAATAGAAAAAATGATTTCTTAATCTAATCCTATGAGGAGAAAATTGGAATTTTTAAAGGAAGGATGAGTAATGAAGTTAAGGATCATGATGAGATCACATAATATCTTGAAAATCAAGTTTATACTATTAATGAATAATTAAAGAGTAAGGATGAAGAGTGTATCATGTATCAATTAGAGATAGAGTCTTTGAAGATGAAACTAGATCAAGCTATGAGAAAATATATAGCTAATGATTTAGATAATAAAGATTAATTGATGAATACTCTTGAAGATATGAAGATTGAGAATAAAAATAATAACAAGATGATGTCACAAATCAAGGACTATGAAGATAAATCTAGTGTGTTTGAAGTAAGGATGAATGAGGACACTAGGGAACATGAAGATACTATCAAGCATCTCAATATTCAATTAGAAACTACATCTAAAATCTTAAAATCCAAATAATATGAGTGATTAAGGTATGATATTGAAATTGATTCATTAAAATATAAGTTAGATAGGATGTCTAATAAGGTGAAGTCATTTTTAAAGTATGAAAAGAGTTCAAATGATCTTAACAATATTCTAAGTTGTCAAAAACATGCTAATGATAGATCTGGTCTTGGATACAAATAAAAACAAAGCATGTAACTCAAGACACGATAAAGGCTTTGAAGATCAATCATCAATCAAGAAACAAATATATTGATAGAATGAAGACAAATTAGATCAGATAACCAAATGCTATGAGGTATACAAACTTCAATGTTCATTGTTACTCTTATAATAATTTTCATCATAGGTCAAAAGATTGTAAAAGATCCTCAAGGAATGAATTTGTGTGGAATTATGAGAAATATAATGGTAATCATGAAGATCATCATCACTCAAGATAGTCAACAGGTTCACAAGGAAATAATGACATATTTTGTTAAAGTGTCAAGGATTTTATAATATTACAAAGTTTTGTAATATCTTCATCAAGAGACCAAATTATTAGGTGCATGAAAAAATTCAATAAAATTTAAGGAATAATTTTATATCTCAATCATAAGGTATGTACAATCTAAGAAACCTCATTTGTTTGAAATGTCATGAAAGAGGTCACATAGAAAAGTTCTTCAAGAATGATCAATATTCTACTTCAAATATTATCAATCTTGTCATGAAAATAAGGAGCCATAGTGAATGGAGGCCTAAGGAGGTAAATTAAAAATAGGATCATAGTGGATTATTTGTCATGATATAATAGGGAACAAATTCAAGTATCAAGGAACAAGCCTTATCTACCCAAATAGATAAGGAAATCAAGAAGGATATAGAGATAAAAGAAAATTGAGAACTTGTTATCACTTGGATTTCCACCCTTTGAGGAGATTTATAAGATCTCCTCATCTAAGTGGCACAATGGAAACACCTCTAGACTTTTGGGTTGCCTAATGATGAGGTGAATCTTTAGGTAGGGATAACTCCCTTGATGTACCACTTTGGATCACTACTACACCTAAACTTTTAGAGGTGAAAAATGAGAGAGATAAATAAAATAAAACTATCCTAAGGGAGTTGATACACCAAATATATTTATCACTTCCAACAAGTTGTATGTTACACATGAAACCAAGAAAATAACTAACTATACACTTCTCCAATATATGTCTTCTCACATCAATGTTACATTGTGAGGTTATGGATGAAGGTTTAGACTAGGAGGCATAGAAAAGAGTCATTTAATGTCACTAGTTAAAATAATAACTTACTCAACCTTGACACTTCCTAAAACACTTTACATGCCCTACAAAAAAAGCTTTCCAACTACAAATAAGATGAAAGAATGAGATAACATGCTAAGGAATCCATAGTCTTCACTAAGAAAGATACAACATTAAAATAAAAACCAATATTAAAAATACTTAAGAGGTAAAAATAAGTAGTCTTATTAATAAAATGGTATGCAAATGAGTAATACTTCACCATACTCAGATGGAGCATAAGTTACAATAGCTAAAATGTCTTAGTTATTATAGAAATTGAAAGAAAGAGGAGAAGAGATAAGTCCAAGAGTCACAAGGAAACTTTTAAAGATGATAAAATTAGTTACTTATTCATTATAAGATGTTTTGGGATTAACCATGCAAGAATATGAAGCACAAGTGTCCATCCAAGTCATAAAGCTAATGAAAAGTGGCATGAAACTCCTCATTCTAGCTCAAAAAACTACCTTCATAATATTGACATATTTGAACATCAAAAAACATATTAGGGATAGGTATAATTATTTAAATTAAGTTTAAGGCTATCAAACATGCCTTTCCATTTATTTATTATAGGAATGATCATATGGAATCATCTAAGAATGAGCCATCATCATCTGTATTCCAAAAATATCCTCCATGCACCATGCACACTTGGTCTCAAATTTGGATACTTTGTCCAATGAAAATATGTGGGATGGAATATATTACAATTTTTAAGACCTTCCATGGACTTATAAGCATCAGGGACATCTTAAAATTAGCTCACTTGAAGTTTTCCACCCTTTTCACTAGCTTGTCCACTATGCCAATTTTGAGTGGCTAAGCTGAAAGCTATTATTTTCACACTTAAAATATTTTATAAGGAATTAAATTTACATATGTAGTTATTAAAATTCCTAATATTCCTCCCAAACTTGATTTCACCTCTTGAAGCCTCATGTAGCTTGAAAAAAACATAAAATAGTCAAAAGTACCCTATTTTATACCTTGTCCATATAATTCCATATAGTCAAAAATAATGGGGAGTATTTTGAGGGAATATAATAAAACCTAAAATATATTTAATAGTCAAAATATTTCATTAGATCAGCTTCCTATCCTCATTTCTCCAAATGGGTCCTTTTAAGAGTTTAACAAAGGTTTTAAGCTATTTGACCTCTTAAGCATCATTCATAAAGTTATGACATTGAATTTGTATATAAAATACACTAATATGTTTTTAAAGACACATAATAACCTCCCAAAACTCCTTTGGCTTCCATGCAAATCCTCTAAGAAGATATGAACATCTAAAGTTTTTTCATTAAATTTGATTCTCCACTTTTCAGAGGTCTAATATAGTACTGAGTTCAAAATGAA
The DNA here is from genome assembly GCA_037957365.1 of Torreya grandis. Taxonomy (NCBI): domain Eukaryota; kingdom Viridiplantae; phylum Streptophyta; class Pinopsida; order Cupressales; family Taxaceae; genus Torreya; species Torreya grandis. Next base: position 293,969 of record JARHVA010007439.1, read on the forward strand.
GTTTTTAATGCTTATAATTAATATTTAGAGCTTAAAAACACCTTTTATAACCATATAATCATGCTTTAATAGGCTAGGAAGCATATCTCATGTGAAAAGTGAAGGTAACTCCCTATTTGGCTTCTAGGCCTAAATATTACCTAACAAGCCTACCTGCACTCTTGTGGTTTAGAAAATACAATTGAGTTTATTTTAATTTCAATATATTTATCACCTTTATTACCATACTAACATGTTCCAATAGGTTTAAATGTGTATCTATGGCTAAAATTGAACTTGACTTTTCATTTGGGCTCTATGTCATAACCCTGCCCAATAAGTTGACTGTAACCTTGGAGTTTTGGAATAGTCTCTTTAGTTTCATATTTTTATGATTAGTTTCCATGATTATAATAAGTATTATACATATTATCAATCCTTCCTAAAATTTCCTACCTATCTCTAACTCACCTACTCTTTCCCCTTCCCTAAAATAGGTAGTTTGCATTCAAGGGGAAGTACCCTCTATTTGAGACAAAATAGAGGGTACTTACCCTATTTTATCATAAAAAATAGATATTTTATGGGATTTTTCATGTCTTATATATTATATTTACCAATTTTTATATCTTGTTCAGGTCTCTAGGCCTTTCAACTCCTCAAAATTTAAAAACAAGCTCCTATGAAGATAAGTTATAAGCAAGGTTTGTCACATGAACTGTATGTACACTTGAAAAGAGGTCCTCCTATATTCCATATATATATATTGAGATACCCATAATATAATCATGATAATTCTAGAGGGATTCCCATATTCATTTTATTTTCCAACCTTCCACATGCTCCTTATATCCTTTGCCTGCTCAAACTGAGTGTGCTTGCTAATTGTATATTGGTCCTCTCACTCAAAGTTTACCCCTATAGGTGAAGCTTATGTTTTTGGATTTTATCTATGATTTATAATTAATTTTTATCCTTGAATTAATTTCACCTTATCTTTAAATCAATTCAATATACTTATAGGCATGTCTGACTAGTCAAGGTCTTTTGACTATGAATCTTGCATTATCTTCCCTAATAGTGAATATTGTAAGTGGTTGTGCGTGTTCTAGGCCTTGAATATGATGAAAAAAACCTTATTTTAATATTTATACACCATAATCCAACTTAATTTTTTCCATTTGTACCTATAGTGAGGTTATCACCAAAGTTACTAGGCCCATTTCTCATGATAACCCTATAACTAGCCTGTAGGTACATTTTTTTAAATAATAGGGACATATAGGTGCTAAAGGGAGACCAAACATAGTATAAAATTTTCCTTAAGTGATCCATATATCATAAAATTATATTTTCAATACTTGGAACAATTTCAAGTTGATTTCATAATCATGTACCAATTTTGAATACAAGGTCACTATCAATTGTAAGTGGATATTTAGGCTATATGTACAGATTGTAGGTGTATGAGAGATTTAAAGAACAACATGTTATCCCATTTATATGATTTATTAGATCATAATTTCACTCTTTAACCATTTGGAATAACTCAACTATGATGGGAAGGTGATGTTACAACTTTGGGTGATAAAGGTCATCTTACATCTCCAAATCCTATAGGTATACTACCTAAATTCAATGGTTCAAGAGGCATCTTTGGGCCTTCTAAAAACTACCTTACATTAGTACTTTTCCTTCTAAACTTTGCATAGTCAATTTTATTTCTAGGGAAGACAATATGAGCACATTGAAATGCATAAAGGGCATTGGGAACCTTATCACAAGCTATCAACATAACCTTTCAGACCTCTATTTTCTCATTTTAGGGAAAAGGTCCTTGTATACTATCATTTTATGTTTTGAATGTTTATCCACTTCAAACTGCCAACATGACACTCCAAATGAGTTTTCTATGGTATTTTAGCCTACTATTATTCAAAAATTGGTTTGACCACCTACCTCAAAACTCCTGTATGACATCCTAACTCTTTGTATTATCACTTGTAGATGCACATTTTCCTGTAAGGTAGTGAAGAGAAGTAAGTTATAAAGATGCATTGTTTTTACCATTAAATGAATCTTAAGCCATTTTAATTCCTTAAAATTTATTTTTGAAACCTCTAAATGGATTCAAAAAGTTGTACTCCTAGTTCCCACATGGTTTTCTTCTTCCAAACACGTATAGGTAAGCATATTCATGGATACCTAACTAAAAATGTTACATGTGACTGTAATTCAACTTTTATTACACCATATGGAAGCTTGATCACAAATTAATGCTACTAAAGTATACACCAAGACTTAAAAAACCTTCAACACACCTTTTTGGACATCTTTAGGATCTTTGCAAGTCATAACTAAGGCTAAAGAGTAGATGGGAGTTGATTGAGTATGATCATAGATTGAAAGTTGGATCCACACATGATGTTATAAGACTAAAAATGAATGAAAAGTGATAATTATAGCATTGAGACATGGAAAAATACCATATCCTATTCACATAAAATCCCTTGTAGGGAATTTAACCTATTTCAAGTGGAGAATTGACTGAGACTTCACATGGTGGTAGCTTCCTACAACATGAGACAAATTTTCCTATCAAAACACCATGAAAAATGAAAATAATCATGTGGAACATCTGATAAGATATTCAACATATTTTTGATTCAACATCATCAATGGGTTCATAATTACTCGCCCAAAATGGAGCAAAACCTATAAGGTGCATGAAACAAGTAGAAAAACATAATCAACTTTATGAGGATGGTACATAAATCATAGGCCACCATTTATCAAACTCTTGTAATTTAAATTAAGGTCACTAAGGTTAATTTAACCTCCCCAAGGCATTATATCTGAAACCTCCCCTACTATCCATACCAAGTACAAACTTGAAGACTAGTTATGTGTGCCTAAAACGGTGAAAAATGAGTAGAATGATTTTAGACCAAAAATGGCACTTCCAAAGAATTTAAAACATGTAACTAAGCTTGAAGAATCTGAAGGGACATTATATTATCTTCTCCCATGTGACACACTTCCCCATGGGATATACAAGTGCCAAACTCACCTTTTTCACAAGAAAACCACTCTTTCTTTTGAAGCACCTACCACTTTTAGTTATAAACAATTTGTAAAGACATGTGAGGACACATGGAACATGAAATAACCTTTTTGAACCTTCAAATGTCATAACGAATTTGTAAAACTCATAAAATTCCCCATTTTAACCTTAAAATCACTAAAAATATTAAAATGACTAAGGACCAAGTATAGTATAACATTAATTGACATTAATTAACCTATAAAACACCCTGTGACATATGTATTAGACCCCTAAAACACCTAAAAGTCAATTTTTTACCTATAAAGATCCTAATTTGACCTATAGGGTCAAATTTTGTCAACAAATTGGTGACTCATAGGGGTAGTATGCTTACTATACTAGCTAGACCAGTAACCTTATCAATCTATTGGGATTAGGGAGTCATATGAAATTTTAGATAAACAAAAGGACCTTGAAAACAAGATTTGATCAAGATAATACCACTTGAATACCTCAACCACATGAATCAAAGGAGACACACAAAATAAGAAAATAAATAAACAAGACACACACACATGTGCTCAAGGTACTTAGGGGAATCATAAAAAAAACTATTATGCACAACTAGATACTAATAATACCTCTTTTCCAAGATCACAAGAATGTTTCTTGAGTATTCTTCTTTATGAGATTAGTTATAGTGCCAAGCATGTTTCTCCTTTAATTGAATGCTTTGTAGATCAGACCTATTCCTTATCACTTCACTTGATCTACCCTCAAGTAGATCATCTTAAAATAGGTCTCCAATGTAGATATTTTAATTTTAAACTTGTACACATACATCATATTTTTTCCTACTCTTCATCTCATTATCAACTTGTATCTCCTTAGTAGGGATGGCTTCAAGAGGAGTAGTTTATTATTCCTTAGAAGATTATGGCCAATAGTAGCTCATTCCATCCTTTAAGACCTATTGTGTTTTTCCCAATTGATTGAGATGATGATATCCAATTTTAATTAATTAAAACATATCATCATAAAATGAATATTCCTCTTGAAAATATAGATTTTAAAGGTTGCCTTTTATTTACATACTCACTTGAGTGCCAAGGATGCCTTCTCCATCTTTGAATATATCATATCCTCCTTGAAGAGGAGTATATCCTTCTAAAATGAATAAAAATAAGTCATCCCAAGGATTATTAAGAACTTTTTCCTTCCCATCTATTATATCTTGTATAGTGATGGAAGAACCAAGGACTATTTCTTCCTCTTTAGCAAAAGGAAGACATTCTTCCATATCAACCCAATATAAAGTTTCCACATAAAAAAACACCTCTTCTTTAGCATTTAGAAACTATTTATGGATCTCAAGTTGCATCTCAACCTCTATAATAGGACTTTGGTTCTCAATGTCTACAAGATCTTCAATCTCCTTCTTTGTGATTCCAAGACTAGGAATCTTGAAGCCATGTGACTTAATCTAATAAGGCTACCAAAGAGCTAAGATTTCTTCAAGAAAGATTTATAATTTTTTTTCAACCAAATGCTTATACTTAGGTTCCCATACCATAGGTCCATAAATTATAATGGTGATGGGGTGAAGACAAGATGAACTATTTTTTGGAAGTGACACATAGAACTCAAAATTAGATTAAGAGTAAAATGTAGGGGATTCTTTTAAAAGCTCTTGAGGAAGGGGAGGTAGACTTGAGGTTAAGATATCTTGGTCATCTTCCTTCCACTTGATAATAAATTCATAAACATCAAATTTATCTTGATAATTCTCTTAAGGGAGGTTAGATGGGGTGTGTTTAGGCATAGGATCTTATTTTAGGTCTAAACTTTCCATCACACCTTGACTTAGAAATCTCATCTCTAACTCTTCAATTTGCTTTGCTAGGTTCTCTTTGAATATTTTTTCTTGAAACTCATATGAATATTCACGAGTATGAGGAGTATAATATTTTTTACATGGAATACAAGAGGTTTCTTGAGTAAAGGTATGAGGGGTTTGAAAAGGATCAACTTCATTCATAGCTTCACACTTCTTAACAATACTTCTATCCTTTTTCTTTCCCAGTGACTTCACTAAATTATTCTAGCTCATAACATTAGGATTATAAGTATTTTATTGAGGTTTTGATTCAATTTTAGGAGTGTATTAAGTTCTCAAAGTGATTGGAATATCCTTAGGCTTGGATTCTCCACCTTCTCTCCAACTTGGAATCTCATATCTAGAGGTCTTTTATTGAGGTGGGGATGTAATGGGAGAGGGTAATTAGGTATTAGATTAAACTTATTTTTTTGATGAAATATATTACTTAATATTAATATTATCCAGCTCAATATTCCTATCAAGATTATATTCAAACACAAGGTTTGTCTTTTCAAATCTCTCTTCCAACTGATTGGGAAAAGGGTGACTTTGATAAACTTGATTAGGCTCATGAGTAGGGATAAATAGGACTGATATTAATCTTGGTGAAGTATATATGAAGGATGATAGGTTTGCTTAGGTTTAATTTTATGAATTCTTATCTTATCTTTTAAGGAAGAAACTAAGCCACTCGCATCTAGCATCTCACTTGTAAGCCTTTGCCAATTAGCTCTGTTAATAGGTGCCCACTCTCTTTTGACCATATCTAATTCATTTCTCACCTTATAAATAAGATGACTAGGGACCTATTTACCATATCCCTTTTGTGTGTTAAAATATAACACCTAATTCTCATATCCCAAAAGTGTTTGTTTGAAGGTAGAAATGGATTGACTTGAGAAGTGGCTAGGTTGACTAAGAGGAGAAAGACATTGAGAAGGCTAACTATATGACTAATACAATTCATGAATGGGTTGATACACTTCATGATAATTTTGGTTATATTTTTTATAAGTATAATATTTAATTTGGTAAGGATCATGATAAGGTTGATTAAGAACTTATTCTTGTTGATAGGGAATGCCATAAGTTTGAAATTTCTCACCAACTTGTGTAAAATAAAAATCAACACCATAGTCAACCATAAAAATTCATTAAAAGAAACAAAATTGAGAATATATTACCATAAATATTTAAAATGGGATACTTGACTTGTTTATGTATCTTTAGAGCCACCATTGATGCTTTGATTAATAAGTCTAAAGGCTGATTGTTGAAAGACAACACCAAAACTATTTCAACCTCTTAGACTAAGAATCCCACTAGGCATGCAAAAAACTATTGTCACTTGGATTTTAACCCTTTTAAGAGATGTATAAGATCTCCTCATCCAAGTGGCATAATAGAAACACCTCTAGACTTTTGGGTAGCCTATTGATTAGGTGAATCTCTAGGTAGGGCTAGCTCCCTTGATGTACCACTTTGGATCACTACTACACATACAATTTTGGTGGGAAAAAGGTAGATAAATAACTAAAATAAAACTATAGTAAGTGAGGTGAAACACCAAATATATTTATGAGTTCTCACTAGTTGCATGTTACACATGAAACCAAGAAACTAACTGAACATACACTTCTCCAATCTATAGCTTCTCACATCAATGTTACATTATGAGATTATGGATGAATGTTTATGCTAGGAGAATTATAAAATATGAATTGAATGGAACTAGTGAATATAATAACTCACTCAACCTTAAAACTTCATAAAACACTTCACATGCCCTGTAATAAAAGCTTTCCAACTATAAATAGGATGAAAGAATGAGACAACATGCTAAGGAATCCATAGTCTTCACTAATAAAGATATAAAATTAAATTAAAACACACTATTAAAAATCATGAATAGGTAAAAGTAAGTTGAATTATTGATAAAATTGTATGAAAATGATTAGGGATTTTCTATACTTAGGTGGAGCATAAGTTACAATATCAAAAATGGTTATTCTTATATAACTTAAGAGAAAGAGGAGAAGAAAGAAGTAAAAAGGTCATAAGGACACTTGTAAATATGATAAAATTAGTTAATCATTCATGATAAGAGAATGTGGGATGAACCATGCAAGGTTAGGATCACAAGTGTCCATCCAAGTCATAAAACTCATGAAAAGTGGCATGAACCTCCTCATTCTAGCTCAAAAATTGCCTTCATGATTTGGACCTATTTTAAAATCCAAAAGTTAATTATGGATAGGTATAATTATTATAATTAAGTGGAATGATATCATACATGCCTCTATATGTATTGGTTGTAGGACTAGTCATCTAAAATCATCTGGGAATGAGCCATCATTATCTGTAGTAAAAAAAAAACTCCTCCTTCATGCGCCCCGCACACTTGGCATCAAATTTGGATTCAATTTACCATGAAAATCCATGGTATGGATTTGATGACAAGTTTAAATAACATATATGAAATTATAATAATTACAGACATCTTAAAATTAGTTCACTTGAATTTTTACACCCTTCTCACTAGATTGTCCACTATGCCAGTTTTAACTGGCTGAGATGAGATCTATTATTTTCAAAATTAAATTTTTTTATAAGAAATTAAATGGACATATGTAGTTATTAAAAAACATAGTATTCCCCCCAAACTTGATTACATCTCTTTAAACCTCTTATAGCTTGCAAAAGACACAAAAAAGTTAAATTATCCTATTTTATACCCTATCTATACAATTATATATAGTCAAAAAGCATGGGGATTAGATTAAGGGAGACTCCTAAAACCCAAAATATCTTTCATGTTTAAACTATATCATTATATTATATTACCATCATCATTTATCTAATGAGGTCCTTGTAAGGGTTTAGCAATGGTTTTGAGTAGTTTGACCTCTTAAGCATTGCTCATAAATTTATAACATTGAAGTTGTAGAAAAATTACACTAATATGTTATTTAATACCCCTAATAATCTCAAAAAACTCCTTTATCTTCCATTCCAATCCTCTAAGAAGATGTGAACCTCCAAATTTGCTCCATCGAATTTGATTCTCCCCTTTACATATGTCTAATATAGTTATGAGCTCAGAATGAAGTTATTCATGCTTATTATAAGGATTGAGAGATTTAAAACATCTTTCATGACCATATAATCATGTGATAATATTATAGGAAGCATATCTCATGTGGAAAGTGAAAGTAGCTCCCCATTTGGTTTATAGGCCTAAATCTTGCGTAATAAGCCTACATGGACTCTTATGGTTTAAACCATCCAACTAAGTTTATTTGATTTTCAACAAATTTTTAACCTTTTTTATGAACATATTAACATGTTACAAAATTTTTGAATTCATATCTAAGGCTAATATTGAACTTGATCTTTCATTTGGGCACTAGGTCATAACCCTACCTAACAAGCTGATTATAACCTTGGAGTTTAGAACACTCTCTTTAGCTTCATATTTATATTATTTTTTTAAATTATTTTTCTATTTATTTTACATATTTTAAATCATTCCTAAAATTTATTAATAGTCTCTAACTCACCTAATCATTCCCCTTCCCTAAAATAGGTAGTTTGCATTCAAGGGGAAGAACCCTCTATCTAAAACAAAATAGAGGGTACTTCCCCTATTATCCCATATAAAATAAATATTATATGGAATTAGTAATGTCTTATAAAGTATTTTTACTAATTTTTAGGTCTTGGTCAGGTCTCTAGGCCTTTTAACTTCTCAAAATCTACAAATAGGCTCCTGAGAAGACAAATTATAAGCAAGGTTTGTCACATGATTTATATGTGCACTTGAAAAGAGGTCATCCTATGTTACCTATTTATAATGATATCCAAATAATACCATCATGACCATGGTGGAGGCATTCCCATATTCATTTTATTCTTTAACCTTCCACATGCTCCTTATATCCTTTGCCTACTCAAACTAAGTGTGTTTGCTGACTATGTACTGTTATTCTCACTCAAAGTTTACCCTTGTAGGTAAATATTATGTTTTGGGATTTTATATATGATTTATAATTAATATTTATCCTTTAAATCATTTAAAATTATATTTAAATCAATTAAATTTACTTATAGGCCTATCTGACTGGTCAAGGTCTTTTGACTATGATTCCTTCCATGTCTTCCCTAATAGTGAAGCCTCTAGGTGGTTGTACTTATTTTAGGCCATGAATATGATGAAAAAAACCTTGTTTTAATATTTATACACCATAATCTAACTTATTTTACTATTTTAATGCCTATATTTAGGTTATCACCAAAGTTACCAAACCCATTTATCATAGTAATACTACAACTAACTTGTAGGTACATATTTGTGAAGCATAAGGGACCTATAGATGCTAATGGGAGACAAAAAATAGTATATAATTTAATTTAAGTTATCGATATATCATAAAATTCTATTTTAACTAATTATAACCATTTTAATTTTACTTAATAATCATGTACTAATTTGGAAAATAGGGTCACTATTAGTTATAAGTGGGTATTTAGGCTATCTATACAAACTATAAGTGTATGAAGGATTCAAAGAAAATGTTATCCCATTTAGATGATTTATTAGGTCATATGTAATATTTTAAACCATTTTAAGCACTCAATTATGGTGAGAATTTCAAGTTAAAACTTTGGGTTACAAAGGTCATCTTACATCTCTAAATCCTATAGGTATACTGGTTGAATTTAGTGGTTTAAGAGGCATCATTGGGCCTTCTAACAACTACCTTTCATTATTCCTTTGCCCTAATTTTTTTCAAAGTCCATGTTATTGATATGGGATAAAATATTAGCACATTAAGATTCAAAAATTTCATTAGGAACATTATCATAATATATCAACAAAACCTATCAAACCTCTCTTTTCTCATTTTAGGGAAAAGGTCCATGTATGTTGTCATTTTGTGTTTTAAAAGTTTTTCCACTTAAAAATGCCAACACAACACTCCAAATGAGTATTATATGGTATTTTATCCTACTAATATTATATAAATAGTTTTTCTACCTGCCTCAAAACCCCTATATGACATCCTAACTCTCTGTATTATCACCTATAGATGCATGTTTTCTTGTACAAGCAATGAAGAGGAGTAAGTCACTAAGATGCATTATTTTTACCATTAAATTAATATTAATCCATTCTAGTGCGTCAAAATTAATTTTATAAATGTATAAATGGATTAAAAAAGTTGTGATCCTAGTTCCCACATGGTTTTCTTCTTCCAAAAACTTATAGGTAAGCATGTTCATGGTTGCCTAACTAAAAATGTTGCATATGATTGTAATTCCACTTTTATTACACTGTATATAATATTTATCAACATGTCATATTTTTAAATGATACAAAAAGACCTCAAAAACCTTTAACACATCTTTGTAGACATCCTAAGGATCTTTACAATTCATGACTAAGGCTGAAGAGTAGATGGGAGTTGATTGAGTATGATCATACACTAAACGTTATATCTAAGCCTAATGTAATAAGACTAAACATGAACGAAATGTGATCACTATAGCATTGAGACATTTAAAAACACTATAACCTATTCACATGAAATACTATGTAGGGAGTTTAAACTTCTTCAAGTTGAGAATTGATTGAGAATGTACATGATGGTACCTTCCTACAACATGAGAGAAATTTTCCCATAGAAACACCATTAAGCATGAAAATAATCATGGAGAGAGTTAAATAAGATATCCAACATCCTCTAGAGTCAACATCATCAATTGGTTCATCAAGACTTGCCCAAAATGGATCAAAACTTATAGGGTACATGAAGCAACAAGAAAAAAACATAGTCAACTTCATGAGGATGGTTCATAAAGCACAAGCCACCATTATTCAAAATATTTTAATGGAAATGAAGGTATATAATTTTAATTTCACCTCTCTAAGGAATTTTATTTTAGACCTCTCTTTTTATCCATACCAAGGACAAACCTAAAGACTAGTTTTATCTACCTAGAAGGGTGAAAAAGGAGCAAAATAGTTTTGGGCCAAAAATGGCACTTTGACAGAATTTTAAATGTAGAACTAAGATTTAGGAAGATGAAGGGACATGATGTGATCTTCTCCCATGTGTCACCCTTCCCCATGGGCCATATAAGTGCCAAACTCACCTTTTCCCCAAGAAAACTACTTTTTCTTTTGAAGCACCTACCACTATAGTTACCAATAGTTGATTAAGACATGTGAGAAGACATGGAACATGACATAACCTTTTAGAACCTTTACACTTCCCAAGGAATTTGTGCAACTAATTAAATGCCCCCTTTTTGACCTCAAAATGGCTAAAATGACTAAGGACCAAGGATAATATAACATTAAATGACATTAATTAACCTATAAAACACCTTGTGACATATGTATTAGACCCATAAAACACTTATAATTCAGGTTTTTACCTATAAGGGTCCTAATTTGACTTGCAGGGTCAAATTTGGTCAACAGAACTCACTCAAAGTCAATCTGAATATCAGGAAGGACTGAAAGTCAAGTAAGATCATGATGATTGATCCAAAAATTGAAATATTTGGTTGAAAGATAATTCAAGAAACAAGAATAAAATAATTCAAATAACACTATCTCTGAGAAGAGATATTTTATTGACCAAATTTGTAGAGCCAAACATATCCTTATCTCTAAAAAGAAATGTATGATTTATATTTCAAGTTAAATAATAATTTATACATGTTTTGAAGGTGTGAGGAGGATGTGGAAGGTCACCAATATTGAGGGAGATTAAGTTTTTTGACTTCCATGATTTACAACAATACAATATTTGAGGAATTACTATTTTTAGAAACTATTTTTAGACTGCACTACTAAAATTGAAATTTGGGGCACTTCCATTAGGTTTTTAGGGGTCAAAATTCATCAAGAAGAGATCCATGCCATCTGAAGACGTTCCCCTCATTATTATATTTACAATGGTTCAAATGGTGAGTCAATTGGAGCTACGGTGCAAAAGTTATGGCTCCCACAAGTTCCATCATCAATTGGAGTGGACCCATCACCTAAATTGTCACCTAAATTGTTACCTAGATCAGAGATATGGGAGTATGTTATGATTTGATATCTTTAGTCCCTCTAATAAAATTAGGTGTCTCTACCTATGTTTCTTAGGAGACATCTTTTATGTGTGGATGCAAGTGTGTGTGTGTGTGTGTGTTGTAGGTAATGATCAAAATATCAATCAGTATAAAGTTATGTTATCTTCAATTTGATAATATGCAAGGTATTCATTAGATAAGGGGGAGATAAATTATTTATTTTGAGAGGATTGAAGATGTGTATGATGTGATGGAAATAATATGTAAAGATTCTTTAGTCATTATAAATATGTGAAGATGTCTACTATAGTTATGAATTCAAGAAGATTGATATGATGACTTGATCAAACCAAGTCATGTGTTTTGAAAAAGTATTAAATATTCATGCATGAGAAAAAAGAAATTGTGAGTTATATAGGTAGATAGCTCCAAGGATTAGATAATCCCAAGTTTAGGTGCATTTTGTTAGGTCAATGATCAAGTTGGCATATTGAGGAAGAGATGCTCTATCATTAATGTCAAAGGGGGAGAAAGATCAGAATGAATAAATTTAAATGAGTAAGAAGTCATTATAAGGGTGTATTTCCATCAATTATAAATGGGGAGATTATTTAGTATGGTCATTGATGTCTTAAGTTGTCATTGATGTCAAAGAGAGCATGTGGTACTAGTGCATGAATGACAAAGAATTTATGTTTGATATCTTGGAGAGATATAGCACGTGTGCAAGTATAGAAGGATAAAGAAGAAGTTGTGAGGCATCCATATATGTCTTGGTGAAGTTTTTTTGTGTCATTTGATAATTTGGAAAGATAAACATGCATATTATAGCTTAAGAGAAACTAGACCATCACTGTACATCATATATATCTGAGTGATCCAACAAGTTTGTACATTTTGTGTAGGTAATCATAAAGTCAACATTGGTTAAATATTTTTATGGAGATGGTATCTATAGTTTCAAGAAGGTACCCTAAAGATTGAGACACTTGAAATGTTTTATATCTTAATTTATAATCCTTTGCAGTTACTCTAATAGGTTATGATGGACCAAAGACTATCAAGTTCAAATATGTTGAAGTCTGGGGTCAAATAGTCAAGATAGATCTAATGATGAGTGTTCATCATCAAAATTGTGATCCAATGGCACACATGAAGTCAATATGTCAAAGGTTCCTAAGATTATATGAATTAGTGACATGTGTTTCAATCTCAATGATTTCATATAAGATCAATAACATGTGGATGTTCCTATAGATGGAGATCGATGATATGGCTTGAGTCAAATAGTCAATGCATAAGAGGCATGTGAGGGTGCCAAGTGTCTTAATCATAGAAGTGAAAATAAATTATCAATGGTGAGTGTTAAAGAGTTAAAGATAGGAAGCTCACATGGAGATCAATGGATCATATTTGTTCAAAGTTTCTAGGGGACACAAGATGATGACAAGTGTTAGATGTTTTGTAGTTAAATAGTGACTATTGGAATTTGAATATTCAAATTAACAAATGAAAATGAGTATGTATTGTTTGAGCCATAACTTTTGATATATGTAGAATTTTATAATGGTGTTAAAGGCAAAGTTATAGAGATATTAAATGAAAATCCAAAAGAATTATTTATATTTTTTGAATATTTGTATAGTCAAAGTGATTGATCTCCAAAGTTGACTCTTTGTTCATTCATGGTGTTCTTATGTATAGACTATTGTTTAAGCAATTTTTGCTTTAGCAGAAGAGTGTTTTGGTGGATGTATTCTTTTGAAGATGTCTTATAGGTAATAAGGACTAGACCCTTTTGTTTTAATGTGATTTTGTGTTATTTTTTTTCTTAATGAGGTGTTAAAGGGGTAATATGTCTACATGAGACCTATAAGGACTACTAATGCCTAATTTAAAGGTGTAACTACTTAAGTGTGACCCATGGATGTTATGGCTGACCTGTGACATTGAATTTGAGCCATATATTAATAGTGATATAAGTATTAAGGGTTAAGTCAAGTATTATGGTTGATCTAGAAGTTGATATTCATGAAGACTCTATACAGAGTGAAAGCTAAGGTAATGGTTTATGACTTGAAGTAGAAGTTTTGCGAGAGTACAATATAGAGCCAAAGGAAAGAGATCAGAGGGAGTGTGCTCAGTGGATGGAATAAAGTACATAATATATTGAGGATGAGTGAGGAAGTCTATAGTGATCTAAAAGGGTGTTTGGATACATTGTTTATATGAGCATGTTTGAGTGTGTATGAAGAGTTGAAAGAGAGGTGTTATACATTGTTTTTCAATCAAATTGAAAGTCAATAAAAGTTATAGAGATATTGATTTCATAGGTGTTGTGTGGATGCTCAACATATAGGTAAAGTGGGTGTTTATTCATACTTAGAGGTGGGTACTCCTTTTGAAGTGGGTGCTTCACTAAAAGGTCTCATGTTTGTGATCATATTATAGAACAAGTACTCCATGTGTTTGTAGGTTTTAAAGTTGGTTTTATTACCCATAAGGGTTTCCCATAGAATTCATGTGTTGTGTGTTTGATCTTGCATCATATTTCTTATTCATTATTATGAATATCTTATATACTTTATGAATGATTATGGTCATTGACAAAGAGTTTTAAGGGATTACAATTTAAGTTTGAAATATCTTGCATCACTGATTTATCTCCCCTCTCAGTGACTGTATCTCCAATATATGATTTATTCTGATGGAGTTATGGCTGCTATGGAAGTATATGGCTTGTGTTAAATTACTATGCCTAGTGAGGTTGAGTAAGTACTATCTACCATCTAGTCAAACCTAGATGAATAAGTGAAAATTATTTTACAATAAGGTCCTATCATTAGATTTATGGAAAATGTGGAACAAAAGGCAATTTTTTCTTAATTGGTACTTATGGGACTATGGTACCTCATTGTTACATGAACACCTATTATGATGTAGATGTTTGTTATATATTTGACATTTGTCATTGACCAAAATACATTACATTATTATTGATTAGACAAAGTTTGTGATTGTAAAGGTATGTTGGTCTGTGACTGAAAAGGTATGTTTGTCACTACCTAATGAGGTGGAACATTTTTTACACCATTTGAAGAGGTAGAATGTTTTTCCTTGTTTCATTGGTATATTAGACTATGCCTATTATTTTTGAATGTTAGTCATCACCTATTGATGTGGAGTATGATTTGTCACTTTTGTTGAGGTAAGGCACTAGTTGGTACTTGATTAATTGATCCTTGTGGTTTTTTACTTGAAGAAGCAACTAGTTAAGGATTAGAGGTACCTTTTTATTTTTGGGATATAAGAATTCTTTCCCCCTATTTTTGCAAACCACTCATGGAGTTAGCTAAAGGAACTTTTTGTGGACTAGTTATTGGTGTAGTTAAATAAATTTCACCTAGATTGGATGATACATGTTATCCAACATGTTTGGCACATTTTTTTACATAGAAGCAATATACATTTATTCAATAGCTAGGATGTTAAACATGTCACTGATTGATGTTCTTTGCACAAATATTTTTATACCCAGATTGTCTTGACCTATTAATTTGATTAATACTCATGGAGAAGGAGCTAACTCTATGAGTGAAGCATTTGACATGGCCATGTTATTAAAATTACATGGTAGATTTAAATTTGTTTGATATGGTTATTATATTTG
This sequence comes from Torreya grandis, assembly GCA_037957365.1. Classification (NCBI taxonomy): domain Eukaryota; kingdom Viridiplantae; phylum Streptophyta; class Pinopsida; order Cupressales; family Taxaceae; genus Torreya; species Torreya grandis. Next base: position 309,632 of record JARHVA010007439.1, read on the forward strand.
TATAAAGTGCTCCTCCATGAGGCCCTTTATTTTGATAATAATATTAGGGTCTTGATATGACATTGAAACAATGCTTAAGGGTTAATAGTATAGGCATATTAAAAAGCTTGATTACAAAATATGTTAATAGGCACTCTAACTAGACTAGGTAAATTTTCATGGGGAAGTCTTCTAGAAACTTGGCCCCTACCTCCATAGCTTTGAATAAAACTTAATCATTTTTAAATCAAGTGATAATCAAATAAATTAGGATCATATGTCAATGACATAGTAACATAATATAGTTTTTGTGTAACATTTTATATAACTAATGGTACACTAGCAAGGTACTATGTGGTTTGATATTGGTCCTACTCTAAGTATAGAGGCATGTTAACCAAATTATGGGCTAGTGAATCTTGGATTTGGTCTCAAAATTGAGTAGTATAAGGAGGATAAGGATCCATTGCACAAACTACCTCATCACCATAGGGGTCTTGAAAAAATTCATCTTATGTGACCACATTATCATAGCCTAGATTATACATGGATCCACTATGAGTGTAACAAGACATATCCAACTCAATGATGAATGATTCTTGAAAAAGGCCTACAGTTCTACAAACAATGAAATAAATAATGTCCAAAGGAGAAATGATTTGACCTTGGTCTAAAAGTGGAGTTGTATATCAAAAAAGGTGTTAAGGTATGTTCCTATTGGTGTGTTTATGGAATTAATATTTTAATTTTTCAAAGGTAGTAAAAGGTGATTGATGTCCTAGAGGTGCTCTTGTGAAGAGACATGGTAAGTATTCATGATGGCGCAAGCATAATATAGTAGATTATTAAGATATTTGATATATATTATGGTATGTAAAGTTTGTGATAAGATGTGTGTCAGTATTTTATAATGTTATAAAGGTGTTTGAACATGTGAATAAGATGTAAAATGCATCTACAGTGATAGGAAGCTTAGTTTTGTGGTCTAGTCCTTACATGAGAAACCTAATATGAAGGGACAAGCTTAATAGCTTATTGAGATGAATAGTATAAGACTTGTGTGAATAATTTTGGTAGCTTGTGATAATAATATGATGTCATATGACATATGTTTTAGGTTTTGATATTAGTTAAAGAGGTTTCAAATTGTGATCAAGGTCCAAGTATAACTAGCAGTCCTAGATCAAGTGTGTAAAAAGACTTGGTGAGGTCTAATAAGGAGTCAAGTTGAGTTTTTCAGGTTATAAGAGCACATGTGAGCATGTAAAGAGATTTTAAGAGTTTTAAAAATAATTTTTATGAATTTTAAAGTCCTTAGTTGAAGTAAAAATTAATTAAAAAAGTTCTTATGTCTCATGTGCATGAAGAATGAAGAAATGAGAGCTCGAGAAGGATGTTTTTATAGTCATTAGCACATGTAAACTTTTCATGGTGTCTTAATACTTTTAGGAAATATGGAAAGGGTAATAATAATTATTTCCAAGCATTATGAGGTGGTTTCAAGGATAGAGTTATATGAACAACTGTTAAGAAGGTAAACTGGTCTAAAACCCTCTCAAAACCCTCTTAATGACCTAATTAGAGAGATATTACTATAAAGTGCCAAAAATGAATTATCAAAGTAATTTTTATGATTATTTTTGATAGAGTACTCCTATAATCATCTCTATGTGGTAGTGGTGTGTCCGGATAGTAAGTAGAAGCTACAACACAAGGCTTATTTCTAAATATTTTGATATAAATAAGAAGGGTTGATTGAGTCAATGCATGTAATTGGATGGAGGTTAAAGGTAAATAATTTTTATTTATTTACATGGTGTTAGTTTGGAAATATATATTCTCTATATCATATAATTTTCTCACCTAAATTTACCTATCACTAAAACTGGTAAAGAGGAAAATAGTTATAAAAATCAATCAAAATGAGAAAGAGATTAAGAAGTGGTTGTAGAGGATTAGTGATAAACAAAAATTCATGAGGTCATTTTTAAATACCTATACCTATTATCCATATTAATTATATGTTTCATAATTATTTTTAAATTCTGAAAATAGTGTTCTCAAGATGATCTGTTTGTGTGAGTCAAGACAGTGAAAGAGTATAGTTTAGATATTGATCTATATATTCTTCATTTTCTACTAGACCTGTGTGTGTGTGTGTGTGTGTGTGTGTGTGTGTGTGTGTGTGTGTGTGTGTGAGTGTGTGTGTGTGTGTGTGTGTGTGTGTGTGTGTGTGTGTGTGTGTGTGTGTGTGTGTGTGTGTGTGTGTGTGTGTGTGTGTGTGTGTGTGTGTTTTAATATGATCTAAGTATTTTTAAGGATAACCTAAATGATTTATATGTTCATGGAAGTGTTACTAAAATTTTCTAAATTCATGTTCATCATGATTGTATCTTTAGGATGAATGACTAATCATGGTTTGCCATGTTAAGTAAAGAGTGTGATACTCTATGACAAAATCCAATGTATCCAATGCACTTATTTATGATATTTGGTATGTATATGATATGCTCATGATTGATATAATATGGAAATATAGTTTGAAAGGTTGAAACATGAAATCCATAATGGTTTATCAGACTCTATGAGGATTGTGAAAGAGTGGTATGAGAGATTGGTCTATAAGACCAATGATAGTCACTAAAATTTGAGACATAACTATTGGATGTTGATTTAAAGACCACAAAGGATATACAAATTTTTATGATATGTATTTTAATAAATCTTAGAAGTGTTGAATATATAATTATACATGAATATGTTTTTACGTCTACATGTAGTTTTGACTAGTCATCTTTTAGAGGTGAGTTTGAGGTGTTTTGCTTAGAAAGGACTATTTTAGATAATCTAGACTTATGTCCTTAAATTGGATAGGAGATAATATTTGAAAATGAATATAATTAGGTTTCTAAATATCTTTCATGTGAATATTATGGTAATAATTTGTATTTATTCCCCATTTATTAGATTATAGTTAATTTAAAATTATAAAATTTTGAATAATGTAGGCATATTATTGATAGTTGTTTTTCAATTGGACTGTAAATAAATCCAAATTATCTAAAATAGTCCCTCAAATTTGAATAATATATAAATATGAGGATGTTATATAAGTATAAAAGGTCCATATTAATGTGTTTGTCTTCATTATAAATTTAAATTCATATGTTGGTGATCAAATGTTCTCGACAATACTTTGGCAGTGTTTGATAGTTCTAAGTGGTCATGTTGCAAGAGTGAGTATGAGTTATTTTGACCTATTTGGTTATATACAATGTAAATGGTAGTGAAATTGAAGTTATGGATACTCATTTAATTTTATTTTATCATATGGTTTTTTTGATAAAATTGATTGTATAAATATGTTTTGTGAGACATACTTTTAGGTAGTGGCAAGGCCTAATGGCGAGTAGGCCTAATAGCATGGTTCAAGTGGTGAATTGGATGTACAGGTGGTGTGGGACTAAATGGATGTCATCATGGGTCTATTTAATAATTTTTTTAAGTGTTTAATTTTTTTTTAGAGTCTAAAGGTGTTCCAAGTGTCTCTAGTGTAACATGTGCTTAAGACAAACCTAATTGCATTAGGTATCATTTAGGCCTAATGGGGTTTTGGTCCCTATGAGTAATGAATGAGTTATGTAATAATTATTTCTTATATGAAACATGTATTATGACCTGTTACAAGTATAAAATAAATTTGAAAAGATGTTTTTCTAACCAAGATGGGTGAGATCATGTCTTGAATATATAAGCAAGGCCTAATTAGCCTATTTGAACTAGTTAGAGAGTGTGTGAAAATAATAGAAGAGAATATATATTAAAGAAGTTGTATAATATCATTGAGGATAATAAAAATAATATATAATATATGATGAATATATAAAAAATATTTTACATGTGGATGATGAGGTTAGTGGACGTAATGAACCTAAAAGAGGCATATTGAGTGAGTAATCTTACAAGTCTATGTGAGATGGGTAGAAGGTTGAAATTATAAATATATATATATATATATATATATATACATATAAAATAAAGAGAGCTAAATAAGAAGTCACCATCAATTGAGAGACCAACAAGGTGTCTTGAGGTGATCAAGCTTGTCCTAGCTGGGTTGGTGCTTAATAAAGAAGGGAGTTGGAGAATATTTGTAGGTTGGAGGTATATTGAAGAATTTTCCTTGAATTGGATGGGTTTGTGATAAGTCACTTAGGTTTTGTATACTCATTACAATTTGGTGTTTGTTAAAGACTAGTTGAGTGGGTGATTGACTAGGTATGGGTTAGAGCTCCTTATGGGGTTGGTGACTAACTAAATGTTGCTTAATTTATTATAGGACTATAGAAAAAGTGGTGTGATAAAGGTTTTAATCCCTCATGATGGTTGTCAAAATATCTTTGGTGTTCATATGTTTAAATCTTCCTTCATGCTTATGTGATTGTTCTTTTATGCATTGTTATATTACTATAGTAGTTTAAATTGTTAAATAATGATGAATAGAATTGAATGAAATGTTTTCACACTATTCCACCCCCTCTTAGTGGTTATTCTTATAAAAATTGGTATTAGATCAGGTGATTTGGAGGTGGATTGATATCTTGAAGTTGATCCTAAAATAAGAAGGCTAAGAAGCTAAGGAAAGAGAATCAAGAATTTAGATCAATGGTCAAAATTATTAAAGAGAATATTAGTCTTTTTTAAATAAGGAGGAGTAAATATAATTATAAGGGTGATGAACATGAGATGATAATAAATAATCTTATAAAATAAGCCAAGTCCTTTATGGAACATGAAGGAGAAATAAGTCATCTTCAAACTAAGTTTGAGGAAATTGTTGAAGTCATCAAAGAAGATAAGAAAGTCATCAAGGATCTCAAGAGTTAGATAAATAATGCATAGGCATGTCTATGTTCAAAAAAGTAATAATGTACTAAATTTAATATTTAGCTAATTTCCTTGAATTTTTTTCATGAGTAACTCATAGACAAGATGAGTAAGGTTGAGAAAGGAAAAGAGATAGTTACAACCAAGAAGGATGATAAGAAGGCATATCATCTTAATGAAGACAATATGTTCAAAATATCTATTAGACAAACAAATTCTATAAGTTATGTAAATTCACTTCATGGTCATTATTTTTTGTGTTATAGGTTTGGTCATAGACCAAAAGATTGCATAATGACCTTAAGTAATAAGTTTTCATGGTAATATAGAAGAAGGAATAATAAGATCAAAAGTAAGTTCAATAGTACTATTTACTCCATTTTTCATGAAACTAGTCATATTTCTAGGTTCCACCCTATAATGCATGAGAAGGTTCCTACTTGGATATGGAGACCAAAGGTAATTAATTCTAATCACACTAGTAAAGAGAAGGTGGAAATCAAATAAATATATGGTGATAAATTTACTCAAGACAATTGTGTTTTGAATCAAATAAAGGAAAAGAAGGAATATGTCAAGGACATTGATTCAAAAGAGAATGTCAAACCAAATAGGGTTATTGATAAGAAAATTTAAACATATGACAAGGGCTAGGGTGACCCATTGTTATAAAGATCTATGAAAGGGGTGTCTTTGATAGGATTCATAAAGACACTATTTGGCCTATAAAAGCATGAAATGTTAAATTTTAGGCTTTTATCTTAATATGATTTTTGAGATTATTGCATGTTTTCTTATGTCTTACTTTGTTTTAGTAGCTTCTGTGGTCAACAAGTGTAATAGTTGGTATGTATGATTTGGTGTTAATAGATAGACCTAGATAAATGTATTAAGAGTTGAAGATTAGTCTACAAGACTAATGATACTAAAGATGACTTCATAATGTAATAAAGGTGTAGGTTGAAAAGTTGAAATTATATTATGTTGGCCCTGAAATAAAATGCTATGAAGTGATTTGTATCATCACAAAAAGGTATAGGAGTGAAAGATGAGTTTATCATCAATAAAAAGGAGTAGATTTGAGTCTATGAAGGTATCATAAATGAGAAAGAGGTTTGGTAGAAGACTGAGTATGTTGATGAGCACTATTTGAGGTTTATTTGAGCCTTAATGAGGTATAAAGGTATGAGAATTTATCTTTATTTTTACATGTATTTTGCTAAGAATATATATTTTGAGATTATAAGATCCAATGGAGGAGTTATGAGAAGGCATATTAGTTATATATTGGTCTACAAGACCATTGAGGATATGAAGATCCAAGAAGATGATTGTACCTTATGGGAATATTCAATAATAAACAAGGTTAGTTTAGATGATGATGCAAGTGCTTGAAACTTTTGCCATGATTGGCATGAGTGATATTTTCAAGACTTCATGAGATTGTAAGATAATGAATAGATAGTGAATTATATGAATATCTTGATAAACGGTGTGAAGTGCAAGTAATTATAATACTCTGATGTAGAGTTTTGATATGCCATAATAGTCTTGATAGAGTTTGATGATGATTTGATAGAAGAATGCCATAGAGATTGAGGTCTCATGAGACTTAACTAAAATTTTTCTAGGTGGAAATTATTATGAGATGGTCTGAGCCATGATGTCTTGTGAAACATAAAGGGATTAAGGCTTTTTCATAAAGAGTTTATTTTTATGACAAGTTTTTAGACTTCTAAGATTATTATTTGAAATAATTCTATTATTTGTAGATAGGCCTAGTGTGTTTAGGTCTCTATAAGATCAAATTGAAAATGGTTCGAAGAAGATGTTTTGTCAAAGTTAGGAGTCCCATCTTCAAATGTTATCAAATATCCAATAAGAATATTGATGTTCATGTGTATATAGGTCAATGATGATTTTGTCAAACTTTAAAGGAGAGCATGGTCTTAAGGGGAGCTTGGTGGCTTTGTGACTAAGAAGCTATCTATTTTAGTAGATATGAGCCTAAGGTGAGGTGAGATTATATTTAGATTGGTTAAAATGAGGTATTGACCTTGTTATAAATAAGGTTGAGTTAAGCCTCAATGACTTGAGGAGTCTATTTGACACTTATGCAATTCTCTTAAGGTAATCAAATATGTTATGTGTTTTTTGTAACCATTTGGTGTGTAGTTTTAGATAACATGATATAGGTGGAGCATGATGTTAGGAGGAGCTAATTCAGATGGTTTGAGAAGCTTGAATAAAAGTATGAATATTAAAAGGGGAATATTTATTTTTCATTGAAATGATCAATTCCATTGATCAATAGACTGAGTGAATATGATGTTTGTCATTAATGTTAAAGGGGACACCAACTTGAAGAGATGAGAATGGTTTGTTGTGTTAGTGTTTGCCATAAATGAAAAAGGGGGAGATTATTGAGGTATGTTATTATTGGTGTTTTTTTGGAATTAAATTTGTCATTTATTTCAAAGGTATTCAAATTTCATTGATGTCCTAGAGGTGTTCTTGTGAAAAGACATGGTAAGTATTCATGATGGCTCAAACATAATCTAATAGATTCTTAAGATATTGGCTTTATATTTTGGTATGATAAGCTTGTGAGAAGATGTGTGCCAATAGTTTAGAATTGTATAAATATGTTTGATCATGTTCATAATATATAAAGTGCATCTAAAGTGGTAGGAAATTCAGTTTTGTGGTGTAGCCTTTACATGAGAAACCTAATATGAAGTTACAAGCTTAGTAGATTATTGAGATGAATAGTCTAAGACCTATGTGAACAAGGTTGACATCTTGTGAGCCTAGTATGATGTCATATGACATATGGTTTAGTATTTAATATCATTATAAGAGGTTTCAAAGTGTGATCAAGTTCAAAAAATAACTAGCAGTCCTAGACTGAGTGTGTAAAGAGACCTAGTGAGATCTATTAAGGAGTCAAGTTAAATTTTAAAGGTGATAAGAACACATGTGATCATTTAATGATGTTTTAAAAGTTGTATCAAGAATTTTAATGATTTTTTAAGACCAAAATTGAAGGATAAATCAATAAAATAGGTTTCGAGGTCTCATGTGCATGCAAAATGAAGAAATGAGAGCTCGATAAGGATATTTTGATGCTCATTGGCATGTTTAAACTTTCAATGGTGTCCTGAGAATTTTAGTATGGATTTAAAATGGTCATAATAATTATTTAAAATCATTATGAGGTGTTTTCAATGACAAAGCTGTATGAATAAACGTTAAGGAGGTAAACTGGTATAAAACCCTCTTAATGACATGATTAGAGAGATATTGATAGAAAGTGTCTAGAATTATTAGTAAGAAAATTTTTATGATTTTATGTAGTATAGGTATCCTCCAAGAATATCTAGGTGGTAGTGGTGTGTTAGTATAGTGAGTAAAAACTACAAAAAAGGCTTTTTTTAAAGATTTTGATATAAATAGGAAGGGTTGACTGAGTCAATGCATGCAAGTGGATGGAGGTTAAAGGTCAATATTTTTTATTGATGTAAATGGTTTTATTTTGAAAATTTATATTCTTTGTGTAAACTAAGTTACTAACCCAAGTTGACATATCAATAAAATGACAAAGAGTGAAAATAGTGAGAAAAACTAGTCAAAGTGAGAAAGAGATTAGAAAGTGGTTGTAGAGGATTAGGGATGAATAAAAATGCTTAAGGTAATTTTTCCATACCTATACCTACTTTACATGTTGATTATGTTGTTTTTAATTTATTTCAAGTGGTTAAAACAATGTTCTCAAGATTTCATCTCTGTGTGAGTCAAGATAGTGAAAGACTAGATTTCATATATATATATATATATATATATATGTATGTATATGTATATATATATATATATGTATATGTATATATATATATACATATATATATATATATACACATATACATATATATATATATATATATATATACATATACATACATATATATATATACATATATATATATATATATATATATGTATATGTATATATATATCTATATGTATATATTTATCTATATATATGTATGTATATATATACACATATACATATATATATACATATACATATATATATACATACATACATACATACATATATATATATGTATATATATACATATATATACATATATATATATATATATATATATACATATGTATATATATATATATATATATATATATATATATATATATACATATGTATATATATATATGTATATATACATATATATATATATATATATATGTATGTATGTATGTATGTATGTATGTATGTATTCCTCATATGACATTATACCTCTATATATATCTATGTTTTAATATTATAGAAGGATGTTAAAGGGTAGGTTGAATGAATTAAATTTTTATGGAAGTGTATCTTTAGATGTTAGAAGTCATGTTCATCATGACTATGTCTTAAGGCAAAATTATTGTTCTAGGTTTGCCATGTGCAGTAAAGAGTGTGAGAACCTATAAAAAAATACAATGTATAAAAACTAATTTCTTATTATATTTTTTATGTATATGGTCTATTAATTATTTATATAATATGTAAATATAGTTTGAGAGGTTGAAACATGAATGCCAAAATGGCTTATCAACATATGTGAGGACTGTGAGAGAGTGGCTTGAGAGATTGGTCTGTAAAACCAATGGTTTTCCCTAAATTTTTAGATATATATATTTTATGATGATATATAGACAACATAATATCTATTAATTTGAATTAAATTTCTTTTAATAACTCTTAAAAGTGTTAAATACAAACTTCTACATGACTATATTTTTGAAGCTACATGCAGTTTTGAATAGTCATCTTGCAAAGGTGAGCTTGAGGTGTTTTCCTCATATTTTTATAATATATTAAATATTAGGATGTTATATAAGTATAAAATGTCTATAATAATTTTTTTATTCATGATAAATTCATATTCATATGTTGGTGATCAAATGTTCTTGACTTTACTTTGGCAATGTTTGATAGTTTTGAGTGGTCATGTTGTAACAGTGGGTTTCAAGCCTTTTGACTTGTTTGGTGATATAAAATGGAAATGGTAGTGAAAATTAGTTAATTAATACTATTTTTATGTGATTTAATCATATTTTGTTTTGAAAAAATTTATTTTATACTATTATTTTGTGAGATAGACATTCAAGGAGTGACAAGGCCCAATGGCGAGTAGGCCTAATAACATGCTTCAAGTGGTGAATTGGATGTAAAAGTGGTGTGGAACTAAATGGATGTCATAATTGGTATATTTAGTATATTTTTAAGTTTTTCAAGTGTTTTTTGATGTTAAATGTGTTCCAAGTGACTCAATTTTAATGTGTGTTTAAGATAAACCTAATTCTATTAGGTCTCCTTTAGGCCTAATGGGGTTTTGGTCCCTATGAGTAATGATCAACTTGTGTAATTATTTTTATTATGTTAAATGTGTATTATGACTTTTTAAAATTATAAAACAAATGTTTGATGATGTTTTTATGACCAAGATGGGTCAGATCAAGTGTTGATTATATATGTAAGGCCTAATTGGCCTATTTGAGTTAGTTAGACTGTGTGAGAAAAGAAGTGAAGAGAATAGATCAAAAAGGAGTATAAAAAATTCATTAAAAAATTAAAATTATGAGATAAACCATGATTAATATCTAAAAAATCTTCTTTAGGTGGATGATAAGGTTAGTAGACCTAATGAGCCTATAAGAAGCATGTTGAGTGAGTGAGCTTAGACAACTATGTGAGGGGTAGAAGGTTGAAGTGAAATGAATGAGGTGAGAGACCATAAAAATATTAATCATATGTGTGTTTTAGGTGTATTATATAGAGTGTAATTTATATATATAAGAGAAGAGAGTTTAAGAAAAAGTCACCATCATTTAAGAGAGTAATAAGGTGTCTTGAGGTGATCAATCTTATCTTTGATGGGTTGGTGCTTAGTCAAGAAGGGATTTAGAGATAACTTTTAGGTTGGATATTTTATAAGTTTCATTAAATTTGTTTTATTTTTTCCAATTAACTTAGGGGTTTTATCTACCTTTAAATTTGGTGCTTGCTAAAGACCAGTTGAGTGGGTGCTTGACTACATAGGGGTTGGATCTCGTTGTGAGGTTGGTGCCTCTCTAAATGTTCTTTCATTTCATATAATAATATATTAAAAGTGGTGTTATAGTGGTTTTTATCCCTCATGAGGGTTTCCCACATATATTTTGTGTTTGTGTTTTGATATATTGCTTCATGCCTATGTGATTTCTCTTCTGTACATTATTATATCTCTATACTACTTTGAATGGTTAAAGAACAATTAATGAAATTGAATAAAATGTTTTCACACTGATTCACCCACTTATCATTGGTTATGATTATAAAAAATGTCTACTTTAAAACTTGGTATAAAATAATCTAACATCAAATGTCTAACATCAAATGTCTTTATACAAATGGTCAAATGGATGAGTAAAAATAAGAATGACAAAATTAGGTATAAAGTGTTTCAAACAAGTCTAATCGAGGTATTAAAAAATAAAGGTTGGTAGGTATTTTGGAAATAAAGGCACAAAATCTAGGCTCAAAAAAGGTATTGCTAGGTCTTTTGTAAAAAGGCATAAAATCGAGACTTTAAACAAGATAAGGTCTAAAAATGCAAGAGTTAATCTAAAAAAATTGAAACACTTCAACACAAACTAGGAATTTGGATATAAAGACACACTTGATAAAAAAAAATACATTGAACCTTAGGAAAATGGAAGATATACCACTTCCCCAAATCTAGGCACAAAAATAGTCTCTAAATCGAGCAAGTGATTAACCTAAGTTTCATAACCCAAAAGTGAAAGATTGATGTGTAGGCCAAAATTACATGAGGAATATGAAAAAAATCAATCAATGTTTGGATTTAAACTTGTAAATTATAATTTCAAACTTGATTTATAAGACTAGGCTTCTAAAAAGAGACAATAAGCTAGATAATAATGAACAACATTATGAAATTAGGTATAGATCCAAAAGGCACACATGGTTTTGGTTTAAAATTTAGAATTTAGATACAAGGAAACAAGTCTTTGAAATGATTCAAGTAGTGTAATGACATTATTGTGATCTAAATGTATAACAAATGGTTTGTTTCAAGACTTTAAGGTACAAGACTTGGAATGAAATGGGCATCATAACAACTCCCCTTTTCAATCAAGAGATGCACACACAAATTTTTTGACAAATGATTTATGGTAAATGTGTGGTGTGAAATAGATAGTGTAACACAATTTCAAACAAAGGAGTGATATGTAAACAAGAATAATTTTAGATGTGGTATGACAATAAAATAATGTTTACACAAGACCATGTAATTAAAAAGGAAAAAATGACCGAAACACCTAAGTTTGACATCCTAAATCCTAAAAATTTTCAAGGTTGCATTGTACTATCAAATTTGATCTATATAATTTCACTTGAAAGGATTTTAAGTTGTTAATCCAAAAAGTATAAGTGCATGAAAAATAAGGTTTTTAGGCCCCATTTTATCTCAAGTGTTTATATGGTGACATTGAACTTTGGGATACTTGCCTTATATCAATAGTATGTCCATGACATGTGGGGTTCTCTAAATGATCAATCTTCATTTATTTCTAGATGATCCCATATGTGTGGAAAACACTAGGGAAAAATCAATTAATTTGTATCCATGTTAACTAGATTATTTTTAAAAGGTCTTGTCCTTTTCATAACCACTACATCTATTAATTTCTTAGTGTAGTGTGATGTCTGAGTTACCCCTAAATTTTGAGATTGAGTACCACTAATATAATTTGTTTTAACTACTCAATATAAGCATCCAATTAGGTCACCCTAAATTTATATACCCCACCATATATTAGGGTTGAAAGGATGTGAGGAGATGAATTATGAGTTAACACTTCTCTAGATAACTTGTGAGGAGGTGATGAACTCCATCCACAAGCTAAAATGCATAAAAATAAATATAAGTGGATGGAATTTAGGGTAATTTTGAGGTCACCCAAATCATACAAGATTTAGGGAGGGCCTTAGTGACTTTCCTTCCATGATTTTGGACGAAAGTGATAAATATAAAGAGTGAGTGTTTTTTATCACCAAATTTCCCTAAAGGGTGTTAGAGATACAATCACTAAGAGTGGGGTGGGTGCATCAGTGATTCCAAATATTTCAATTTGAATTGTTGTCCTTTTAAACTATTAATCAATAAACATATATCAACTTAATCAAGTAGCATTAACAAGAGATCTCATTCATTAAATTAATACACAAGATCAAACACATAACACATAATTCCTATGAAAAACCCTCATGGAGAATAAAAACCATTCTCAAGTCTAGAAAACATAGACTTCTGTCATATAAAAAATTATAAACAAGAGATTAATCAACTCCTTTAGACCTAAAAACCTTGATCATGTCCTCCTGATCAAAGGTATTTAGTGAGACACCTATTTCATAAGGAGAAACTTCCCCTAAGAAAGATCAAGTCCTTTAGACCCCATTTGAAGTGATCACCTCCACCTTGGTATTGATGTCTTCAAAAATTGATGATGTATCTCTAACATTTAAACCACATCCATTTTTATCTCATGTAGTCCTCTCACATATCATGCCACAATCTTTCTCCTTCTTCAATTAAACTATCCTCATATGCATACTCAGACCTCTTCATATATCCTAAAATTTTAAGAGCACTATTTTGACATTAGGAACATGAATTATAGGTCATGCACAAAGTAAAAAACTCTTCTACTTATTAACTCAATCAACAATCACACTACATATCCTTCCTTATTCATTTCAACACATACTCTTCATGCAAGCCTTCTCTAAAATCTCACAAGTCTTACCCCCAAAGTCTAGAAATCATCATCTTTGATTTCACCATATATATATATATATATATATATATATATATATGTATGTATGTATGTATGTATGTATGTATGTATCATTAATTAGAAAAAAATTGGTTGGACACAATACATGATTTTAGCCTTAAGGAATATTACATAGGTCACACTTAAGCACAATCCACTTTCAAATAGGCCTAAGTCACCTTTAGGTCCTATGAAGATCTATTTAGCTCTTTGACACTTTTATGAGAAAACTAAAAACACAAGAACACTTTTAAAAATCATGAAACATATTACATATGATCTTTAGGTCCTCCTTAAGTGTCCATATCCATCAAAATACCCTTCTACTTAAACACAAATCGCTTAAACAATATTTTGTGCACACAGTCACAATGAACAAATACATAGTAGACTTGTAAACCTTTTTTCATATTGCATATAGTTGGTCAAACCTTTGCAATGAACCTATAGAATACTTATGGATTATAAAACATTCACATATATCTAATTTATCATTATATATCAAAACAACATCAAAATGATCTCAAATACCCTTCTTGAGTTACTTTTAGAACATGCACAAACACATATCCAACTTTGGATCTCAATATATTTATTTGTATAATCTTAAAAATATTCAAATACATATTTATATATGTATTTGGATTCCTCTACCACTTTGATTTTTACACCATTATAAAATTCTACATAGATCAAAAGATATGACCAAAATATAGAGCACTAGTTTTTCATTTGATGAATTCAAATAGTCACAATTAAAATTTAGATAGTTGACCTTATCTCATAAAATATTGAAATATTGACTAAAATCACACCATTTATCTTTGTGAATTGGCTTAATATTTACCTTATATCACTCATTATTTTATCAATATATATGAATACTCGTTCACTATAGATCGTTATCCTTTACCTTTGCTCAACATTAAATAACTATCAATTTGAACTCTTTGACTCAACATGCATTATTAGATCAACAATTATGATCAACCATGAATATTTGGATCTCCATTTGGTCCTAAAATTTAACTATTAAAAAATCAATTAAGTATAGGGACCATTGCAATCTATTTGAGAAGCCAAATTTGAACCTCAATAACTTTTACCTCTGATGCAGGAGCATCTACAATAGCTTCATGGAGGACTAGTTGAGATCATCAAACATGCAAATTCAAATGATATTCTAGTGTGAAATTTAAAATTCTTGTTTTCCCTCCAAATTGTGTTAGATTTCAAAATTTCACCTTGAGAGTAAATGTAATTGTCAAAAGTGAAAAGTGAAAAGGTAAAAAGTGATTGTTGGGCTATTGAGGAAATAAGGGAGAAATGGTTGAAACTATTTTCAACCTTAGTATATTGTTAAAGATTAAAAATAGTATTTTGTTTTGCCTTAAGCCCAAAATTTGGGCATACAAGTTAGAGGGGAGATTCTTGAAATGGGAAAAATAATTCATTCAAGAAAAGAGGATGAGAGGTACGCAGAGGAGAAGAAGGACAGAGAAGAAAGGTCCTCTCATTCAAGGAAAGAAGAATAGAATGAAGAAAAGAGAGGAGAAATAGTGAGGGAGGACCTCACACAAGAGTTGTTAAAGTTGAAGAGAAGGAACAGATTTGATGTAAAGACAAGAATGTGTGAAGGATCAGACAAGGCTTTGGAAGCCATGGAACATTGAGACTGAATCTGGTATTGAATTATAAGTCTTCTATTTTGATCTAAGAAAGAATGATTATTTTTTTTCATATATGGTTTCTTTATGGAATTCTAGTGATAGGCCTGTGTATGTGTGTATGTTCATGGTTCCCTATTTTGTAATTTGCTTTTCAATAAACTGTAGTCATCCCTCCTGAAGAAAATTAGGCTAAGGATATTGACAGGACTGGGTTGTGATATGTTTTGAAACTTGTTTTTGTTGTTTAATCGTGGGTAAGGGGAATGTATGGCATTATAACCACATCGACCCAAATGAGAGAGGTGAGATAACCATTTCATATAGTTGATGGCCACAAAATAATGCATATAGCCAGTGTCTTTGTTTGATCCCTATAGATGGTATCCCCAATGAAATGCCTGTGTATAAATTCATGAGACCATGATAGCAAAGAACATGCTCTTGCAATATCAAGATGCGCAGAAGTATTATCTGTATTTCCTAATAGAAAAAGAAATTTGCAAATAACTCATACATGGGAATTCCTCGACTTAAAAGACGCAAATCAAGAAAGTTCCTTCGCAATATCAAGAAGTCCCTTTGCAATCACTCTAAAGAAAAAAAGAAAATGGCATTTGAAAATGATGTAATTATTGCTACCCTAGATACAGGCGTATGGCTTAAATCTAAAAGCTTCAGTGACAAGGTATGGGTCATGTTCCTTCCAGTTATACAAGTGTAGAAATTGAATTGAAGTAGAATTCATTTGAATAGACTCAAGTCTGTGAGGCACATATTAATGTGATCATTTTTTTAGGGATGAAACATCTATTCTATACATTCGTTGATTGAATGAGATAACTGTGTATTCATAGAGCCACTAAAACTCAAGCCATGATGATATGTAATCTCTAAAGGTGTATATAATGGGCACATAGACTGAACTCTAAATGTATGAATGTATATACCCAGTCGCTATTTAGCAAAGGCATCTATTATGTAAGGCTCTAAACTAGGGATGCCAATACTTTGATAATTGAGTTTCTTACATCTTTAGAGTAGAAAATCAGAGAAACTATAGACAAAATAGTTCTAAAATATGACAGAAGTATCTTATATTTCCTTTGATATGAAATGGAGGTGTTAGAGGGGGTAGCCCAAGAGTTCAGGCAAGACTCATTTTGGACAATA
Source organism: Torreya grandis (assembly GCA_037957365.1). NCBI lineage: Eukaryota > Viridiplantae > Streptophyta > Pinopsida > Cupressales > Taxaceae > Torreya > Torreya grandis. The sequence continues at coordinate 326,251 of JARHVA010007439.1, forward strand.
CCAAAGTTGAAACTACAGAGCTGAAATTAGCTTTGCAAAAGCTTAAGAAAGAAAGTGGAGAGCTCAAAAATGAGCTTATCTTAGTAAAAGAAGCACTAGAAATTTTAGATAGAGAATTGGATGAGTTAAAATGAACTAGAGACAATATTAGCATTCTTGAAGTCCAAGTTGGATAGCCAATATACTGAACTCATATTGAGTAATAAACAAAAGGACAGATTAATTGAGCTTCATAGTAAACAGGGTGAACTTAAGCACAGGTTTTTAGAAAAAGAATTGGAAGAAGAAGACTTGAAGAAACATTTAGTCCATTCCAAAGAACTTTTGTAGAAGGCAAATGTGGAAGCTTCCCAACTTCATGCAAGGAATAATGACCTGGAAAAATAGTTGTTAGTTATCCAAGAATCATTACAAATGACAAATGCAGGGAGTGAGTCAATGAGAATGGAGTTTGAAGCTAAGGTGGAAGAACTGTATCAATCAACAGAACAAAGGGAAGACTTGTTATTAAAGCTAAAATATACGATGGCTGATCTCAAACACCTGATAATGAGATCCGTTTAGTTATGATTTCATTAAACAAGAAGCTTTGCAAGTCTACCTTGTTTCCATTCTAAGGTCGGTCTATCATTTAGCATCATTTGGTATTAGAGATTGAAGCTCTTGTGATTTTTTGAGGAAAGGTATGTATAACCTTTGATATTTGATTTGATTTTATTGTGTTTTAGAAGTAAACAGGTGAAGAGGAAGACAGTCAAGCCATCAAGACTTAAGAGGAAAAGAAGCCAAGGAAGGCTTAGTGAAGAGCTAAGAGAAGCTAAAAAGTATGGGAGCAAGTGATTGCTCAAGAGGAAGATCCAAAGCAATGTAAGATTGAATTTGTGACTTGTGTTTGTTGAAGTGTTGTATAAAGAGTTGCTTCAAGATTGAGAGAAGGATCAAAAGACTAGGATGTAAAAGGCCTAGGTGAGATCAAGGAGATTGTCAAAAGACCAGTCAAGGAGAAAAGGCTTGGGTGAGACAAGGGATCAAGAGACCAAGGTGGAAAAGACTTGGGTGAAGATCTCAGAGATGGAGATATTGCTGAGGAAAGAGTAGAGTAGCAAGGTACATGAGGGCACCAAGAAGAAAGCAAGCATCAAAAGTATGAACAGTTTTGTAATTGATAAAGAGATTGCTAATTTGAAGAGAGAGTTAGCTAAGATTAAAGATGAATATGAGTCTTGGATGCATTTGAATAGGAAAGAATGGGTATGGCTAATGAAGAAGAGGTTGAAGTGGCCAATAGATCTCCTAAGGAAGAGGAGAAGAAGGCAAAATGAGATTGCCATGAAGAGAGAAGCCCATAGAGGCTTGAAGAAGATAAGTAGGTTGCCAAGTGAGAAACAAAAAGAGGAAGTTGTGAAGAAGTTTCTCATTGTGGAGAACAAGAGAAGAGAAGAAAGAAATGATGAAGTGCCAAGAAGAGCACTTGAGAAGATGAGAGTGTTGGTGAAGAGAACACTCATAGAGACCTTGTGGTCTCTTGTTTTTATATCTAATGTTGTCTTTGCATGGGTAATTCCAGGTATGAGTAGCCTTATGAAGGTCAAGAGAAGGGCCTTGGAGAGTGAAGAGATTGGTGCAAGAGAAGACACCAAGCACACAAGTGAATGTGTAAGAAAGAGAAGTGAGTTTGCTGCTGTTGATAAAGAAGAAGAGATGCATTGGTTAATGCATGAGGGAGGTGTTGAAGAACCCATACAAGTAAGGGGAGAGATAGAAGATGAGGATGAATTCCATGATGCCATTGAATGCCAAGAAGAAGAAAGAAAATAGCCAAGCACAAAGGAAGAGAAATATTGCTCCATGGGACAAGCTATCAAAGAGGTAAATGAAGTGTTAAGACCTGATTTTGATTATTAGTGTGAGCATGAAGATGTTAATACATAGGTTAGAAGAGGCAAGAGGAAGATGAAGTCCTCACACAAAGTAGTCAATCATGGCTACATAATGCCTAAGTGGATGGTGAAGCACACAAGCAAGCAATAAGTAAGCAAGCAGGCAAATTTACCTTATAAGATTGATTTTTCTCATATTCCGAATATGAATGTAAGTGTGCAAGAAAATAAAAGGACAAACAAATTTGGTTTTTCAATAGTATTACAAGAGCATGGTTATAGGATGCCTAAATGGCTTGTGAAGTCAATTGATAAGAGAAAGTATCAAATGTGGGTGCCTAAGAAGGTAAAGAGTAAAGATGTGAGTGTTGAGACAGCAACACCAAGAAATCAATGGAAGAGGATTAAAGGTGATTCTAGCAGCCAAGAGAATGAAGGTGAGATGGTGAGTATGGAAGAGGCATTCCATGAAGATAGGACACTTGAGAGATATACCAAAGAGGTAAAAGGTAAACAAATGGTTTATGATGATGTTTTTGAATACTTCAATGATATTTTCATAAGAAATGAAAAATGGAAAGTGGCTATGTGGACTAATATGCAGCAAGGAGGGAGTTCAAAATGGATGGACGATGAAAGTGGAGATGTGAAATCAGTTCACATGATTGAAAAGAGTAAGGAAACACAAGGTAATATTGCTCCAATTGTTTTTGATGAATATATTGAAGAAATTGGTTTATGTGATGACAAGCTAAGAAAACATGAGATAAGAGGTAAAGGGCAAGTAATACTTGTGAGTGATAAGCCCAAGTTTGATGAAGAGAAAGGAGAAATAGATGAGAGCTTACTAAAGGAGGAGTTGAGAATGTTGGAGGAGCTTTTTGGTCATTCAAGAGAGATGAATGAAGGTACAAGCCATGGTGAAGACACCATTGGGAAGAGTGAAGCAAAAAAAGAGCAGAAGAATGAAGAGGCAAAGGTAGTTTTGATCAAAGAGCAGAAATGTGAAGGCAGCCAAGAGGATTTAAGGCCTAAAGATTTTGATTCTAAGGTGGCTTTGAATGTTTTATATGTAGGTATGAAGGTAGCTAAAGTGAATGACATATAGGAGTCATTGGAGAAGCTCCCGAAACAAGAAGAACAACAAGAAGATCTAGAAGATATGTATGAAGATGAAGAAGCATGGAAGCAAGAGCTGGCAGCTAAGAAAGAAATGAGGAGAAGAACATACTAGAAAAGGAAGAATAACAAGATGAAGGACAAATACTATTTCAAACAAAGACAAGCATTGGGATTGACAACAAGACCGTGGGATCCAGGTATAGAATGAAGACTAATGCATGGAGGAAGCATCTCATTTGAACTAAGGTTCAAATTGTTTCTAGAGGGAGAGTATGATGCAGGAGCATTTAAAATAGCTTCATGGAGGACTAGTTGAGATCATCAAACATGCAAATTCAAATGATATTCTAGTGTGAAATTTCAAATTCTTGTTTTCCCTCTAAATTGTATTAGATTTCAAAATTTCACCTTGAGAGTAAATGTAATTGTCAAAAGTGAAAAGTGAAAAGGTAAAAAGTGATTGTTTGGCTGTTGAGGAAATAAGGGAGAAATGGTTGAAGCTATTTTCAACCTTAGTATATTGTTAAAGATTAAAAATAGTATTTTGTTTTGCCTTAAGCCCAAAATTGGGCATAGAAGTTAGAGGGGAGATTCTTGAAAAGGGAAAAAGAATTCATTCAAGAAAAGAGGATGATAGGTACATAGAGGAGAAGAAGGACAGAGAAGAAAGGTCCTCTCATTCAAGGAAAGAAGAATAGAATGAAGAAAAGAGAGGAGAAATAGTGAGGGAGGACCTCACACAAAAGCTGTTAAAGTTGAAGAGAAGGAATAGATTTGATGTAAAGACAAGAATGTGTGAAGGAGCAGACAAGGCTTTGGAAGCCATGGAACATTGATATTGAATCTGGTATTGAATTGTAAGTCTTCTATTTTTATCTAAGAAATAATGATTGTTTTATTTCATATATGGTTTCTTTATGGAATTTCGGTGACAAGCCTGTGTATGTGTGTATGTTCATGGTTCCCTATTTTGTAATTTGATTTTCAATAAACTATAGTCATCCCACATAAAGAAAATTAGGCTAAGGATATTGACAGGACTGGGTTGTGATATGTTTTGAAACTTGTTTTTGCTGTTTAATCTTGGGTAAGGGGAATGTATGGCATTGTAACGACACCGACCCAAATGAGAGAGGCAAGATAACCATTCCATATAGGTGATGGCCATGAAATAATGCATATAGCCAGTGTCTATGTTTGATCCCTGTAGATGGTATCCCCAATGAAATGCCTGTGTATAAATTCATGAGACCATGACAGCAAAAAACATGCTCTTGCAATGTCAAGATGCACAGAAGTATTATCTGTATTTCCTAATAGAAAAATAAATTTACAAACAGCTCATACAAGGGAATTCCTCAGCTTAAAATGATGCAAATCAAGAAAGTCCCTTTGCAATATCAAGAAGTCCCTTCATAATCACTCTGGAGAAAAAAAGAAAATGGCATTTGAAAATGATGTAATTATTGCTACCCTGGAAACAGGCGTATGGCCTAAATCTAAAAGCTTCAGTGACAAGGTATGGGTCTTATTCCTTCTAGTTATACAAGTGTAGAAATCAAATTGAAGTATAATTCATTTGAATAGACTTGAGACTATGAGGCTCATATTAATGTGATCATTTTGTTAGGGATGAAACATCTATTCTATACATTCATTGATCGAATGAGATAATTGTGTATTTATAGAGCCACTGAAACCCAAGCCAGGATGACATGTAATATTCAAAGACATATATAATGGGAACATAGACTGAACTCTGAATGTGTGAATGTATATACCCAATTGCTATTTAACAAAGGCATCTATTATGTAAGGCTCTAAACTAGGGATGCCAGTACTTTGATAATTGAGTTTCTTACATCTTTAGAGTAGAAAATCAGAGAAACTATAGACAAAATAGTTCTAAAATATGACAGAAGTATCTTATATTTCCTTTGATATGAAATGGAGGTGTTAGAGGGGGTAGCCCAAGAGTTCAGGCAAGACTAATTTTGGACAATACCAAAGTTGAAACTACAGAGCTGAAATTAGCTTTGCAAAAGCTTAAGAAAGAAAGTGGAGAGCTCGAAAATGAGCTTATCTCAGTAAAAAAAGCACTAGAAATTTTAGATAGAGAACTGGATGAGTTAAAATGAACTAGAGACAACATTAGCATTCTTGAATTCCAAGTTGGATAGCCAATATGCTGAACTCGTATTGAGTAATAAACAAAAGGACAGATTAATTGAGCTTCATAGTAAACAGGGTGAACTTAAGCATAGGTTTTCAGAAAAAGAATTGGAAGTAGAAGACTTGAAGAAACATTTAGTCCATTCTGAATAAATTTTACAGAAGGCAGATGTGGAAGCTTCCTAGCTTCATGCAAGGAATAATGACTTGGAAAAATAGTTGTCAGTTATCTAAGAATCGTTACAAATGGCAAATGCAGGGAGTGAGTCAATGAGAATGGAGTTTGAAGCTAAGGTGGAAGAACTGTATCAGTCAATAGAACAAAGGGAAGACTTGTTATTAAAGGTAAAATATACAATGGTTGATCTCAAACACCTGATAATGAGATCTATTTAGTTATGATTTCATTAAACAAGAAGCTTTGCAAGTCTGCCATGTTTCCAGTCTAAGGTCGGTCTATCATTTAGCATCAATGTCACTCACTCGTATATTCTCAAATTTGGACCATATGATCTCCTCATAGAGGAGAATCCAATCATGTTAAAAACTAATCTTGTAACCCTCACACATGTGAAATATAATGACATAAATTATTACATATATTTTTCTACCATAGAGCCAATAATGTCAAGAATTGCGTGGAAGGACAAATTTAGACATGCATATCTTTTGACGTGCTTTAGTGTGTGACCTAAAATTTAGTGAAAATAAATTAGTATAAAAAATTAAATAAACCCATATGATCATATTATTATAAAACATCCACATGTTGGATACATTCCATCATCAAAATTATTACTTAGCTCTTTTTTGCCTCATGCAAATTTAGCTAAGTATGGGAAAACATTATCAAACTACCTTAGAGCCCAAATTTTCACTTACAGATATTTTGTTGCATTTAATTTCATGACCTAAAAGTGAGTGCATAAAAACTAGTTATTAATTTTATCACAACCATATGACCAACTCCCCCTGACTCACTCGCACGTGGCAATGGTGACATCAATAAACTGCCTACTGAGATCTTTTTCCACTAAACCCAACTATGTATATGAAAACTATGGACTAAAAGGTGAATTCCACCTAAGAACACAAGATCTCCAATAATCATTGACCATTAATGGGACCCATTACACATTCTCAATACTTCATACTCATCCTTGAACATCTCTAACCATGTCAAAATTGAAGATCAACCAAGCCAACATTAAGCACACTAGGACAAAAACATTATACACTTTGTCATTTTTATTTAGGATATCAAAGAACTTCATTTAGTCACAAGGACACCTCTATCACATCAACATGACATCAATAAAATATCTCCAACAAATTCCCCCTTTGTCATTAATGGCAATAACCATCATTTATCTCACCTTCTTTCTCTTCAAGCATTCTCAAAATAAGAGCTTTTTCTCCATTTCACATAATGAAAAAGTGGGCATGAACTAATTCTAAGGACTTAAAAATACCATAAATAGGGAAGGACCATCTTAAAAATATGATACAAACTCCCCCTTACCTTGAGCCAACCTCTTCTTGCCTTGATAACTTCCTCTTGCTCTATGCCAACACTCTCTTCTTCAACCAAGCACTATAACTAATGAAGACATAACACACAAAAGAACTAAAATATGATGTAATTCACCAATAAACATATAATATGGATTCCTCCTAAGATTTATTATCCCTTTCACTTTTTGAGTATCTTAAGATCTGAATACATCATGAAGAACCACCATATAGACTTAGTAGCCTTCTATCTCAAACCACCTCATATACCATCAAAAAAACTTCATGCCACACACCAAATAGGAAACATGATCTAAAATAATCTTAATAACTCACCTTGAAATTCTCATACCTTTCCCTTTTTTGAAACACTAAGAAAAAACAACAAATACTCATACTTGGCATGTCTAGATTCCTTATAGCCCTACTTGGAACTTGTAGATCCCACCTATTTCAATAGACATACCATCAATACGTGAAACTTAATATATAGAGTAATCTCATATTCCCACTTTATTACACCAATTTTCATTACCTAGCTCATCTTTTTCAACATACTTCCTTCATAAACCAACTTGTCAATTAAGCCCCCATCTTGATAAAAACATGAATAGATTGAAAACCACAAACCTTAAAATATCTATGAAGAATGATTTGAAAACCCATTTGGACCATTCAATGTATTAATAAGAATTATAACTCAACTCATAAGGTATACCACTTTTTTATCATAGAACAAAACCCTAGAATCTTAAAAAAAGGGGTGAAAAAACCTACTTATGGTTAATGCAAACCTCTAAAATTCTTGTACCCATGGAGACACCCATCACACACTTATAGACCAAGATTTTATTTTACACATCTTTGGGAACCCACACATCCTATATCCCATTTTAGGACCTACATACTCTTAATCATAAATTGGGAAACCTGAGAATAAAATAAATCTCCAATTGCACACAAAAGATATTCAAATCTTGAAATCACCTAGAACACATATCAAATAAGTGTATAGACCTTTCTAAGCATCAAAATACCTTTTGGCATTTCATTAATATTTATTAGGCCACCTAAAAACACCCATTTTGATCTTGCATATCAAACATAAATAATGATGACATCACTTTAACATCACCACAACATATATTTAACCTAGACATACCTACTCCAATTCAAAATACTTATCTCTAGACTTATAGGATCATCTGAAGAACACCACATCAACACTTTCTTCTCCATTGAAATGAAACTCTTAAGAAGCATAGAAGAAGACATCCTTTTTACCATAATTCTCTAAAACAAAGTGAAGTCAGGATTGGTCTACATCTTCTCATTAACCACTAGAATCCTCGTATAGTTGTAAAACTTATTTATCTTTTTCTTATTCTCTTTAGTTTCAACTATGATAACTGGTTCCTTTTCTATAGCATTCTCTTTCTCTTCTAAGATGAGATTGACAACATATGGAGAAACTATGGAATCTCGACATACATTTTCTTTTGAAGAAACAACCTTGTAGCTAGGAACCTTATCACTAAGTACTATCAATTGATGTTCTTTGCATGAAGCTTTCTCAATAATATTAGGATGTTTACTTGGATCCATACACATCTCATGACTATCCTTAACTAGTACCTTGGTTTTTTCCTTCATAACATGAGTGGTCAATGAGAGTTCTTGGCACTCTTCACCTTCTAAGGCATTTTCCACCATAGGAAACAAATTACTTGGACCTGTAATCTCATCATGAATCACACTTACCACTCTAGTTTTCATGATTTAATCCAACTTTTTCCTTATACTCTTGGAGCTTAATTTAACTTATTCTAATTTTATAACTTTACGTCTAGAATCTAGCAATATAACCTCTATATTCATAGTTATAGCAGACCATACTCTTTGATGGAAACTTATCTTCTCTTACCTTGTTCAAACAATATTTTACAAAGTGTCCCATGCCATGATAGTTGAATCACTCAACCTTAATTACTCCTGTTAATTGATTACCCCCATCATAGTCCCATGTAAACTCATTATTAACATGTATTCTACATTCTCTAGTTTTATGGCCAAATGGATTACAAGTATAGAAGTAACCATTGAAATTTGCATACCTACCTCATGGCTTTTGGCTATCTGATCTAATTTATCTTCAATCTATCTGCACCATCATTCCTTGTCTGATGATTTGTCTTCAAAGGCTGATTTTCCTTGTTCACATTAGTCTTCATCTTGTCTTGAGTTGCAGTCTATGGTTCTTATTTATATCTAAGACCAATCTTATCACTTGCATTCTTTTAATCATTCAGAATATTATCTAGATCACTTGAGATATTTTCAAATCTCACAAATAACATTACCTCACTAGATATCTTCTCTAACTTAGATTTTAATGACTCATTTTCAATCATATACCTTGAACATTCATCTTCTTTAAATTTTAGACTTATAGACAAGATTTCCAATTGACAATTGAGATGCTTGACCATATCTTCATGCTCTTTGGTGGCTTAATTCATTCTTGCCTAAAATACACTATATTAATCCTCATATTCTTTTAGTTGATACTTCATCTTCTTGTTAATATTCATCTCAATCTTTAGTTCTTCAAGAGCATTTGTCAAATAGTCTCATAGTCCACCTCATCTTAATCATCATTTGAATCACTCTAATTAGACTCATTTTGATGTGAGTAACTACCTTCTTCAACCATGAATAGGGTTTCATCTTCAATAGGAACATCATATTTATGATCATACTTTGAGTCACTATCTTCACTCTCATCTGATGAACTACAATCAAATTTAGTGTAAAGACTCTTATCGTCCTTGAAGTACTTCTTGTTTCCAAACCTTGTAAATCCCATTTTGCTTTTATCTATCCTAAATTATCTATTGACATCATCATTAACTTTATCATGTTATTCATCATCATTCTTCTTATACTTATGAGGGCAATTATTATCAAAATGTCTATCTCACCACAATTGAAGCATTTAAAGGGTAGTTTACAATTATACTTGTCTGAACTTATTCTCAATTTTATTGAAATTAAAGAAATTAGTTCATCCTCATCTATATCAAAAATTTCATCCTCTTTGGGTTTCTTACCTTGGAATTTCTTTTTTGCCTTCATTTAAGTTTGGAAAGTTACTTCCTTCTTTGGTGTTATTTCATCATTCTTCCTCATCTCATATGTAGTAAGGATGTGATGCAGTTAATCTAACTTTAGCTGAGCAAGATAATGATTTTTTTGTACAAAAAATACTTTAGGATCAAGCTTGATGGATAGGGACCTTACTACCTTTTGAACTACATTATATTATTTAATTCTCTCTCTAAGACCTCTGATGATGTTCACAATCTCATCAACTCTCTATAGAAAGGATGCCACAGAATCTTCTTCATTCATCTTGAGACTTTCAAATTTCCTTCTATGAGTCTACAACTTAGCAAGCTTGACCTTTGAATATCCTTCATAAATGATCTGAATTTTATCCCATGTCTCTTTAACAAATGTATAATGGATTACCTTGGTATATTTAGTCTCTAAAAGTAATAACATTCATTACCTTGGAATTGTTCTTAAACAACTTCTTATCTACAACACTATATGGAGTAATAGTATGAACAACATAACAATCCACAACAAATTAACATACATCAAACTTTAGGGACATAATGTATATCCTCATCCTTGCACTCTAAAAAGCATATTTGGATCCATTGAACATTAGTGTTTGATTAGTAGAGAAACTTCCTTGATGACTACCCATATTGTACCTTAGATCACCTTCAAGCTATCAAACCTTTACCAAAGGACCCACTCTGATACACATTGTTAGAGGTGAAATCAATAAGAGGGGGGTAAATGAGTGAGTCTAGATATTTCAATTTGAAATTTAGTCCTTTTAAATTATTAAGCAATCAACATATATCAACTTGATCAATCAACATTAACAAGAGAGCTCATTCATTCAATGCATATACAAGATCAAACACATAACACATAGTTCATATGCTAAACCCTCATGGGGAATAAAACCCACTCTCAAGTTTGTAACACATGGACTACTATCCTATAATAAATTATAAATAAGAGACTGATAAACTCTTTTAGACCAATAAACCTTGATCATGTCCTCTTGTTCAATGTTATTTAGTGAAACACCTATCTCACAAGGAACAACTGCCCCTCTAAAAGATCAAGTAATTTAGAACACCCTTAAAGTAAACACATACACCCTAGTACTAATCTCTTCAACATATGATGATGGATCTCTAACCTCTACACCAATTCACTTTCTATCTCATGTAGGCCTCTCACATAGGCATGTCACAATTTTTCTCCTTCAATCAAACTATCCTCATATGAATACTCAAACCTATTTGAATGTCCTCAAATTAAAATATCACTATTATGACCTTGGGATCATGAACTACAGGTCATGCACATAGTCAATAAACCATTATTTTCATTAAATCAATCAATAGGCATACTACCTATCCTTCCTTCTTTGCTTCAACACATACTCCTCACACAAGCCTTCTCTAAAATCTCACAACTATTTCCTCAAAAGTATATAAATCATCATATTTGATTTCATTATATATAAAGATATAATGAATTATCAACATATTGGTCAGCCAAAATACATGCCTTCACCCTTAAGGTATCTTACATAGGTCCTACTTAAGCAAAATCCACTTTCCAATAGGCCTAAGTCACTTTTGGGTCCTATGGAAACCCATTCAGATCTTTGACACTTTTTCTAAGAAAAATAAGAACATAAGAACACTTTTACAACTCATGAAACCTATGCCACATGATCTATGGTTCCTCCTTAAGTGTCCATATCCATCATAGTAACCTTTCACTTAAGCATAAATCACTTAAATAATATTTTATGCACATAATCACCATGAATGAATACATAGTTGAATTATAAAATTTAATTCATACTGCATGTAATTGGTCAAACATTCATAATGCACATATAGAATCCTTATGTAGTCTAAAATACTCACATATAGATAATTCATCATGATATATCAAAAAAACATTAGAATGAGCTCAAACACCATTCTTGGGTTACTTGTATAACATGCACAAACACATAGTCAACTTTGGAGCTTAATATATTTGTTTGTACACAATTTTAGATATTAAAATCCATATTTATAGATGTGCCTTATATTCCTCTACCACTTTTATTTTTACACCATTAATAAATTCTGTATAGATCAAAATATATGACCAAAATATAGAGTACTAGTTTTTCCTTTGATAAATTCAAATATTTGAATTCAAATAGTCATAATTAAACCTTAGATAGTTAACATCATCTCATGAAATCTTAAAATATTGAATCAATGCACACCATTTATCTCTATGGATCAAATTAGTCTTTATATTATATTTCTCACCATTCAATCAATTAGTATGAACACTTATTTGTCGTTAGATCCTTATCCTTTACCTTTGCTAAGTGCTAAACAACTATCAATTTGACCTTTTTGAATTGAAACATGCCATTAGATAAATATTTACCATCACCCATGAACCATTATATCTCCATTTGGTCCTAAAATTTAACTCTTAAAAAATTCACTAAGTATTCAGACCATTGTAATCTGTCTAAGAAGCCAACTTTAAACCTCAATAACTTCTACATCACTCACTCGTATGATCTCAAATTTGAACCATATGATCTCTACACATAGGAGAATCCAAAAATGTGAAAAAATTATCTTTAAATTTTTACATGTGTGATATGTAATGAAATAAAAAATATTACATAGATGTTTTAGCCATAGAGCCAATAATGCCAAGAATTACCTAGAAGGCCAACTTTGTAAATGAATATCTTTATATGCACTTTAGTGCATGACCTAAAATTTAGCACAAATAAATCAGGATCAAAATTTAAAAAACACATATGATCATATTATTTTGAAACATCCACATGTGTGAGATATTCCATCATTAAAATGCTTACTTGGCTCTTTCATACCTCATGCAAATTTGGCTGAGTATGGGAAAACATTGTCAAACTACTTGGGATCCCAAATTTGCACTTGAATATATTTTATCATTCTTCATCACATGACCTAAAATTGAGCATATATAAATTAGGTATTAATGTTATTATAACCATATGACCAACTCCCCCTGACTCATTCACATGTGGAGATAGTGATGTTAGCAAACTCCCTAATCAAAATTTCTACCACTAAACCCAACTATCTAGATGAAAATTATGGACTACCAGATGAATTTGACTCAAGGACACAATATCTCCAATCATCCTTGAACACTGATATGACCCCTTTCACATGATCAATGGTTTAAACATGTCCCTAAACATCTCTAACCATGCCAAAACTAAAGATGAACCAAGACAACATTAAGCACACTAGGACAAGCACATTGCATACTTTGTCATTGTTACTTAATCTATCAAATAGATTCATCCAATCATTAGGAAACCTCTATTACATCATCACGACATCACTAAAAACTATCTAACAAAGGGGACAAGGGGAGAGAATACACACAACACCCATTTTTTTAAACAAATACTTTCAACAAATAAGTATTAATATGAAAACTCTTATGAGTATTCAACTAAGGTGAAAGTTCATTTCTATAGCTCTAAAACAAAATGTGTTATGAATTTTGAACCCATTGGTGTTTATTGTTGAAATTTTTTTATAAACTTCAAAAACAACTAAGGGATGAAAACAACTAAGTAATTTTTAAGAACCAAAAAAATATGTGTAAGTTTTAACCATTCCTAAAATTTGCTCTTTCCACCTTAGGACATATAATTTGTTAGAGGATTTGCCTTATTTGAAATCCAAATTCAATTGAAAAAATAACATTTTAAAATTTAGCTCTCAATTTTTTCTATTTTTTTCTCAAAGACCAATCATCATCGATAGAGATCGATGCTGATTAATTAGATCATTGATGTTTCCTATAAAACACATAAAATTAGAGTATGTTTTGATAGAAAAATGGTTAATAAATGAGCTTTAAAATCCAAATATCTCACTATATCCTATAAGAAATGGGTCATACAAATAATAATAAAATTATCAAATATATAATGAAGGCAAAGAAAATCAATTAAAATGACTATTAGCCCTGTTCCTTGCAATGTTCTATTTTTCACACAGAGACTGTGGTTAGTTCAATAATCGATGTTGATCTATAAAATCAATGTTCATCCCTAAAACCTATGGCTAAAAATCAACATTGATAACTACAACCTTTGACTTGATAAAAATAAAAAGATACAAAATGAATTAAAAACTAAAATTTGAAGATTTTTATTCATCCATTACATAAACTAAAATGATCATATCAATATCTTTGTCCATACAAGATTCTTAGTCCTACTAGATGTGCCAACATGTGAACAAGGAATATGTAGAGGGGAGGTTAGTCTTGTGTTAGTCCAATAAAACAAATCAAATTAACACACTAAAATCTTAACACCTCTAACCTAAACACTAAGGAGAGCATAGGTAACAAACATGTATATAGAAACACAACTAAAACATAAAATAAAATACTCTTTTACCTTATTTGGATCTCTAAATGGATTTTTTAAATGGATTGCTTAGCTTTTACATCAAAAAATCTTCACCAATGAATCTTTGTTGGCTTTCCCTTTCATTGGCACCTTCACTTGGTTTATTGGCTCAAGATTTTGTCATGGTAACATTACTTCCGTGAGGCTTGTGGAGTAAATCCTACATAATAAATCTACAATATCTAATCCTTAAATCAATAGGCATGGCCTTGTATTTATAACCTTTATAATTAATTCTCACCCAAGGTGAGTTAAGTTAAATTTAAACATGGAATGGGACTAAACTAACCCTAGGTGAGTTGAGGCTAACTCTAGTTTAGTTAATAGTTTTCATGTAATTATGATTTTCAATTACTAAGCATGGCTCTAAAATTAGATATTTTGATATATTTTCAAAGAGGTTGATAACTCGTAAAGGCAATGATGAACAACTTGATATTTTGAGTTTTATAATTTATATTTCTAAATATTCATTAATTACAAATGTATAATTAAAATAAGCATTTAATATTATTTAATTATATGATTCAATTTGATTATCCTTTTTGTTTTTTTAAGATTTAATCAAGTGCCCCTTTTAAGTGGTCCATAGGTCAAATCACTATTTGTTATGTTGCAAGGTAATTTAGAGTGAACCCATGAGAGGTTATTATTGTGTATGGGATATTATACCTCAACATGATTTTGAGCCTTGACAAATGATGCACAAACAAATTTGGGATGTTTAGTGATTCTTAAGCTTAATTTATAATGGTTGGTAGGAGTCAATCTGAAGTCTGGTCAGAAGCTCGTTATGGCTGATTTTAGGTATCTATAGTAATAAATTGATCTAAGTTTAAAATAATATTATACATAACTATTAATATCAGAATAAAGTCTCTTCCAATAAAAATTCATAGTGATACTAGCAAATGTCTTAATATACAATGCATCAATTGAAGTCTTATAGATGTAATATCTTAGGCCTATTATAAATTGGATTCTTTTCTATTTTTATATTTATGTTTCATATTGATGTTTTATATTTATTTGCATACCTTGAACAATACTATTTTATCATTAGGAAACTGATGTGGTTTGTAAGGAATACCAACAAAACCACCAATCCTTATATATGTAAATTTGGGTAATTGTATGAAATAACTATCATATTTTGTAACTATAATAGCACATTTTGGATAAATTATCATTATAGTGTGCACTCAAAATTTCCTTACTATCAACATTGTGAAAACATCAATAACCATCCTAAAATGTTTATTAATTTCTTCTAGAACCAACTAGGGATAATACTCATAGATGGTTGTTGTATAGGTGAATGTTCCACTAATTATGATTTTAGACCATGAATTCTTGATACATCCTTAACCTATAATTTGTCTAGGGATATGTATGATGAACATGTGGCTTACATATCTTTCATATTATCTTATTTCATTTCTCTATTTTCTTAGCATGGTTAACTTATGGAATAACCATGGCTAAGTAGCATATATATAGAAGGTAGTGGTTAGTATTTTAATATCACATTATGAATTTTACTCTTTTGACATTATGTTAGAGTTTTCCCTCACAAATCTAACCTATCATTATCATCATGTAATTTACTCTTTTATTAATTATTTTTATGGATCTAATTATTCTACTCTCAAATATGATATATATTTCCTTAGTAAAAACATCAAATTAATTTCATTACAAGTGTATAAAAGCATATATTTAGTCCAATTTATATAGAATTATTTTTTAAGATTTGGTGTTTGGATAATATGAAGAGTTAAAATATTGAAAATACATAACTTGTGATCTAGGAATATTTTTAAGTTTTTACCATTACAGTTTGTTCAAAGTCTAAAATTTATTTTTGTACCATTTTAAAAATTAACATTCATTGGATTCATCTTGCCAATATGATTGAAATAATAATCTATTGGTACACTTTTTTCAAGCTTGAAACCTTCCATACTAGGGTTTATACAAGGCTATTCCTAACACTCTTGGATGTGAGAAAGGTCAAAACATTCCAAAAACTCTCACAAGGATGACATGGAGTTCATAACTTTAGACCCATCGATTTATGAGACAGTTCAATAAATTTAGCCAAATATACACAATATGGTGAGGAAGGATTATATTCATGTTGTAAAAGGTTAAGTTAATTATTTTAAGGGTCATTTATAAATTATGAGTGCTTAATTATCCACTATTATGGCTTATATTTATAAAAATAATCTTCCACCACTCTAATCAATTTTTACCGCTCTAAACAATTAGAACCCCAATACTAGTTTAAAGCACATATTGCCAAAAGTGGAAATGCACAAGTTTTATGGTAAGGATCCACACACTTGGATCAATAAAATATAAAATTTATTTGATTTACACTAGACCCCATGTGCATAAAAGGTGATCATAACATATCTCTATCTATAACTTGAGAATTTCATTTGGTATATGTGGTTGAGTGCTCAAAATAAAAATAAAGGAACTCTTGTTACTTGGTTGATGTTTACTAAGGAGCTATAGATTCATCATTAAAAAAATGTTTCAAAATATTAATTCATCTAGTTAGAAAAAATACAAAAAATAGGTATTTTTAATATTATATTAATCAATTCTAGAATTTATCCTTATACTTGGATGACATCAAAGAGAACAACATGACTGAACTATTCTTGGGGAGATCAAGGATAATATCCAAATTGAGGTTCAAATATTCAATCCAACAAATATTTTCAAATCCATATCATTTACATGTGAGGAAGAGGAACATATTTTACCAAAATAAGGGATTTGACTCATGGTCAAACACATAATTTCATATCACTATCATCTCATATCTTAAAATATTGGCCCCTTAAAAATCTAAAAGAATCATGCCAAGGGGTTATATTTTTTATATGATATAAAATGTAAAAAAAGACATGAATGTGATGAAAATAAGTTGTTCTATATTGAAGGAGATAATAAATATGATGATGAGGCCTTAGGGGAGGATATGTAAGAAGCAAACAATGTACTAAATATTATCACCCTACTATCTCATTTCATGACATTTTAGGTATAATTAATCCTCAAACTCTTAATGTGGGATGCTTTATCAAGAAACAAAAGTGACAATGTTAATTGAATTAAGTAGTACACATAATTTCATTAGCATTAAGTTGGCTACTCATTTGAACTATTTTATTTATGTAGGTCTAAAAATTGAAGTTAAGATTGTAGATGGTGGTGAAATCAACTATTCTAAAATTTCCATATTATTAATATTTTCATGGGGGGATACTTAATTATCCTATGTTTGTTATGCCCATGGGTGTGTGTGACATTTTTATGGAAGTACAATGGCTCATGACTTTGGGCACAATCAAGATGGATTTCAAATAACTTTTCACACACTTTCATTTTAAAGGTTAGAATTTTGAATTATAGGGATTATGGTAAAAATATCCCAATTTGTTATCTCCCATCTGATGACAAAATATTATTTAAAAATGGGTTAAGGATTTAGCACATTGTTTTTCCATTGAATTTCATCCAGAAAATGTGTCTACATGTCTTGATTTAAAAATTATTCTTGATGACCACCCAATAATATTTGGCACCATGAAAAATGCATACACCAAGTAGAGAAAATTATCATTCCATAATATTTTTTCTATTTAGTATAACAATTAACTTCAAATCATGTAGGTATCCATATACCTAAAAAAATAAATTAAAAACATGGTACATGAAATGTTAGAGGTAGGTATAACCTAACATAGACAAAGTGAATATTCATCCCCAGTGGTAATGGTGTGAAATAAGTGTGACACTTGGAGCATGTATATTGAATAAATAGAACTCAATAATTACACTATCAAAGATAATTTCTCTATTTCATTCATTTATGATTTGATAGATGATTTACATGGTGTTATTTATTTTTAAAACCTAGAACTTCATTTTAGGAATCATAAAATTTAGATCATATGTGAGGATATCCATAGAATCACTTTCATAACTCATGAAGGCCACTATGAGTTTATGGTCATGCCTTTTAGTTTCACAAATGCACCATATACATTTTAGTGTTTGATGAATATTGTTTTTTGGCATTTTTAAAGAGATTTGTGTTGGTTTTTTTATGACATCTTAATCTAAAGTAACACATGGTAAGAACACTTGAAATATGTGAAACAATATTATTAGTTCTAAAAAAACATAAAATTTAAGCAAAACATTCCAAATGTGATTTTGGAGTCCATGAGGTGGAGTTCTTGGATCATATTGTTTCACATTAAGGATTTAAAGTCTACCCTAATAAGCTCAAGCTTATGATAGAATGTCAAGTGCCAAAGTCCCTCAAGAACCTTCATGGATTTTTGGGGCTCATAGGCTACTATCATAAATTTTTAAAACCATATGGTATCATAGCTACTCCACTCATAGCCTTGTTAAATAAATATTCCTTTAAGTGGAGTGAACTAGCTACCAAGGCATTTGAGATGTTAAAAGAGGCTTTATGAACCACTCCAGTTTTGGCAACACATCAGTTTAAAAAATGTTAATTATCTAATGTGATGCATTAATATATGGCATGGAGGTGGTCATTTCATTAAAAATTAAACAGCTTAAAGGAAAAAACAAGCTCAAGATAATCAATGAGAAAAGTATGAAGTCTATTCTCCATGTATTTAATTAATGGAGATCTTATCTAATGGGTAGACACTTTTAGGTAAAGACTGATCATGATAGTGTAAAATAATTTTTTGAACAACACTTTTCATCATAATATAAAAAAAAATTGGCAACTAAAATGGTGAGATAGGTATTTTAAATAGTATATAATAAAGGAAAATATAATGTGGTTTAAGATGAACTTTCTAGGAGATATTAATCAATTGAGGCATTGTTATGGTTAATGACCATTTATAAAGTAGATTGGTTAGAAGAATCAAGATCATAATATGAGAAAGAAAAGGATACATAATTATTAATTTATAATATTCATCATGGATAAGGTGTTTTAGCAAACATTAAGTGGAAATGGAACACATTATTGTATAAATATATATTGTGCCTATGTAAGGATTTTGTCTTCAAACACAAGATCATTTAGGAGCTTCAAGCATCTCAAATAGGGGAACTTACTAAATTTTAAGATATAATTAAATCAACCAAGATTTATTTTTGCAAGGACTCAAATGGGATATATAAAAAATTATGGTAGGATGCATGGTACGTTAACATAACCAAGGAGGAAGAAATAATAAAGGTATTATATAACCATTATCTATCCCTATCAAGTGATGAGAGGATGTTTCCATGGATTTCATTATAGGGTTAGTAAGGTCTGAAGGTAAAAACTATATCATGGTAATTGTAGATAGGCTCATAAAATGTGCTCATTTTTGTTCCTTATTAAAAGCATTATTTCCAGTATAGTAGTTGTTACTTTTCCCAATATAGTTTTAAAGTTACATGGTACTTCTAAAATCATTATAAGTGATTGTTATCCTATATTCACTTGTAAATTTTAAACTAATTTATTTTCATGTCTTTTTACACATTTGGATCATATCCCATCTTATTATCCTCAACTAGTGGGAAAAAAAAGGTTTTCATTAAATGCCTAAAGGGGTATCTCTATTATTTTACATTAGATGAACATGAATGTTGGGTCTATTATCTACCACTAGTAGAAGAGTAGTACAAAAATTACTTCGCAACATATTATAAAATGTCTCCATTTGTATTAATTTATGGCTATCATACCCCATCAATCAATTCATTTGTGAAGGTGTGAGCTACTGAGGAACACATTCAAAATAAATAAGAGATGCTAGCTAGTTTAAGGGAGAATTAATAATGGCACAAAATATAATGAAGTATCAAGATGATCAATATCATATTGAGGGGATTTTTATGTTAATTATTAGGTTTTTATACAATTGAATCCATTTAATTATATTTATTTTAAGCAACAAAAAAAGGATAATAAAATTTATCTAAAGTATCTTGCACTTATCAGATCATGCCAAAAATTGGTAATGTGGAATATAAGTTGGAGTTACCCCAATCCACTCATGTACATCATGTATTTTATGTATCTTGTCTAAATAAGGTCACTAAATATATTTTATTCCCAAAGAGATTTACCTAAACTAAATGAATAAGTTACATTCATTCTTGAACCTAAGGAAATCCTTCACACATGCATAAAAAGGCTATGAAATAGAGAGCTTAAGGAGTATTCGATCAAGTGGAAGATTTTTAATCATGAATATAAAACATGGTAAGATTAATATTTTCTAATTAAACATCCATATTTTATTCAACCTTAAGGGTAACATTATTTTGAAATGAAGGGGAATGTTACACCCTTAACCTATAGTACATCTAGGGATATGTGTGGATGACATGGGGCTTACATGTTGGAGTTCTCTATACACTCATGAAACTATAGGATCACTCTTGCACACAATTACCATATAGAAGGTCATAATTTATAACATAATTATTAGATAAATAATATGAATAATAGAAGTATCTCCATTATTACCTGTCAAGAATAAAAAATAATCTATAGGTTTCTCTCTTCCAAAAATCTAGGAGAAGAAAAAGGAGTGCCTAATAAATAGGCAAATTAGTTGGTTTCACAATAACCACTTGGTTTTTGTGATCAACATGAATATAAGTGGAATTTAGAAATAAGTGCACAATAAAATATTGTTTGTGCACACAAAGAAAATAATCTAACGACCATAATAAAACACTTCAAATAAATCTTAAGTCCATGAGTAGGTGTAAACACATATAAAAACAAAACTGGTTTATAAATTAATCAAACCACTATCTAGTGTGAACACGACCACTCCAATACCTTCCCTTAAGCACAAAATAGGGAGTGAAAAAGGATAAATTAAAGATATTGATGGGTCCAAGTAACTAGGCTTGATTAGGTACCCATGTATAAAATCATAGTGAAATATAAAGTTTCCTTATGGTAAATAATTCATCTTACTAAAATTCTTGGATTTTGATTCACTATTACCACCAAGTCAAATAGGAACTAGTGCTCAATATGAGGATTAATCTATAAAAGAAATTATCTCAGAACACTAGGAAAAAGAGTTACCAAGGATGAAATGTATCACCATAATGTAACCAAAAACTAGTAGAGACATAAAACTAATGGAGAAGAGAACATATGTTGGAATGCATCCCAATAAGCCTAACTCAAAATATCACACAATGTTGGAGTAGGTGCACCTAGTGGATTGATTCCCATCAAATAAAAGTCCACTCAGTCAACTATTTAAAAATGAAAATGTGGTACTCCAAGGGCTTACAAGGAGAATGACACCTAAAGAAGTATTTGCACACATATACCCCCATAATGATGAAGTTGTTTTAGTGACTGAAAAAAATTTATTAGGACAATCCCACTATAATACATTTAAATACTAACACTAGGCTTCAACAAACTAGTTACTCTTTAGAAGGAGATCAATCTCTTCAATAAATAAAAAGGAGACTATCAAAATCAAGGATACATATATAAATATCTCAATAATGTGTCCCTAGTGGTGATAATATATCCAATAACTGAATAATATGGTTCTCAATGTGGATACAAACATTAATAAAAATATCCATGACTCTCAGTGTGACTAAAACTAAATGTCCCATATAATAATAATACCACTAAATGATGTAATAAAGTCCAAAATGAACTCAATGTGTAGTATATGACATATGTAAAATGAGATATGCATGATCAAAAAACACATGCTCCTAACAAGGATCTAAAAAAACTAAGGACCATCTAAAGCCAAGAGGAATAATGTCTGGTCAAAGAAGCCATGTGGTAGAGGAACCTCACCTAGAGAGTCCTCTCAAAGAACATTTTTTATACCGCTAATAATGATCATAAATCAACCCAAAATAAATATGAATAGAAGATGAAGATGCCTAGATATGATTGGGTACAAAGTCCACAATATAATAATGCAAGGTAACATCCAAAGAAGTGTTAGGTAGATCATGTCTAGCCACTATATTATCATATTTATTAGGCCTAAGTGAAGGTGCAAAAAATAGGGTGAGTAATAGACTATATAGGGTGAGTAATAGACTAGATAAGGTCAGTAATTCTTTGAATATGCTTCCCAATGCCAACAATTCTTGTAGTGTGACCATGAAACTAAGCATATAAGAGCAAAAGATAGTAGTATACCTATCAAAAGAAGTAAACATATATGAAGGTGTAACTAGAGTGGAATGTGTAGAGTGTGCAATGATAGTATGCACATAATTATCATCTCCAATAAGAGGAAAACCATGAATAATGAGATCCTTGGAGTCTAGTAGATCACACTATAAAATTACATCACGAGGATGAGTACCAGATTCATAATCACTGCGTGATGGACTAGGAATAGGGGAATGAATTTATAACATATTAGTATGGTATTGTTTCATGATAGAAATTTGATTTTGTAGGGAGTGAATAAGGGATCCATTTCTATTAATGAGGGAGTGTAGAGATAAATTATGTTTCACTAATTCCATGTTCACTTATAGTATTGTTAGAAAAGATACTTTTACATACGACACAAAATTTACAACAACCATAATATAAAAATGTTCATTAATATAAGTATAATAAGGATATATATGTACCTATTATGTGTCATCAATAAAATATGGTATAAATTTATAATCTTGACAAGATAAGTCTTCACTAATAAATGAAGGAGGATAAGAACTAACATAAGGAATAGATGGAAAACATTACTCATACATATCACCATTTAGATTTACACCATCACAAATGAGATAAGATGG
The DNA here is from genome assembly GCA_037957365.1 of Torreya grandis. NCBI lineage: Eukaryota > Viridiplantae > Streptophyta > Pinopsida > Cupressales > Taxaceae > Torreya > Torreya grandis. The sequence goes on from JARHVA010007439.1 coordinate 349,372, forward strand.
TGGAGAAAAATCAACAATTCCACCAAGAAAATACTCACTATGAGTGGCAAGATAAAGAACAGGAATAGTGGGAGTTGAAGTGACCTCATCAAATAAATCTTAACTAATGTCACAAGCTTCCTTTGGTGACATGGAATGCAAAATATGAGACTATAAAATATCTAAAACATGGATGTAAATGAAAAAAGTGCCTCATTTTCAAGGATGTAAGCCACATAGTATCATCCTCATATGTAAATTTTAGTTAGTCACCAAGCACAAATCACTAGAAGCATTTTATTTATAAGTGCATCTACATTTTGGTTTTCCATGTATCATAGTTGGAAGAGATGAGGGTTAAAACATGAAATAATCTATACCTAAATACATGAAAATACAATAATGGAAAAAATATCCAAAGAGGGATGTTAGGTTACACCAAAACTACATCCTTGTATAAATTTCTCAAAAATAAATGAAGTGTTTTTGTTAGGCAGTTTGACTACCTATCAATCTAGACCTCACCCTCCATCTTTAACTACCAAGGTAGAAAGTAAATGAAAAATATTACATGCCTTATAGTAAAAATTACCACCACTAAGTTTTTTTATCATCACTTTAAATGGTCCCTCCAGCACAAAAAATTGGCTCCTCACTCTATATTAATAAAATTGAATCACCACATAATAAATGATAGTCACACATTAAAATTTTATAGCCTCTAAAAAATGATATTATCTTATTGCATTTCTCTATGTTTTTAGTATGGTTAGCCTTTGGAATAACCATGGATAAGTAGAGTATATATATGAAGTATTGGTTAGTATTTTATTATCATATTGTGAATTCTACTCTTATTACATTATTTTGGAGGTTTCCCCCTCGAAGAAGATCCATCATTATTATCAAGTATTTTGATATTTTGTTAATTATTTTTGTGGGTCTGATTATTTTAACATAAGTTAGATATATACATCCTTATTATGATCATCCAAGTAATTTAATTACACTTCATGTATGAAATGTATTAAAACAAGTAAAAATTCATATAGAACTTTTGAGTTGACTACAAGTTAGTTTTTAATGAAGATTGTCATTGATAATCTAACCCTAATCTATGAATTGTGTCCCATCAAAAATGATAATTGTGAATAAACACATACACCTTTGGAACGTGTTGGTTTTATTATTATCCATCACTCTACTTAAGATTTCTATTATATTAGATAGTAAATTGAAAACATTACACTTGTACAAGTTTTTAGGCATTTTGGATCCTCCTTCAATTTTTTATTTCAACCATTAGTGAGATATTAATGACTTTGACATGTATTGATGTTCTAAAAAATTAATTTATCCAATTTATTTTGTCATTTCAATATACTATTCCCTTTACGTGATCCTTAAAATAACATTTATTGATTGACTATCTAGTTTTACAACCATTTCTTCTTCAGAATACCTTACTTATTGGGTATCTATGTTGTAGCATTTATCATGAACAAGCACTAGGTCAGTGTTTTGAAATGATGTGGGAAAAATTGATACATGTGTGAGCCCACTCTTTAAGTTCCTTGGAGTATGAGATTTATGTTCTCATATTGCTCCTCTACCAAAAGTCACACATGTTAATATGACCAATCCTTGAATCTCTAATTTCTATGAGGTTAATTTGAAATGAATACATTTTTTCATGTTATTGATAATTGTGTTTCATTTTATTCATGATTATTTTTTTTTTTTTTGTTCCATGAGATGCCATGAATAACTATTGATAGCTTTTGGAGGTATGTATGTAGATGTATAATGCCATAATATGGTTGCATGATTCCATGGTTTACTTTATACTCAATGATAAATATAACATAATTGATTTTTGATAATTTTAAGTGGATTAAGGCATGAATCAACCATGTAATGTTAAATTTAAGTGTATTGAGATATGACATAGCTAGATTATTGATGGATATGTATTTATAGAAATGGGCACCAAATTACTATCATGAGAGATGCCACCCTAGAGATATAGCTCAATTACATGATTGGGATATGAATATGGATGGATGGATTTATTCTCCATTCAATTAACTACTAAAACTAAAAACAATATTAATATCAAAATTTTCAAATACCCATCTCTTATGCATGACTATTCTTCTATGTTTTATTTTGTAGGATGTTATGAAGAACTATCAATACTACAATGTTTGTTTATATATGTCTGATATCATAATATGATTGTAAACCTCCATGGTTTACATTTATATTCAATATAAAAGATAAAAAAATTATTGGTAACATATTTGAGTGGATCAATCCATGATTGAGCCACGTAATGTCATAGTTGATAAAATCAATATATGACTTAGCCACATGATTGAAGGAAAAGTATTTATGAAAATGGGCATCAAAGTAATAATAGGACAACTACCAACCCATAAATTAAATCAAGTAGTAACCAACACTCACAACAAAAAAAAGAGATATACGACTCTAAATAAGAATTTTAAATGGATTTATGTTTAAGATGGTGTTCATTGATCAAGAATAGGTTATTTTAGTGAAGATGATTATTGTTGGGATTAATAGAGGTAGGCTTGAGAGTTAGATAACCAAGAGAGATATGGATATGTAACCATAGGTATAGATCCAATATGATCTAAAAAAGAGAAGAAATTATGTAAGGTGTAAACAAAGAGGGAGAATGTGTTATTGAGATGATATCCCTAGGAAGGAGCCATGGAACCTATGTAGTGAATATGATGATCTAAAAACCTAAAATATCAATGTAATATTTTATTTTTTGGTAATTATATTATTATTATTATTATGTGCATGGATGTGAGGTTAGATCAAATATGTTATGATATTTAGCTCCCCTTCTAAGATAATGTAGGAAAATAATGACTATAAGTGGTAGATTTTAGGTGTGATAAGGAGAAAGTATGGATTGGAAAATACTTACTCTTTAGGAATTCATATATGTCTCACCAAAGATTCATTTCCATATATAAATAAAATATGTTTATAGGGTGGGAAGTACAAGGATAAGGCATATATAAAAATAAGTGGGTCAATAATGGCAAGCAAATCACATTTTACCAAGAGGATATAGGAGACTATGCAAAGAGAGATAACATGCAATCAATTAAATGGATTATAGCACCTAGTAGATAATGAGACTTAAAAGATAAAAATAGTTTTTATGGAAATAATAGGAGACACATAGTATCCACATTATTATAATTGGTAGTGGATGCTTATACCTACCTCAAAATAAAGGGAAGTACCAAGGGGAAGGTTGAAGAGAGATCACCCTATAATGATAGGTGTGATGTGCCTTAACACACACACACACCCATTTTATAAAAACATATAAGGACCAAATATTGTTTTATATTATTTATTTTAAGTACTATGAGCCTTTTAAATCCATGACATAACTTTTGGCATGCATAAGTCTAAGGCTGATTTTAAAAGTTAAAGTCCAAAATATAGAATTCTAGAAAAAAGAGAATCTAATATTAGGCATTAATTGGGATATATTTTTAACCTTGGATTCTCATAAATTATCCCATGTATCAATAATGGTTTTAATTTAATAATGGAGATAATGGGTTGTGTTCTAGTTATCTTGGTTTTCCATGTGTATATAGATCTATTTTCAAAGACTTACAAATTATTCATTCCTAGAAGCCCTAGAATGGTATGTTCCACAAGTTTATATAAATTAGAGATAATGATAGATTAAAATATCACACCCATTCATAATCCTTCATATTTTAAAAATATTCAAAGTTCCACAACTTTGAGTTTCAATATCAGGACAAGAGACATAATAATGTTGATTTGAGCATTAAATAAAACTCTCATACCTTTAAGGAAACTAAGTCACCACAAGACATACACATGACAAGACCATTTTAACCTTGGAAATAACTGGTTTCATAAATAATTATAAGTCTTTATAATATCCACAACCCTAAGATCATGCCACATGGTGTAATCTTCTAGACTCAAAACTTGGAAGGCCAAGACGAGTCCAATATATTGTAAGTATTTGGAACCCCAAGATTAGGATAGGTGGAATAATCCCATTAAATTAGATCACTTATAGAGATATAAAAATTTAATGGATCCATATTCCTAATTTCCTAAGCCCAAGATATCACACTGTATTTTAACATCCTATCCACCTAGACTCATATGGAAGATGTACATAGTTAAAAAATTCAAAATATCTTCAAAACCCAAAGATCACTCCACATGGATCAGTATCATTAATTCATAGCCCATAGATCATATGAAGTAATATTATAAGGATAAGGAACCCATTTAAATGAGATGACGACAAGTCTTGTAATCAAGGAGATGTGTGGCTAGAATGTAAATAAAGGCTTCAACAACGAAGCAAAGGCCATTAAGTGAGAAATCAAAACTTGTCTTAAAGTGACTATTGGGCATATAAAGTTAATGAAAAGTTACAATATAGTGAAATGTAACCCATAATATCTAATGGAAAATTTAAATCAAAATGGGGAAAAAAATAAAAATAAGAAATTGTGCATTCAAGACTCAAAATTTTGCAATATATGTAAAATCTAAGAAACGTCAAGTTATATAATCATTAATCTACAAGCTGAATATTTTGATTCTAAGATAACAAGAAGATAAAATCCATAGTTTTCTCAATAAATTTGTAAGTTCTTCCAGTCAGATGACAAAGTAAATACACAATCTCATATTACCAAAATGGCTTCTCCAAAATTGGTGCATAGATAGGCCCCCTTTTCATACTCCATTTCTAGTAGCAATGAATATATAAACACTATGTTAAACAAGGGTGACCTTGATTTCAAGCTCCCTTATTATTAACTATCTAGGATGTAGTGGAGTCCATCACACTATATTCCTCACAAGATCAACTATCTTATGAGGACAAATTATACATAAATGACTTGTTTTTTTTAAATAACATGGGATTAAATAATACAATGATAAAAGATAAGGTAATGATTTGTATTGAATTTATTTATGTTTTATTATTTAATGGTGCTTAGAATGAATTTACATTCATCTTAGAACAATAAAAAATGTGGGTTATTACATTTCAAGAGGAGCATTTGAAAGTTATTTTAGGATTTCAGGGCCCAAATTTGCTTATAACTAAGTTTCAACCAATGTATGGATGAAACAAAACACTGTAGAAGTAAAATTGAAATAATGGTTAGTAAAAGGGGAAAAATTAAATTCAAAGGGTGGTAGTTCCTCTAATGTCATGAATAAGTTTAGAGAAGGCATTAGGGTATCAATGGCACTCTTAAATAGGTTATATGATTTCTTAGTATCACTTATGTGTAGGTAGAATGAGTGCCACTATTGAATATTATCCTTACCTTAGACAAAAATGTGGCACTAGGTGAAATTATTAGTATCAAATTGAAAGGATAGATGTTCAAACTAGAACAAATGATATATGACAAAAAAATTTATGTGATGTCTTACTTGTTGGATGCATTAACTGGCATGGTACATAAAACTCATGGAGAATAATGGGAACCATCCATTGAGTATCTAAATAATTGTTTTTTTTTATGACTATTATTTCTTGTATGTTGAATAATAGAAATTATGATGACTATTATTTCTTGTATGTTTATAGATTCAGAAATGAAATCACCATAATTTGTGAAGATGTTTATTTTCATGTCCACTAAGACACTTATAGAATCTAGATGCTTGGGCTATCTAAAAATCTAAGAAGGATCATCTCTAAAATGGGAGATTATTGGTACTAATGGACTATACCATTCTTATAATTAAAGGGACTAGAGTACCCCCTTTAGATTTTCCATTCCATTTCCTAGATAAGGTGGTAGAATAAGAGATTGCACATTAGTTATATAATATTTTAGATGAGGATTTTAGAGTCAAAGGCCACACATATTATCACAACAATCCTTTAAGCATTAGATATATTTATTTTCTAGTAAGGGTACACTTAATTCAAGTGGGAAAGTTTAATGATCACCATAATTTTAAGGTGTCCCAATACATATAATGGGACCCGATGGAAAGAGTTATAAATTATCTTAAGTTCTTCAAGTAAATAAAAGGTCTTACCATTAGATATGGTCACAAAATAATATTGGAATGATGACATATTTATGAATTTTTAAGATGGTTATGAAGTTTGGACCCCTATGAGGGACAATGACATGTCAACGATCATTTCACAAGCAATCGAATATGACCCTAAAATCACTAACAAGTAGGAAAATGAAATTGTAAAATAAGAAAAAAGAGCTTGGAGTAATAAATGGTCTCAACCACAATCCCAAGGATCATATGAATAGGATTAACATCCATGTCCCACATAATAAGAGACTAATTTATCAGAAGGAGAGCCCAATAGTCAAAGGAAGTAGAATCTCCATATTAGGAAGAATATTCTCAAATGTCTCCTTGGTCTTCATATGGTCTCCACTCATCTAGTTGCTACCACTTTCAACATAACAACCATAATTGTGAGGAATTTTCATCCTCCATATGGACATATAAGGACATTCCCTTGGGAATCCCTAGATACACTTACCTTGATCACATAAATAAGTCTCCCTGAGTTTCTATAGAGATTTTTTCATCTCTTCCATATAATCCTCATTCCCCTCAAGTATTTTCAATGTTTCCCTCTCCACCAAATAAAATAAGTGATGGGACATCTTCTCAAGTATTCCCTACCATACTATTTTCCTCTCCTTCCACTCTTAACTCCACTATTATAGTTTCACCACACCTTACTTCACCATTCATATTAGTAGTTCTTACTAATGTGGCTCCTTTATTAGTTTCATCTTCCCCTTCATCTCCTATACCGACCATAATTACTCACCAAGGTAAATCCATAGTTCTTAAAGTTTCCTTAAAAACTCAAGTCAAAGGAAGACTATCATTAGGTCTATAAAAATCACATGATGAAATAAAGTAATAGGTAGATCTATAAAATGAAAAATCCATAAGCTTAGGAAGCGTAGAAGACAAATAAACTCTATCTAGAGCACATGAACAAAAAATTAATACTAAATAAGATAGGTTGGCCATTAATTATGTATTTTATTCTCTTGTTTCTTCACTTACAATTTTAAATATTCAATTTATTAATCTACCACATATTAGTTCTTGTCCAAAAATTTGTAATTATATTTATTTTTCCATTCTTTCTACTCTAACCCAAATAATAGCTCCCAAAAAGAGTGTCTATTTTGAGAGATTAGTGTCAATTTTCATTATTATTACTTGAGGACCACCTATCCATCTAAAATACTTAGCTTAATTAGATCTACCATTTCCACAATCTATAACCACACAATCTACCATAATGACAATTTTCAAAAGCCTAGGCTAGACAAAGTATGTGGTATAAATAATCCTTTAGACATAAGTATTAATATGGTAAAGGATAATTCAACCACCCATTAAATTTACCATCCAAATAAGTGACTCAATGCCACCTATAATTATTAAAAAACCTCCTACCTCTATAAACCCTATCTAGCCTAAAGAACAAGGGGAATTAATCATGCCTCAATGGGTTGAAGATTTACATTGATGGAGAGATCATATACAAAAATCGGTCCTAAAAAAGTTACCCACAATATCCACCCATTTTGATAAGAAAAGTGGTATAATTTATTAGGTGATAAATAAGAAAGAGGTAAACATTGTAACAAGGGGAAAACCTATTTACTTTGTCCAAAAAACTCGAAAGGAATCCAAATGATCCCACATAATATGTAGAGGATTTTTACTCTTTCATGGATTTAGCTGGGGAGGCCATGAAATAAATGTATAAGAGTGAGGAATAATCATAATAGAGGTTTTTATAGATATAAATAATTAATGATCCATAAAAAATTATGGACAATATCTAAAGTGTATCCACAAGGTTGTATAACATTTTTAATAAAATCTAAGTCTTTAGGAGTGCATCCCAACTTGAAAGGGTAAAAATGCTAAAACTTTGGCACTAGCTAAAATAATTTGAAAAGAGACTCAACTTCATGGTTTAGTACATAAAAAATAATTAATATGATCACTTAAACTTGATATAAGCCCATGATGTAGTATGGGCTTTGAATTATGTTATTTCAAAGAGAGCTGGTACCTTTAAATGACATACATAGATGAATACCTTAGTATAGTAGTTTGTAGGCCAATAAAGGTAGTCCATGGAGATATTATAATATATGAGGGTCACATATGTGATAATATCCATTGGTAAATTAATAAATAGTACTAATTTTTAATCACTTCTTAATAATTTTTTTAGATAGGTTTAATAAGGAAGATGAAGGAAATGTCTATAAGACCAATGAATAAATTATACAGTTAATCAATTTTGTCAAAGATAGATTAACTAAAGTTGAAGCCCTTAGAGTAGGGCTTAAGGTCTTAGAAATAAAAAATATAAAATTTATGAGTGAAGATATCAAAATATTAAATCCTTCTATAATTATAATATTATGAATAAATAATTTGAAGACACTTATACATTGTTTGAGAATCTCAAGGCTGCATAGGAGGATGCTAGGTAATCACCAAGAACATAGTCAACAAAAAATATTTTCACATCATCACAAGGTCCCCAGTTCTCTTTATATAAAATAATGCATACTCCAACATGACCATTTTTTATTCCTTTAGGGGATATAATGGATACTCTAGTTACTTTCATTCAAATATTTGTCAAACAACTATTTTCCTCTCCTAATGGTGTCACATCAACACCAACTTCTATTTGTTTGTGTGTATTTACATGTTTAAATTAATTTGGGACTAGTGGTCCAAAATTTATTATCACACACACACACACACACACACACACACACACACACTATATATATATATATATATATATATATATATATATATATATATATATATTTTAGTCAAGGAGTATTATTTATATACACAAATTTCATATATACATGTCATGCATGAATTGTGAAACATAATTTTATAATTATAAATGTATATTTAAACTTCGATTGAAGGATGAGGCATCCCCCCTCCAAGCCTATATATATTTGTATCCTCCAAATACAAAACGGAGGAGAATTTTAGATATTAAGATTAATAATAAATTTAGAGGATTATTATATAATTGGTCTTGATGTGTAAATATTATTCTTCTCCAAATTTGTGAGTTTTCTAAATAATTTCTATTAATCTAGTATCTTATTATTATTTTTGTGTATGAACATTCTTTATTTAGAGTTATTCATATTGTGAAGTAGTTAATTTGAATGTTTTTGTGTAATACTCATAATATCCATTTATATATGTGAAATTTCAATATTATAAACTTATGAACATTTAATTAAATTAACTAAAATTATTTTCTTGGACTCTTAACTATGTTTAATCATCTATGTGTTAACATTAACTTGAAACAAGCATTGGTTCCTTATTGTTTGTCTAACCCCTAGTTTAAGATCCAATTTATAAGGGTTTCATCTTATTTGATTTATAAATCTTATTATCTACCCTAACCTTTACTTTTAGTTTATTTTTATCCTACCCACCTTAGGTTAGAATCATCATCAATCTATCCATATCAATTTGGTTTATACTCACATCATATCTTAACCATCTAAGGTAAACAATTGCTCTAATCATTGTTATTCCATAATTAGGTTGTTCAGAAAGCCTAATACCCCACAACTTATGCCTTAGATTGAATATTTATTTATTGATCCTAAAACATTAGATTATACCTATTAATGATCCATGGTGTGCATAAAACCCACATCAACAATGTTGAAGGGTGAATTATGTGAAACCTTTGATGAGGAGATAAGGACATTTTAGAAAAGAATGGAGTGTAATTCATAATGAAAAGGATATAATAGAGTAAAAGTCCATGAAAAAATCCAATACATGGAGGATAAGCTTGAATCAAGGTGCATACTACAAATTTCATAGTTGAACACCTTCAAGGAGTAGTTGAGGCAATTGTGCAAAAACTCCATGCACTTCATATCTAATAGTAAAGAGTAGAATTTGGATCCCACATACATAATGAATAGTGAAAAAAATTTATTTATTTTATAGAAAGGATAAAATTAAAGTGATGAGGAGGGTGTCGATCCATTCAACCAAATATAGGTAGGGAATAACATGAAAGTTTTACTTGCCACTACAAAAATAGAAAGTGCATCAGACCAGAACATAACGATATGCATAAAATATGAATAATAGTGATAGTTTGTAGTATTCTAAGTGTTTCAAGTGTCTTTCAAACCTAAATATACATGTACTAATTAAATTTTATATCATAAACATAGACGTGTTTTTATGATTGTTTATTTTTAATGGTTATGTGATAAAAATTATTTTTATTATTATGAATGTATATTGTAAATTAATAAGAAAAATGTACATAAAATTTAGTGTGTCCTATTAGTAGTGCATAATGACTCATTATTTGTTAAGTATGTATCTATTTCAATTAGACATGGGGGTGTGTTGTTCACAACAAAGTCTCTAATAATATAGGTAATTATCAATTATCATAAGAATATAAGAACAATTTAGTAATTACAAACTAGGAAGCTAATATTGTTATCTTTTATACAATGGGCATGTGCAATTCTAAATAATAATATGAGAATATAAGCCTTCATTATTATTTTCTTTTGTTTTCTTGGTAACATATATTCCAATATATCTTATATATGTATATATTCTCATTAGTGCACACAACATCATCCACATGCTAGCATAAATATTATTAACTCATAAACTTAGAGTAATTTTCAAAACTATGCTTTGATTTTTTACATGAACATGTCAATGAGACATATCACCAAGGTACATAGAGTCCTATTCTAATTAATCATGATCAGATTAGTTATAATAGTAGAAGCTCAAAAATAACTCTAAGATATGGTAGTATTTATTTTATAAGTAGTGTTGAACTCTAGGAGATTGTGGTGTTTATTGAAATTAATCCCTAAGATATATGTTGTTCATTTCCTACCATTATACATGTAGACATAACCACTTATACATGTAGATAACATGAGAAAATTGTTAAAGATAACATCACAAGAGAAAAATTATAAAATTTATGAAGTCTTGACCATAATATGGCTACTAAATCATCTAAGAACTCAATTTTTATTTATTTATTCATCATTGATTGATGGATTTCACACTCCATTAAATACTTTTAAAACCTTGTTATAATTATTGAATATGAACATCCCCTAAAAAAATTTGGTATTTGTCAAACCTTGAGTGGTGTTGGGATGTGAATATGACAATACAACCATTAATTGTCAAGCTTAGATAAATCTAGAAAATATTTTGACAAGGGAATACTCTGTGGATAAATACCTTAGGCTCTATTTGATTATAACATATCCTAAGATATGAATTATTATCTCAAAACTAATCTTATATTGGACCTTAGAGATCTCAAAATTATGCTCATAGTAATGGTGATGGGAATTAATGATACTCATACTGACTCTTGGTAGAGTTGCTTAAACTGGAAGCCATTTCCTCATTCTAATCAGTGTTTAAAGTTATATTTTGCTTTATATCCTTTATTAGTGGTGTGACATACTAGTTTGGTGATATATAACCACTAAAAATATCTTAAGGTATTACCTATATTATATTATAATTTAATAGTGTGTTGGGCACGAGCCTAGATTTAGCCTTATTGGTGCTCGATGAGATCAAGGAGTCTATAAAGTATCATTTTAAGTCTCAAGGTGGACATCAAGAATGACTTGTAAGTTAAATTACATTAAAATTTTGGTCTCAATTATATGGATCTCTATGTGTATGAATGAAATAAATAGAAAACATTAAATGGGAATGTTTCTTCAAGGAATATATGTCTGACTTGTAAATTTTTGAGTGACGAATGATTCATGACCCATATTGTTTTGTGACATCCCAAGTGGCATAAAGATGTAATTTTTCATTATTTGATTAGTTTAAGTCACCCAAATATATAAAATACTATGACATTTAACATTACCTTATGGGAACTGTAGAGTAAGAAACTCTACATTTTTCATTTTCTAATTTTTCAGTTGTGCACTCCAAGTTTTATCCCTACGCATTTCGATTTTGAGGTAGTGAGGTTTTTAACACAGAGCATGGGCGTGAGTTTATTTTTCCTAAATTTTGTCTAAGTATCAGAGTTGCAAGAAGATAACAAGTGTCAGTGGTTGAGACACATTTTATAATTTTTGTAAGTTGCTCGAAACATACCACATGTCCTGTGGTAACTCTGTGGAGTGTGACAAGTGTTGGCATCTATGTTTCAAATTTATTTTGAGTTTTGAAAGCTTCTTTCAATAATATTTTCTTAGGATCAAGTGAAAGGTGCCAAGTGGAAACTATATAAGGTTTCAATATGTTTTTCTAAAAGAAACTGAAGATGCCATGTATCCATAGCTGAAGAAAGTAGAAGCTGCCACGTGTCAAAATCTGAAATATCTTCACTTTGTTTCATCGATAAGTAAAGATTGTGGTGGGACCCAGGTTTTTATTTCTAAAGTCATTGAAAGCTACCAAGTGTCACCATATGTATGAATCTAAAAATGAGTCTTGAATGTTTCTACAGTCTAGCTAAAGATCAATAGAAGCTGCCACGTGTCCCTAGCTAAAGAAAATGGAAGCCACCATGTGTCATTTGTTAAAAATATGCATAAAGTGACACCTATCCCCATTCTCCTTTTTAAATATGTTTTATTGAGAAGTGTTGTGGGTCCCATTATCCATAAATTTTTAAATTTTGAAGTAGTAGACTATGACAGATGTCAAAGACGGAACACTCCTGAGTAAAGACATATAAAGAGTATAAGTTACATGGAAAGTGTTGTGTGTTTTCTGTAAGTGCCATGAAAGCTACCAAGTGTCATTTTTTTGTGTCACCTAAATAATAAGATGGTTTTCGAGAGAAAAAGTGGATATTTCCAAGTGTCCTTGCCCATTTCACAATGGGAAGCATCCTGTGTATCTATTTCAGCCAATGAACTTGTAGGGAGACAGAAATGTTTCAGATCAAGGAAATATATTTTGTTCGACACTTCCAACTCAGTTAGAGTTTAGTTAGATCATTGTATTTGGAATGTGTGATCAATCTAGAGCTAGTTTGATGCTATAAATATGGCTACAGAGGTCACTGGATAGATCATCACCAGAAGATAGAGAGAATTTTTTGCAAGAGATTATTATCAATAAGTTTTAGAATTTCTTGCTATAGATAGTGATGTCAATTTGCCTTTGTTATATTTTCTTGAGTTATAAAGTTTGTGTAACTATGCCTTTTATGTAATTAGAAAATAAATAAGAAGACTGATTTCTATGCCTTTGTTGGTATTTTATGTGTTATTGCAAAATCATCTAAACTGTGAGCCTTTGATCCTATCTATTCTTATCTTTTACATTGATCATGCCTTGTTTGCTCTTTAATGTAATTGAATTTTAAAGATAGCTTCAATATGCTTAGAATTAAGGGTTGAATTAAATTCAAGTGCATTGCCATATTTAGATTTTCTTTCATTGAATATGTGTTTCTGTTTAATTCATATCCCTTTCCTCATTATACACTTGAGATAAAGAAGAGCCAGCTTCTTTAAAATCTAGATGTCATTTTAGGTTGCAAGTCCCACATTCCTGAAACTTCCCATTATTGGTGTTGGAAACAGTACAATTTTAATCATCAAAAATTTTTGGTACACCTAGTGGGATACCATCTTGAAGTTTCTTTCAAGACCGTATGAACCAAAGAGCTACAAGGAGTCAGAGTTGTGGACCAATAACAAGATCTCAATCTACTATAAATCTAGGTATTCTTTTACCACCTTTGATAACTAGTCTAAGAAGAAGGGTAAATTAGTTTATAACAATGGCAAGAGTAAACATGGGAGCACTTATACCCCTAAGGAATTATGCAAGTTGGAACATTGGTAGTCCTCTAATTCTCCCAATACCACCAGCCACTTGGGATCCTATCCCATTAAATGACCTAAAAGCTCTACCTAAATTCAGTGCAAAATATTCCTCTAATTCTCCCAATACCACCAGCCACTTGGGATCCTATCCCATTAAATGACCTAAAAGCTCTACCTAAATTCAGTGCAAAATATTTCAAAACACCTAAAGAGCATCTTCAAGATGTGTCTGATGTCTATGCTATACATGTAATCACATAGCAAAATGTGGCCATAAGATTGTTAGCAACTTATTTTAAAGGAAAGGCTTTGGAATGGTACCAATCTTTGACCCCAAATAAAATATCTACATGGGATCAACTTGGAGATCTTTTCTTTGAAAGATTTGAAGAAAAGGGTGATAAATCTTCGTTGTTACAACAATTGATTACTATCAAAAGGGCACCACAAAAAGCAATGACTGATTTCAATTCTAGATTTCAAAAGAGTTGGGAAAGGATTCCTACTATAGTAAGACCATTACCAGCTATGGCTATAGTATTTTATCTTAAAGCATTAAATTCAGATATATCAGTAATGATTCAGTCACTTGGAGGTTAGATTCTACCAGAAGCATATGACTATGTCGTCAAAGCTAAAAATAATTTAATAGATGCTAGAAAGTTTCCCCCAAGGCCTCCCATGCCCATGTTTCTAGAGATTACCTTACCTTTGCCTCAATAAATCCCTAATTCCATAGCTCCACCTATATCTATGTACACATATCCTCAATAACTTGCTAGAGAACTTGTCCCTGCCCAGCCATCTGTGATGGATGATATCAAGAACATCTTAATGACATTTTATAATGAGTTAATTAACATAAAAAGACAATAGAATCCTTATCCTAAACCCCAATACCAAGGATACCAAGGAAATATATTTACACCATAGCCAAACTAGTATTAAAGTCATCAAAGGCAAAATAATCCTTAGCCAACAAACCAATTAGTTGTAGTCCCTACACCCTCACATACTATTCCCCCTAATCTAAATAAGGAGATTGTTCAAGGATAGAATAATTATGTAGATGTCACCAATTCCTGGTGTTTTCCTTGTAATAATGTTCATATGCCCAAAGATTGTCCTATGGGTAATTTACAACAAAGGTAGTAGAGCAAAGAAAAATGGATGGACAATTTGCAAGTACTTCTGACACTCAAGCCTACCAATCTCCTGGTATGAAAAATTTAGTCCTAATGGCTTAGATTCAAGGGATGTCATTACAACAAGAAGAATAAATATCCCCTAAACAAGCTTTGTTTTCATGGGCTGAAGATGAAGAGTTAGTATTCTTGAATGAAGATTCTTCTTCCAAGAAACCAGTGGTGCAATCAGACTATTATACTAGATCAAAGAGAAGGATGATGGAACAACTTGAAGTCACAAATAATGAAGTTATGGGGCCTCCTCCATTTCAAAGTCATAAAAACATAGCTACTAGACAAGAATTACATCAGCCAGTGTAGAATCAAGTAGTTCTTGGACAAGTTCAAGAAAAAGCAAGGTACCCTTATTTTCCAAGAACCCAAACATTAGGACCAGTGAATGTGGTGGATCAACTGAAGCAGAATATAGTACAAGTATCAATATGGGACATATTATCCATTCTTGATCAAAATATACTATTACAAGAAGCTCTGTAGGGGTAAGGAGTGCCTAAACATACTGGCACCAAAGAAGGACCTGCTAATAAAGAAAAGCTCAAGGACACAATTCTTCTGAAGACAATAGCCATTCTGAACAATGTAATAGAGGTAAGTAAATCCAAACTAGAGCCCTTCTATTTGACTCTGATAGTTGGAAATAAATTGTTGCATAATGTGATGATAGACTCAGGGACTAGTATTACAGTAATGCCTAAGTAAATAGCCGATGCTTTAAAAATAAAGTATGAGCCACTTACTAGAGGAGTCATGCAACTAGATGGAAAATCTATGCAAAAAATATGGATAATTAAACATCTCCCATTGTAATTATATACTTTCCCCAATATAAATGTCAATCAAGATGTAGTAGTCATAGATATACCCCCTGTATTTGGCCTATGTTTATCCAGGGATTTCACAACCAAGATAGGAAGATATATGTCCCTTGATTGGTCTCACCTCATCCTAAAAACCAAATATGGTTCAAAGATGAAAATACTATTTGAGCCATTATCTAATGATCACATCACCAACGAACCAACCTCAAAATGAGAGGCAGCTCATGCTATGCTAAATAATGAAGAAAAGTTCTTTGTTGAAGAGTTGGGTGACTGGACTAAACATGGCCAAGAAGAAGAAAATAACCATTTATTAGCTGTGATGTATAATGATCCATATGGAAATTATGAATCTAATGGTCTGGGAACTTATGTCATTTTTGATGAAGACCATGAAATCCCAAATGTTTTAAGGGAAGAAACACCAACTACTCAAGAATCTGAAAAAGATTTAGAAATGTGGACCTTAAATTTTGATGGGGCTAGAAGTAAAAGTGGTGTTGGAGTAGGAATTTGTCTTGTTTCTCCAAATGGGGAGAAAATTTTGAGAGCTATCTATTTCCAATTTGCTTGTACTAATAATGATGTTGAATAGGAATCCTTAGTACATGGGCTCATATTAGCCAAGAAAAAAGGAATAAAGAATCTGATAGTAAAAGGAGATTCAGAATTAGTGGTGAAGCAAATTAGGGAAAAGGCAATAGCCAAAAATGTAAGGATGAGATTCTATAGACACAAAATTTGAGACTTAAAAGAAGATTTTGAAGCTTTCAATATTGAAGTAGTTCCTAGAACCCAAAATTTTGAAGCTGATAGGATGGCATAGATTGGCTCATAGTTTGATCTAGAAATTGGCCTATTAGTTAACAATGAGTCAGTAAAATTTATAGTAAGGCCAACTATCCCATACAACAATGAGAATTGGAAAGTATTTGAAAATTATTCTCAGGTACTCTCATTCTTGCAACAATCAGGGGAATTTGCTGATTAATTACAACCAAAAATTGAAGAGGCATATGGAGACCAAGTTATACAATTAAAGAATAATAAGCTTCCCAAAGGCTTGATCACTTTGGAAAACCTATATGATCTAGAAGATGTAGGCCTACAGAAGAAAAGGTTCCAATTAAATAAATTAGATTATTCTAAAATAGAGGTGAGGGAAGTTAGAAAATTAAAAACTAGAAATTCTACAACTCAAGAGGAAAGGGAAAGACTAATTGACGTATGAAAAAGATATGATAGAGTCATAGCCTAGAGCTATGAAGACCTTCATGGATATAATAGAGACATCATTCAGCACACAATAGAACTGACTGAAGGATCTAAGCCAGTTAGATAGAAGTAGAGTCCAGTAAATCCAAGGATTAAATCTCTAATGGTGGATGAGTTGCAGAAAATTTTAGATTCTAAAATAATTTTTCCAATCAAACACTCAACCTGGGTATCAAATATATTACCAGTTAGGAAAAATAATGGTGACATAAGAATCTATGTGGATTTCAGAGACTTGAATAGAGCATCTCTAAAAGATCACTATCCCTTGCCCTCTATGGAACAAATTTTACAAATTGTGGCTGGATCAGAGAGATTTTCTTTGCTAGATGGTTTCTCTAGATACAATCAGATTTGGTTGGCTGATGAAGACCAATATAAGACTACTTTTACTACCAAATGGGGAACATTTGCATATGCTAAGATGCCATTGAGCCTATTAAATGCTGGAGCCACTTTTCAAAGAGCTATGGATGTAGCATTTGGGTAACTTATAAATAAAATCATCCTGATTTATCTTGATGATCTTACTATTTTTTCCAAGAATGTTCTTGATCATTTTGAATCTATTTTTAATAAATGTCAAGAATTTGGAATAACCTTGAATCCCAAGAAGTGTATCTTTATAGTACCTCAAGGCAAACTATTGGGACATATAGTATCCAAAGAAGGAGTCTCCATAGATCTAGAGAGAGTTGCAGCCATAATGAACTTGCCCTTACCAGTAAATAAGAAAGTAATTCAATCTTTTTTGGGAAATATTAATTTTGTCAATCGGTTCATATTTGACTTTGTAGGCTTAGTAAGACCAGTGACACTCTTATTGAAAAAAGACCTAGTTTTCAAGTGGACTACATAAGGAAGGCAAGCCTTTGAAGAGGTCAAGAAAGCAATTTCAGTGGCCCCAGTACTTAGAAACCTAGACTTTTCTAAGCCTTTTGTAATGTATGTCTATGGAGGAGAGCTTAGTATTGATGTTGTCCTAACACAAAAAGATAATAGATAGGAGGGAGAGCATCCAATAGCCTTTTTCTCAAGGAATATTAGGGAATACAAAACCATATACAACTTTGTTGAGAAACAAGCATATGCTATGGTAAAATTTGTCAAGAAATTTAGGCATATAGTATCAGGAAGTAAGATTCTAATACTTGTGGCTCACCCAAGTATCAGAGAATACATTATGGATGGTCAAATTACTAAAAAAAGAGAAAACTAGATAACAAAGATCCTTGAATATGATGTAGAGGTAAAACCCACTAAGTTAGTCAGATGTAGGGGGTTATGCCAATACATGACTCAAGAGCTTGAAAAGATGATACTTGAATAAATAGATTCAAAAATGGAAAAGGAAACTGTATTGAGGATACAAGAGGTTGATCAAAACTCCTAGGTCACAAATAGGATTCATTTTATGAAATATGGGATTTACCCAAGAGAACTCCCTCAAAATAAGAGGAGATACTATAGTATGCAAGGGGTCTATTTTGTTTTAATTAAACAAGTTATTTTTAGAAGAAATACTGATGGCAAACTTTTAAGATGCATAGAGAAAGATGAGGCTAAGAAAATACTACATGAAATGCATCATGGACTCTTAGGTGGACATTTTTCTATAAGAACCATAGCTATAAAGATAAGTGAGGTGGGTTATTTTTGGCCCACTTTATTTACAGACTATTATCAACTTGTTAAAAAGTGTCAATCTTGTCAATAGTATGTGGGGATGAGAAGGAATGCAACAATGCCCCTTAGTCCTATAATTGTTGATGAACCCTTTGCTCAATGGGGTCTTGATTTCATTGGAATGATAAATCTAGTGTCAATTATAAGTCACAAATGGATTCTAACTACCACATATTATTTCACCAGATGGACTAAAGTAGTGCCACTCAAAGAAGTAACAGATAATGTGATCCTATATTTTCTAAGGAGTATCACTACTCAATTTGGGGCTCCTCACATCATAATTTTAGATAATGCTAAAGCATTTTTAGGGTCTAAAGCATCTAAATTTACATTAAAGCATGGAATCTATCTAAAAAATTC
Organism: Torreya grandis; assembly: GCA_037957365.1. Lineage (NCBI taxonomy): Eukaryota > Viridiplantae > Streptophyta > Pinopsida > Cupressales > Taxaceae > Torreya > Torreya grandis. Next base: position 368,680 of record JARHVA010007439.1, read on the forward strand.
CTCTAATTATTACCCTCAAATTAATGGTTTGGCAGAATCAACCAACAAGAACCTGATTAGACTCATCAAGAGAATAGGGGTTGATCATCACAAGAAGTGGCATAAAGTGCTTAATATATCACTATGGGATGATATAATTACACCTAAGTAGGTGAAGAAAATGTCCCCATATGAATTGTCTTATGGCAAGCCTGTTGTAATACCCTTAAGATTGGAGATTCCTGCTCTCCAACTATTAAAACCAATTGAGATCAAGGAAAATGGCCCCATGTAGGTCAGACTTGCTAAACTTTTGTAAGTTCAAGAAAAGAGGGATGCAGAACATGATTAATTAATAAAGCATCAAAAAATAATTAAAGACTATTTTGATAAAATGACTTCAAATCACCATTTTGAAGTAGGCTCAATTATTTTGAAATGGGATGCAAGAGCTACCAAGCTGGGTCAACACACTAAATTTTAAGCATTGTGGATTGGCCCTTATAAAATTTGTGCATGTAAACAAAAAAATTTGTTTGAGCTAGAAACAATGGAAGGTGAACTTGAAGAGATTCTTGTGAATGGAATCTACTTGAAACATTTTAGTTAAGCTGTGTCTCTAATGTGTTATAGTTAGATAGTTCCCCTTTCCTTATTTCTTTGTTTTCCCTTTTTTCTTTCCCACTCTTTCTTTTAAATAAGTGTTCTTTGAACATGTAGCCATAGCTTAGAGTCTTTTTCAAAAATTTAAAAACTCTTGACACATTAAATATCTCCCAAATCCTTAAATTCCCCAAGGTACCTTGCGCAACCACTTTCATGACGTGTCTAACTCACTGTCCCATGAAGATTTAGTAAGATTTGCTAACAGTTATCTAATTTTAATGCCATTTTAAGACTTGATGGATCATTAAATACCCTATAAAAAGAGTTAAAGCTTAATAGCATCTCAAACATTCTTGTGTCTACTATAAAATCCCTATTACTTGTATTTTTAGTTCATATCAAACTTGCTTAGTGAAAGTTCCTTCCCTATTGCAAAACTCCATACCTATTACCATAGTTCACTATTTACAAGTATAGATATAGATATGGAGGGAGCACAGTCTTTGTAATAAGGTACTAGGATTTATGAATCTATTGATAAGTTTCTCACAAGCAAATCATATGCTTTGGCCCCTGCACAACCCTTAAAGGCATATCCATAAACTAGAGTCCCTGAAGTTGGTTATGCAAATGACCCAGCAAAGGTGAAAGATTTTGCAGATGAAATTATGGACACAATTTTTCAAAATCCTAGTAAGACTCTAAGAGAAGGGGAACATCAAAGGTGTATTCAAAGGCCCAATGTTGGAAAATATGAAATATTTGCAATGAGGATATGGACTTCCCAACTAGCACAATTCATTGTCCCAGGTGTACATTCATGCCCTAACTTGGTTGAAATATGCTCTAAATTGTTTCATGCACCCTCAAATACCATACAATAGGGTACATTCATAGTGCAAATTACACCAAAGGCTATTAGAGACATGTTGGCCCTGTATCATGACAAGACATCCACGTTTCCCACCATTGCCAAAATGTAGAAAATGTGGGCAAACATCAATACTCAATTGAGGTTTCTAAAATCAGAATTGTAATTAGGCAATGATGATACCACCATGATGACACTACCAACAACAAGAGCACAATTTACACAAGCTATTCAAGATGCACTTTCCATGATGGCTTTCATTTTTGGAATGAAAGAAGATATAACTATCTATGAAGAATAAATGGCCATCCTCTTTAGATTGAAAATTGTTGACAAGACTCAAAAGTATCAACATGATTTCTCTAAGCAAATTACATATTCAATGGTTGATTAGCTCAACCATTTCAAATATAAAGGGGTTTTTAGGTATTCCTCTTATTTGTTTCATCTCATGTTGTACCAAAATTCTATCATCTTTTCCCAACACATGCATCTAAATATGTATGACCCAAGCTTCAGTATACATAGGACCATTCCTGTGTCTACATGGACACATATCTTGTCCAAAACTAGTGACCCATATGAATTTTGGGAGCTTTTTATTGCCCTTGCTTTTTGTCATCTGAGCCTAGAACTAGTTGTAAATAGATTGACTCCAAGTGTCTCAAGGCTTATAACCAATTGCACTATTCCTTGTGATTAATTTTTTGGATACCATCATACTATTACTAGAGTCCATGGTTTTAGTGGAGAACTAGTGTTGCTACCTAAGATTTTTTCCCTTAGGTTAGCATTCTTAGAGGTCACCAGGCAAGTGTCTATGGTGGATAGTAAATATGGCACTGGAAAGAAAAAGAAGAAAATGTATGATGTTCTATGGGTAACAAACAACATGGCCCTAAAGGCTAGAGATATTGAGCTCATGTTTCTAAGAAAACTACATTTCTTGGGTTTCTTTCTAATTGAAGATAAATGGGGATATGACCCAAATGGTTTCATAACTTCATGGGTCAGGAATAATAAGGTTGCTGCCAAAATTTTGCATGAGGGTCGTCCCTTTTGGGAAAATAGAAGAAATCCTAGGGAAGATATTATTGATTTTTATGTGGAATTGATGGATTTTCCCCTTCAAGAAGATAGGCCATGGGAAACTTTTTTTGTTAAGCAAAGGTATTTTGATCCTAAAATCAGAATGACTTCTGGTTTAAGAAGAGCATTAAAGAACAAAGACTAGAACACTAAGAAAATAGAAGCCTATTAGAGATATAGGCAAGAGATTTGTGAGACAACTCACTCTTTTGGAAATGTGGATTTAGATAAGAAATGGGAGGAACTCTAGGATAAATTTCATCTACTCCTATCTCTAACCCTGATACAAGCAATTTGCAGACACAGGGTGGAGAGGCAAAAGCTAGAGCAAAATCTAGTCAAACATTATAGACCACAGGGAAAACCTTAGCTATAGTAGCTATAACTATTTGGCCCCAATCTCTTAGTGCCATTGAAAAACAAAATAGTGTAGTATTTTCACCACCAAAATCTTCTCCATCAGTGTCATCCCTTGGGGTTCCCAATTTTACACAATCACCACTAGCAGTAGTGGTAAATGTTGAAGAAAAGGGAGCATAACCAAAAGAAGAAACACCAAAAAAACATAACAGGCTGAGGTTTCAATTTGATTTAGAGGAGAGGGTAGAACCCTCACAACACCAACCATAGATTACCTTAGTTGTTCATTAGGTAAGTGTTTTTTCTCCTTCTTCCTCTTAATCTCTCTATTCTCTTATAGGGGTGATGATTCTATTGAGCCAAATAATATCCCCTACCACCTCTGCTATGCCCATTTCTCATTTTGCCCCATCTATCCATACTCAGGCCATATCATTGCCTCATTTTTCCACCTCTATTTCAAAGAATGTACCTCCTCAGATTGCCCCTAGCCAACATTTGGCTATTCCATATGGCTTGCCACAAGGTTATCCTTTTACGAGTGGGCACATTGCCTCTCCTTCTACCTTCCAAACTCAAGCACATGTTACTAAGAAGGCAAGGGAATCTTGAATGGAGAAAAAGAGGATCAAAGATAATAAAGCCCTGGCTACACCACATATGAGGTCACAATTTGACCCAATCCAACAGCAACTAATGGTGACCCATTTGTCACCTAATGTCATCAAGCCAAATGAGCAGATGCAGCCTAAAGATTATACCATGAATGCAGTGGCAATAGATATGTCACTTTTCAGACCCCAAGATAAGGATGAGCTACTAAATGAATCCAATTTTGTAGTAGTTGAGGATTATTTGAAAATATCAAAGAATGTACAAAATATGGAGGCTGATCTAGCCCAAGAGAAGGTAAACTATAGCAGTTTGACTACATAAATCAATACCAAGAATAATGAAATAGAGAGTCTCAACAAATATTTTCAAGATACTATTTATTTTTAGACTCACCATGCTATTCAGGCCCAAAATGATTCTTTGAAAGTAGGGCTAATGTAGGTGAAAGATGCAGTGACAACCTTAAGGCAGGAAAAGGTAGCATTATAGGAAAAATGTGAGGAAAGCCTGCCATAGGTCACTCAACTTCAATAAAAGCTACTGAATGAGAAAAACAATATCACTGTTATACAGGCCCAAATTCAAGTTGAGTGATAAATGATAGAACAATTGACACTTGAGTTGGCTAATGGGCCAAAGAATGTAGGGGTTTTGAATCTAGCTAAGGAGCTTTATGAATCAATATGGAAAAGAATCTCTAAGGAGATTATTCAACTCAGACCTTCTCTAACCTTTTTGCTAAATATACAAAAACTGTGCAAAAAGGTGGAGACTTTAGTTGAAGATACTCTGACCACTATCTCTGTGAGAGTGCTTGACTCTCAAATGCTGCTACAAAAGCTATATGATGCAACTGATGGAACATTGTCAGCAGTAGGGATTACTGACAGAATGATCACTACTAAAAAAGTGAATGAAATTCTTAATTGCAACTCCATAGCAATCAATTATAGATAGCTTCTAGATGTGGTGAAAGAATGAATTAAAGACATGAAACAACACATTGAAGATCTGGTGTAATTGGGTCTTCCATCCCCTTTTCCTGATAGCAACACTATGTTGATGATTGATGAAATTAAACCTTTATTATTAGCCAAGAAAAATGATTAGGTAGTCTTTTAGGGTTTAAGAGATGATTAATCAGTGCCTGAAGTAGAAGCTATTTTAATTCCCATTTCCTAGCTTGAATTTAAATTAAAGGCTACAGTTCATATTTTTTAAAAGTTTTCACACAAGGATATCATCAATCTTGATTTAGCCTTCCACAAATTACAAAATAAGCAGGGATTATCTAATGATGAGTGGTCTACTTATCAGACAGCCTTACTAAAGTTGTGATTTTTGTCACATTTGATCATGCGGGAGATTGTGGATTATTCTTTTTGAGTAAGCTCAAAAGTCCTCAGGGTTACTAAGAACTGTAGAGTAAAAAAATCTACATTTTTCATTTTTTGATTTTTTAGTTGTGCACTCCAAGTTTTGTCCCTGTGCATTTTAGTTTCAAGGCAGTGAGGTTTTTGACATAGAGCATGGGCATGAGTTTCTTTTTCCTAAATTTTTTCCAAGTATCAAAGTTGCATGGAAGCTACCAAGTGTCAGTGGCTAAGACACATTTTATAATTTTTGTAAGTTTCTCGAAATGTACCACATGTCCCATGGTTACTCTGTGGAGTGTGATAAGTGTTGGCATCTATGTTTCAAATTTATTTTGAGTTTTGAAATCTTCTTTCAATAAGCTTTTCTCAAGATCAAGTGGAAGGCACCAAGTGGCAACTACAAAAGGTTTCAATATGTTTTGCTAAAAGCAACGAAAGATGCCACATATCCATAGCTGAAGAAAGTGGAAGTCACCATGTGTCAACATCTCAAATATCTTCACTTTGTTTCATCAATAAGTAAAGACTATGGTGGGACCTGAGTCTTTATTTCTAAAGTCAGTGGAAGCTGCCAAGTTTCACCATCCATATGAATCTAAAAACGAGTCCCAAATGTTTCTACAGTCTAGCTAAAGATCAACAGAAGCTGCCACATGTCCTTAGCTGAAGAAAATGGAAGCTACCACGTGTCATTTGTTAAAAATATGTGTAAAGTGACACCTATCCCCATTCCCCTTTTTAAATTTATTCAGGTGAGAAGTGTTGTGGGTCCCATTCTCCATAAATTGTTAAAGTTCAAAGCAGTAGACTGTGACAGATGTCAAAGATGGAACACTCCTGAGCAAAGACATATAAAGAGTATAAGTTACGTGGAAAGTGTTGTGTGTTTTCTTTAAGTGCTGCAGAAGCTACCAAGTGTCATTTTTGGTGTCACCTAAATAATAAGATAGTTTTCAAGAGAAAAAGTGGATATTGCCAAGTGTCCTCACCTGTTTCACAATGGGAAGCATCCTGTGTATCTATTTCAGCCAATGAACTTGCAAGGAGACAAAAATGTTTCAGATTAAGGAAATATCTTTTGTTAGACACTTCCAATTTAGTTAGAGTTTAGTTAGACCATTGGATTGGGAATGTATATGCAATCTAGAGCTAGTCTAATGTTATAAATATGGGTGCAGAGGTCACTAGATATATCATCATCAGAAGATAGAGAGAATTTTTTATGAGAGAATATTATCAAGAAGTTTTAGAGATTCTTTCTGTAGCTAGTGATGTCATTTGCCTTTGTTCTATTTTATCAAGTTAGAAAGTTTGTGTAACTGTGCATGTTTTTGTGCCTTTTATGTAACTGGAAAATAAATAAGAAGACTGATTTATGTGCCTTTATTGATATTTTTTGTGTTATTACAAAATCATCTAAACTGTGAGCCTTTGATCTTATCTATTCTTATCTTTTACACTGATCATGCCTTGTTTGCTCTTTAATGTAATTAAATTTTAAAGATAGCTTCATTGTGCTTAGAATTAAGGGTCAAATTAAATTTAGGCACATCACCATAGTTATATTTTCTTTCATTACATTTGTGTTTCTATTTAATTCCTATCACTTTCCTCATTATACACTTGAGATAAAGAAGAGCCAGCTTCTTTAAAATTTGGAGGTCGTTTCAAGTTGTAAGTCCCACATTCCTAAAACTTCCCATTTTTGGTGTTAGAAACAATGCAATTTTAATCATCAAAAGGAACATTGAGACACTTGGCCCACATTTATTATTTATCTCCTCCCACATTTTACCCTCTTAATATTAATCTAGGTGTTATCAAATATCATATAAACTCCTTTGTTTAGTCCATAGGTTCATGAGAGTATGGTATGGCACATGGTACTTTTTGAGGGGTTGACTATGTTTACTACCACTGTAGGAGATATATACATCATTTTTCTTTAGGTTTTAATAAGATAAGTGGCATGTTGTGATTATGTGTAGAGTAAAAGACAATACATATGTATGGTGTCTATCTAACCTATAAGAAACATGTAAATATCAAGTCAATTGAAGATTTTTAATTGAAAGGTAAGCTTACCTATCAAAAATGAGCTTTGAGAGGTGTTTAGGAAGATTCTAATGATATGAGATATCAAGACCTAACATGTAAACATTGGCATTTACCATGTCCAATAAGAATTTTATAGTACCACTTTGAGATATAAGGAGCTACCAATAATAAATTTTACAAAAGAAAAGGTTAGTGCCTGAAATACTAAGTATAAAATGACTGAAAAGTAACATGATGATAAATTTAAATATATAAATAAACCCATGAAAAACCATAAATAATGACATTGATAGAGATGAATCTTAAAATATTTTCATAAAAAATGTGGATTTAAAATGGATTAAATAATGTTCATTAGATATGGGCCTAACTTTGAAGACAATTAAATAAGTTTGTAGGGCTCGATTTTAGGATTATACTATACATATCTTAGGATTAATTAAACATTTTTGTCACACAACCAATATTATTATCTTTTATATAATGGGAATTTGCCCATTCTAAAATAATCTAAGATTATAAATAACTATCAATAAGAAAGTTAATATTATTACATCATATAGAATGAACACATGCTCATTCTGCACAAGAATTTAATAATATAGGCAATTATCATTTAAGAAGTCAATAGTATTATATTTTATAGAATGGGAATGTGCCCATTATACATTGATATAATTTAATAATAATAAAACAATGATTAATTAGTAATCCAATAATCTTATCTTTTATAAAATGGGCATGTGCCCATTTCACACAAGACATTAAGAATATAGGAACTTATTAATTAGAAAGTCAATAGTTTATTTTTTATATAATGTGAATGTTCCCATTAAACATGTCTAGAATATAATAATAATTATATAATAATAATTAATTACTAATAAAATATTATTATCTTATGTAGAATGGGCATGTGCCTATTCTATACCTAAATTTAAAAATATAGGAAATTGCTAATTAGGAATTCAATAGTTTTTTATTTTATATAAAGGTAATGTGCCTATTTTACATGTCAATAATATAATATTAATTAGATAATAGTTAACTATAAATCCAATATTTTTATCTTTTTAGCATAGTCATGTGCTCATTTTATATAATAATGTAAGAATATAGGCAATTATCAATTAGGAAGCCAATATTATTATCTTTTATGGAATGTGTGTGTACCCATTATACATGTCAATAATTTAATTAATAATTATACAATCATAAATTAGGAATTAAATAATATTATCTTTTGTAGAATTGGCATGTGCCCATTCTAAATAAGAATCTTAGAATAATTATCTGAAGAAGAATAGTCATAAAGGGTGATTCCTTGAATTTAATAAATTGTGTTAGAAATTTGTCCAATCCTTGTTGGTCATTTAGGATTTTGATCAATGCCATACATTCTTTATTAATCCTTTTTGTCAAGCTCTCCTACTCTTATACCTAGAGGGAATGGAATTTTGTGGTTAACCAGTTTACTAGATGGGGGTGTATTCAAATTTGTTATCTAAGTGGGATAACCCCAATAATATCCCTCATTTATTTCTTCTATTATTAATAATGCAACAAGATTTATGGATATCATTGTTTCTTAGTCTCATTTTTGGCATCATGATGGATGACATCATTGATTCTTCGCTCAATCAAAAAGCTAATCATTAATAATCCTTTAATTCTCTATCATAGATCAAATTTAAGGTTAAATAATGGTCTCATTTCATTTCCCAAACATGTGAGTTTGAAATAAACTAGGTCAAATTCAAACCTAAAATTTGAACTTGGCATGTGTATTTCCTCCCTATTGAATATATCAATTATAGGGAGAAGGAAGGTGGATGGTGTGAGAAGATAAAAAATCAAAAAGGATAAATAGTTATCAATTTTGGGTATGAACACTTCTAAAATAATGTTTTTAATAGAATTTAAGAGACTTCAGTATTATGTACCAAAAATTTGAGATAATAAAAGGATAGCTAATTATGGACTTGGTAAATATGCAACTACAATTAAAGGTAAGGGTATAACTCACCAAATACTTTACACCCTCATAAACAAGGGAAAGGGTACTAATATTAGTTAAGATAATTTCAAGGGAGCTATGATTGAAGTTCTAGCTAAAGATTAAGTTGGTACAGAATGGATCCTATGATGGAAGAAGGTGAGAAAGATGAGCGTAAGTAGAAAGAGGCTTAAGATCTAGTTCTTGAGCAAGGTGGGAATAAGGAGAAGGATGATTAAAATATAGGTATAGATCATGGTAGGCAAAAGATAAAGGAGGATTCCAATCTGGTTTTGTATCCTACAACTAATATTCCTTTTGAGTTCCATGTTGATATTTGTATAGATATATCCCCACCTCTCTCTCTTTATGCCTAATTATTAAAATAAAAATAATGCACATTCGTATAATGTATTGAGTTTTCAAGTGGATCAAATAAAAATAATGTGCATTAATAACAATTATTAAAATGGATCTAGAGGTTGTATTATATATAAAAAGTGTCATATCTCATTCCATAAAACATCAAAAAGATTTGTACCATTATTAAATTTGTAAATTAGAACTATATATAGATGGAGACACCACTAGAGTTGAAACTAATTGAATTATTTGTAATGGAATTATAAAAATATTGATAATGTGTTACCAACATGCATCTTTCACCCTAAATTTGAATATAGATGTTTTTCTTACAAATATAACTTTTCATAAAAAAAATGGTTGCATATATCATGAGGAAACTATTGTCCAAGATAGAAGATTAAGCATCTATATAACACCTCTAATAGCTAATATAATATACACGGAATAAACCTATATTGAATCAAGATGAAAATGAATTTAGTAAAAGTGAATCTTCAACATCAAAAGGACTCAAATTTTCATATTCAATGATAAATCATTCAATATTAGAATTGAGTCATGCCACCAATATCCCTATAAATATTAGTATCAATCCATTGATGTACGAACTATTGATAAAATGGTTTTATTATTTGAGATATATTTCATCTTGATCAAGAGGTAATATTTATTCCCTTAAAAAAATAAACTGATGATATATTGTACATTGATATTCAACATGTATTACATGATCCTGACACTAAATTTTATATTGACAATATACCACCACATCTAAACAACCTATCTTGACAAACCATGAGTTTTCTAATTTCCATGACTAAATAAAATTAAGCTTGGTTTGTATTTTTTATATCAAATAAAAAACATATTAGATAGTTAGTATTTATCAATAACAAAATATGTCCAAAAAAATGTGGGTTTAAAAAAAGTTTATGGAGTAGATACACAAAGCCATGGTGATGTGGATCCTAGAAAAAATACCACAACACCAAAGTTATGGCCATGGAAAGGAAGATAACTAGAATTTACTTGAAATATTTAATTCAATTAAAATGATAATAAAACAAATAAAAATTGCATATTCATTTATTTACTTTAAATATCAGATTAATTTAAATTATTATTATGTTTACATATAGGCATTTGAAAAAGAGTGTCTGGACATTTTTTGAAAACTAAAAGTGGATAGCCTTAGTGATAAGTTGTCATTTATCCTTATTCAAAATTAAATATGAGTAAAATGGGTTCTTATTTTTTATCTTTACACACATGGTGGGCTAACATTTTTCCCTACCAAGGACAGTGACCAAGATTTCAATAAAAATTCTTTATAAAAACTTATAATAGGATTATTTAGAGGTATAAGGGGTATGTGTATAGAATAATTTTATTTACTATTATATAAAGTTATGAATGGATAAGTTTGGTTGAAATTGACCATTAAACTTGTTGTGAATACAAAAACTATACATGTCTATTACAAAAGAGTGAAGGAGAACAAAGTATCAAGGGTGAAAATTATGGACTATTTAAATTCACAGGCACCTAATGAAATAGATTTTATGGAATGCATTACATAAAATGTGATATAAAAATTTTAACATGCATGAAACTTAATTTTTTTATCTTTTCAAAAAACACAAAGATGAAAATGGAAAAAATAGAAAAAATAGATTATAATACACCAATATCAAAGGATTCCATCAACCTCATAGAGCTCTATGTATCATCATCTAATAAAAATTATAAACCAAGTATTAATATACTTATGAGTTCATATGCAAGTGTGATTTTCCTTTTATATTAGTTAGAACATTGGGAGTCACTAGGAAACCATATTTCTCTACTTAGTCTAGTGGTGGTTACTCTATATTTTTTCAACCTTGGGACTGGTAACACAAACTAATTTTATAGATATGTTCTCTCACATTGGGTCTAACACAATGAATTGGGTGTGAATTTTTTTATTTTAGTGCCTAAAGATTATTTATTTCATAATTTTATACACGTCTACATGGAAAATGCTAAATAAACTAATGAAATAATTTCCTAAGGATGTTACATGATATTGAATGATGAAGGTGGGTTCAAGGGAATGTTAGTGATTTTTATAATTTATGGTGTCCATGATTTAAAATATAATCTTGCTGAAATTGGGAATAGAACTTGACCTTATTGATACAATTTTTATGCACACCAATTTGTAATAAAGTATCCTCTATCATTTCAAGATCTTAATGGAGGTAAACTCTATTCTTGGGCATGAGTTACAAGTATGTGGTTTTTAAAACCAAGTGATGGAATAGTAGGTAGGGCATGTAGGTTTTTAAATAGAATTATGTATGAATGGATGCTTAATAAAACAAAGTCAAAATCTAGGCAATTTGGTGGCTAGATGTACACTAACCTAGAGTGGGTAGATATTAGAAATAAATTTAAAAATAAAGGGAAGGTTAGATTAGGAAAGAAGGAATCTATGAATTTAAGAATCACCTCTTAGGTTGGATTCTAAGTGGAAAAGATATTTTAGAACCATCGTTTATAGCTAGTAGTTTCTAAACACACACAAACAAACATGGTCAAGCAATCTAGGATAGTTTGATATAGGAAACTCAAGGATCTCAGTCAAATGTTAAACTTTTTAGTAGCTATTATACACCCTTAATTAGGAGATATGACTCAGACCAAGGAGGTATTTTAGATAGCTATTGAACATACATAGAATACTATATCATTGAAAACACCTTTACACACTTAGAAATATGAGATAATCAACTTAAGCAAAAATAATCAATATAATTACTAATTATTTAATAGCTTTTTCATAGCTAAAACTATCATATTAATCATAACAAGGAATAATTCCTCATAACTGTTATACACTAAGAATTACTGAATCAAACAACCAAAAAATATTAAACCCAATTATACAGAGCTTGGAGATAAAATACACCAACACATTTGCTAACAATAAAAAATTGATTATGGTAGTATTATATTTTCCAAACCTTCAAAATGAGGGTTACATATGTTAAAATATACTTAGGGAGGGGTCACCTCATCCTCCAAGTACATGGAAAATTATGATTACATGGTGTAATTAGAACCTCAATTATAACTATAGTTTCAAAATTATATGTAATGTATACATATAGTTATATTACAATTATCAAGAATTAAAGATAACCTTTAAAATATTATGCAATGTGTGCATGCTTATAAATAAATTAGGCAACTTTATATTCAATTTTTAACATTTCTATGCTATGAGTATAAAATTAATGTTGCTATATTGAATTGATATGCACAAAATTGGCCTTTCAACTAAGGCTGAGTGGACCTTTGCATTGATGCATTAAATTTTATGGAAGTTATCATTGTTGATGTTGATGTTGAGTTGGATGTTACAGCCTCAATATTATTCTTCTTCACCTCCAACTCAAGATAACATTTGTGACCCACATTGTGTTGTTGCCTTATGATGTATAAGTTGAGTAATGAGGGTCTATGCACCCTATTGACTTTCTCAAAGAGGTTTTCATGCTCAACCTTAGTATTTTGGAGTTTGATATTGAAAATTTTAACTTTCATTACCTTCTTTATTGTAAAACTTAACTTAGCATAAATGTCCTCAAGTGCCAATACCTATAAACTTTGCTTAAAATTATTAGATGCTTCATGAATGAGTTGATAAAATTTTATTATGCTAATAATCTTGTCAATACAATACTTCCCTTTGATAATTAAATTCATCTAAGATCTATAAGATGAGAGTTTTAGGTTCTTGATATTTGGGAGTTACTATCCCAACTATGATAACCCATTTTATGTCTTCGTACATTTTGATCACCACCAAATTGAGGGTGTTTGATGCCTCCAATGGTGTCATTAAGTCTAGATGGTTATATTCCTTATTAGTAGTATAAATAATCAAAAAAATTAACTTATTTTCATATTGTTTCAAAGAATTAAAAAATTGATGTGTTTCTATAATATAGGGGGCTAATTATGACCTCATTACCTCAATAGTCTCTAGAAAGTTATAACATTATGATGTAGCTTCTTGCACTTTAGTCTTAATTTTTACTGTAATGTGGACTATTTTATTTTATTCTCTTAATTTCTCTAAATCTTGTTCTAGATCTTGCCTTACCATTTCAGTCCCCTCATGTAATCCTATCATAACATCCTTACTAGTTGCTAATAGGAATTTCAAATCTTATATGTATGGGTACTACCCCAGCTATCAGTTCTTCCTTTTGGACAAGGCATATACTTCTTGCCTTTCCTCAAGAGTGACCTTCCTCTAATCTTCATCCTTTAATTTCCTCTTCTTCACCCTTTAAATACTTCCTTAGGACTTATCAAACAAGGAGGTTATTGATGATAGTTATATAATTTGTAAATTATGCTTTTGGCAAGCCTTTGATCTAAAATAAACTACCCATGGTGGAATACCTAGCTAGGTTGGGTATGTTGATGGTGTATCCTTAGTTTTAGCCTCCACTAATTCATATTCTATTGATTGTTTTGGGTTTCCTTTGAGGACTGTGTCAGGAAGGAAGGGCCATATGATTTCAAAATAATCCACACCTCCATATTGGGGGAGTGGATGGATTTTATATACTTATCTACCCATATTGGCCTTCGGTGAGGATATGAAAATAGTATCTTGGGAGGAATTTATGGAAAGAATTAGAAAATTGATCTATGTGGATGAGACATGGAGTTAGGAGATGGATAATGTTATTTCAATATTTTTAGAGTCCATTTGCTTTTTCATGGTCTGGAATATGGTAGTCCTAAAGGGAATGTCAATAGTGGTTTCAATAATGGACATGGCTAGTACTATGGGGGGACTTGAAACATCAGGGGTAGAAGAAAGATCCTCTAGTTTTAGAGTGAGAGAAGGATTTTTTAAGATAATTGTAAGGGGAATTGAAATATCAAAGGTGGTGAAATCCTCTAGTTTTGGAGTGAGCAAAGGAGTTTTCAAAACAACACTAATGGGAACTTAACAAAAATTGGGAACAAAAGAAGAAACCTGAGAATAAGGTTTTGAAGGCTGAGCCTTCTTACCTAGTTTGTCATGTTTTCTTGGTGACATCATTCTATCGACTATAAGGCTCAGTGCCTTAGCTCTTTCCAATTATTCCTCTTCATATATTTCTTATTCTACCTCTATTTACTATTAGGGAATAGAAGGTATGCCTTATGGTTGATAAACTATTGGATTATTTATGATGGGAGGAGCCCTTAGCTTCCTCTTATATCAAGTTATATACTTAAATGGTGGGGAGGAGGCTCACTAAATTGAGGTAGCATCAAATTCTTAAACCATAGATGTCTATAATTATAGTATAGTTGTAGATGTTCACACATTCAATGAAATATTATGCTCTAGGCCTTATTCTTCAAAGGATTCCAAGTCAATTAGATCCCCTTGAGCTCTTTTGTGTTTAGTGTCACTCAAACTAGGGTCTTTATTAACAACCCTTAATAGTAGGGGAAGTTATTGATAAAGGTTCTTCTTGTATCTCTATTTTTTACTAAGGTATATCACCCCAAAAGTGTTAAGTAGGCCATCCTCTAGGGGATGGTAACCAAGTATGTATTTCTTAAACTAAAATTGAAGGTTCTTATTGAATAATCCTTAAATGATCCTATTTTAGGCTTACAATTTATGCCCTTTCTAAGACTTGGGCATCATTTTTTGCATTTAAGAATATAAAATTGTGGTCTTGGGTAACATTTTGGTATGGAATACCAAATCCCTAGATATGCTATTGAATCTAACCATGAGGTCCAAATCTCTTTTTGATAGGGTAGGCAACTGATAATGCTTCCTCTTATTAGTGACATCCTTGAAATGATTCCTCATTCTATAACACATTTTGCTTATGATCATGTGAGATCCATAAAATGTGCCCTTCTTCTACTTTATCAAATCTTGTTCCACATTCCACTAGAGTTGATATGGAATTTCCTACTCTAAAAGCTTATTTAACACATATTTAGGGAGGCATAAGGGTTGGACCTTATGGATGGTAATAATGATCACCATATATTTTTTGGTTATAACTAGTAGTCACCTAAGTAGTATGTGTATCTATAGTTCTCTTTAAAAAAATTGGTAGTGGGGCCTCATGAGTTACGTGCCATACTTGAGGATACATTCCCTTAAAAATTTGGGTCATATGATTTATATATGCATATATGTGCATGAATTGATATTAATTATATATACAATTCTTCACAAAGTCTATGATTGGGATCCAAAGATCTCCTTAGTCCCTATACACTTTACCTATTATGGCATCAAGAAAGTATGACATCAAATAAAAATGGTTAGTTAAATAGGGTCTTTTGCCTTTATGTAGGAATTACTCACTTATCTATAAGATGATAATTTATCCCAAGGTGAGCATCATGTTTGAGGTTATTATCATGTCCATAAGTGGTACACAGTCTAGGTGGAGAAAATGGATACTTAGCATGCCACATAGTTTGTTTAATAAGGCCATCTAAATACAGATCCCCATTCTTAATTTGCTAATGGGGGTGGGAGACTTTTCCTTTAGGACCATAGTCTCCTTAAGAAGAAGACATGATCTTTTAACTTTCTCAATTAAATTATGTTTGTTCCATGTTACCAACCTATGTTTATCAAATATTGCATATGGAATCGGTAGAGATAGGTAACTTTAGAAATCATCACTAGTGATGTACAACATGACCATCTGGTGATCCATGTGATGTGAGAAGGCATCTTGTGTAATATTTATAGCAAAGGAAAATTCCTATAACAAGTTGATACAAAGCATAACTTTAGGATTGACCACCATAAAATTTAGTCTTTATAACTTAAGAGAGAGTAAGTCTATAACCTATTAGAATTACAAATGTGATATATTACCTTAATGTGAAAAATGTGTTTAAAACACCAATGACATCCCATAATTTTGAGTAGTTATTATACCTATCATCAAAGATTATTGTGTCAAACACCATGTCTATAAATTCTATAGAATCCTTGATGGATAATGGGGATGGTGAAAGTACTCCTCTGAAGCTCTTTGATGACAAATCCATTGAAATTGTTTGGAGTTCTCAAATTCTATTTCTATGTACTATGAAAACTCCTTTCTACTAGTTACTTATTTGTAATAGATTCATAGGTAACTAGGAATTTTTTTACAGATTAGTAATTGAGTTGGAATTCACTTGTGAGTAATGAACATGTCAAAGGATACATGTCATTGATATATCCTTTCACATTCAATTCTATTTCATGTGCTTTTAATGTCCAACAATCATATACTTTGCTTTACATTCACAATTCAAATCTCATTTATTCAGTTAATGGGTTGTGTTCTTTGCAAGTATCGAGAAGTAGTTTTACTTTATTGGATAAGTCTATTGATATTTCATTAATCAGGAATTGGGAGTTAATTTTAATGTTAGGATAGAGCCAATAATTATTACAAACCAAAGGATCTGAACACAAAACCCAAACAAAATGTCTAAATACTAAATTATTTAGAACTTTATTCAAATAAAATGTCCAATCAAAATATCCAAATTAAACCTCCAAACCTCATAAAGCCAATAAAGAATATTTTGGATAATTTATTTGATTAAAATTCCTAAAAAAAGGTTCTGATGAACAACTCCATATAGAATTTTTGATATCAAAAATCCAAAATAAAGATTTCTAAAAAAATGAATTTATTTGGAATATTGTTTGAACAAAATGTCCAAACAAAATGTCTAATATAGAAACTCTAAAATAATTATTTGATATAGAAACTTTGAAGAAGACTGATTAAAATAAAAACCACCAAACAAAATAAAACACAAACATAAGTCATGAACAAAAATCTGAGGAAAAAATATCAAATAAAATGCCTGACATAAAAACTTTGAACAAAACTAAGTACTAAAACCTACATAGTACAAAAACTATAATAAGTCATTAAATAAGTTAATCAAAAAATGTATAATATCCTTTTTAGTACTCCTAAGTGTTTTTAGATTTAAGGATCAATCCAATAAAACTTCCATAGAATGAAGGCACAAAACTGAACAAATAGGGCCAAATCACCAAAAAAGTGGGTTCTCATTTCTTATTGAAGAAAAGTGGAATGTTGGGTATAATAAATGGTGAATTACAAGGGGAATACTTCCAAGTATTCAAGATCTCAAAAATTTGTTTAGAAATTTCAAATTAGACATGAATTATGCCACAAAAAAATATTATAATCAGAGATATGAAAGAGACTCCCAACTACATCATATAACATATGTATCTTTGCATCCATGGATCTATGTGTGCTAATGTGATGTTCATTTAACCCTTATTGTGAGGATATTTTCAAAAGATTGGTGTAGATTTAGATTTAAGTCTATTTATTTTAAAGCTCATTAAATTAGGGAAGCTTAGGCATTACTCTACTACTAACTAGGCATCCATAAGCCCAAAAAAGATACATTCAATTCCTTATCTCTCCCTTTTTTAATTGATCATGATGCATGGTACATTGACCTTATTTCATCATGTGAACATTTGATCTCCTTCATATTTTCTTTGGGTTTTATTGATCATTCTTTTGAACACATTGGTTCTTTCTTATTTCCTTTTTTATTTGAATGGAAAGAGGAGAGCCAAAACCACTGTGAGCTAGTGTAGTTATAAAACAAATCATTTATAAAAACATCCCGACCAACTACATCTACACCAGTGATTATCACCTCCAAAAAAATATTATTATTAAAAGTGTGATTGGTCTAATGGAGTGAGAAAAAAATTCTAAATTCATATGGAGTATCTAAGATAAAATTTCATGTGCATGTTATAAATATTTAATTATGACATAACCCTGAATTACTATGATTACATACCTAAATTCTAAAGGCCTCAAACAAAAAAGTATAACTAGTTTGTGAAAAGACCCCAAGTTGTGAATCCCTTTGTAATTTCTCTTTCCCATATATATCTATCTAAGTATTAAATACAAGCCTAATTAGTACGATGTTAGCTTGGTCATGTCATAATAAACCAAGTCTTTGATTTCCATAAGAAACAATAAAATGTCTAATCTAAAAAATAGGAAATCAACTTAGAAAATAGGAAACTAGGCTAAAAAACTAGAAACTAACCTAGAAAATAGGAAACTAAAATAGAAATTAGGAAACTAACATAGAAATCATGAAAAGTAAACTAATACTACCTCTACCATGATTTATTCATCAATTGGGGGTATCTTTAGATGGTATAACCATTAAGCTTTATCTCAAAAACAATCCATTGATTAGTTATGTGATTTCATTAACTTGCAAGTTCCTTAGATGAAATGAATTATTTCCCAAGATCTCTAAAATTTGATATGGTCCAATCCATATTGGGGTAAATTTATCATGTTTCCCTTTATTTTCATGGAATTTATCCCATAGGAGCACTAGATTAGATATTTTAAATGCTTTAACTTTTGATTTTTTGTTAAACCATCTCTTGACTATGTCTTCATGTTTGATAAGAGTTTATAGGGCCTCATTCCTTGAATATTCCATTTATATTATATCCAATAATCTAGATTCTATTTTATCATTTGGTTCCATATATTCTTGCATGAATTCATAATTTGGTAACTTTAGCATGATTGTAAATACTAACCTACATCCATACACTAATAGATAGGGTGAGGCTTTAGGTCCTACTTATATCTTGTTTGATTTTCCCAAAGAGAACACTTATGTATATTATGCCAATCCCTAGGCTTATCCCCACCTAATATCTTAATTGCATCTATAAAGTTCTTATTCATTGATTCAAGTAATCCATTTCCTTGAGGGTAGTGGTTAGAAGATTACCTAATGGTGAGATGATTGTCATGATCCCATTTAGCGAATTTAGTTGATATGAATGTTTTCCCATTTTCACAAACCAAATAAATGGGAGTGGTAAATTAAGTTTTGATGTGTTTTCTAAGAAATGAATCACATCTTATGCTCTATAATTATTGGTGGCCACTACCTTCATTTATCAAGTGTAGTAATCTATAGAAGTGATTACAAACTTATGACCTACTAAATAATTTGGGTTAATGACACCAATGAAGTCCAACCCCCACTAGGCAAATGACCTTCCCTCAATAATAGGTTATAGGGGCATTGTTACATGTACTTTTATTTTTGATAAATCTTGGCATTCATGACATGTCCTTACATGGGCATGGGCATGGGCATCATTGAAGAATTTTGGCTAGTAATAACCCATCCTTAGGATTTTGTGAGTTGTGGTGTTCCTAGGTGGATGACCATTACCTATCTTTTGGTGCAAGTTTTCTAGGATCTTTTGAGCCTCTTCTATAGATACATATCTAAGGTGGATGCCTTCATAATTTATCCTATAAATGATTTATTTCTTAATAATTTATTTAGAAACTTTGAGCCTCAAATATATTCTTCATTTTTTATTTAATTATAGGGGGACAAGTACCTATTAGAAGATATTTAATTATTTTAGTATACCATTCCCCTCATGATACCTGAGCTTCACAAACCTCTTCAATAGTAATGCATAAATCAGGATCAATCATGAGTTGGATGATGCATTGACACCAAATGATTTTATTAAGATTGATTTATATATAAAAATCCTATATCTTTGCTATCCATTTACCTCTACATTCTCCTAGTTCATTTTGTGACAAGGTAAGATTGATAACAGGGTCAAACACAATAGCAATAGTCTTATTTCTAGGTATGTAGTAGTGGAATTTCTTCAATGCTTTCACAAGAGTGAATATCTATTTATCAATCATGAAATACTTGAGTTCTTTATCCTTCAAATTTGATGATCATGAAATAAATAAGATTCTAATTCTCATCTTTTTTTGCATTATGATAGCAATAATTGTATACTTTGAGGTAAATGATTATAATTCCTTTGTGAAATCTAGACTAATGAGTACTAGGGCCTGAGATATAGCATCTTTGATGTATTGAAAATATTTTTGGGCCTAGGATATCCATTCCACTTTAGCATCTTGTTTGATTAATTGCATTCAGGGGTCTCAATATTTTTGCAAATCCTAAGATAAACTTCCCTACAAAATTAATTTTCCCAAATAATGACTTGATTTCCTTATTACTATTTGGTGGTGCAATCTCTTAAATTCCTTGGTTTTTCATGTAGATCAATGATTTTTCCCTCTTTGGTAATTATATGTTCCAAAATATTACCCTTTGTAACTCTAAATATCCTCTTTTTGGGGTTCAAAAAAATGCCAAACCTTCTACATCTTTCAAAGATTGACTACAGGTGGCCTACATGTTAATTATTTTATTAGAGAAAACACTGAGCTCATCCATATAGATGATTATACGTTTACCTTTTAATCCTTGAAATTCATGGTCCATTTCTCACTGAAAGGTGACTCATACATTTATTAGGATCAAAGGTACCCTCTTAAACACATAGGTACCCAAATTTGTGGTAAATCTAGTTTTCATTCTATCTCTTAATTGTACTAGCACTTGGTTATAACCTAGAAATCCATCGATGAAGGACATCATTTCAAATCCAATGACTATCTAAATAACCTCATCCATAGAGATTAGTGGATAGTTGTATTTATCAGAAGCTTTGTTCAAGTTTCTAAAATCAACACAATCTAATGTCTCCATTATTCTTTCTAAATGGGACTAAATTGGCCACCCAAGTATAATACCTGATTAGGAAGACTATCCTTGCACTCAACAACTTCTCTACTTGTCTTTGAATGATAGGTTTTAGGATAGGATTTACTATTCTATGTCTTTATATGAATAGCTTATGGTCTGGTTTCAATGGAATTATATGGGTGATGACCTTTGGGTCATAAAACTTTAAGTCTTCATACATTCATGCAATCACATCTTTATATCAGGTGAGTAAATCCTTCTCCCATTACCTTTTTTCAGAGTTGAACTAAGGATAATGTTGATGTATCATAGGCTATTTCATCCCCTAAATATTCCATTTTGATGTTAGAATTATTAACTTTGGGTTGCCTTTGTCATTGATCTTGGGTATTTATATCAAAGGTTCTTTCTAAAGAAACCAAACCAATTGGGAGACCATTTTATTTGAGCTGGAGAACACCTTCCTCATCTGACTCCTCTTGGTAGAGATAACTAACTTCCTTATCATGAATTATTTGGGACTCAAATTATCTTGAGTTTTTTAGAAACTAAATGCGCTTTTGGCCATCACTGAAGACTTGGAAATTCTCTATTGTGTCAAGAACACAGGGATAGTGTACTAGCTTAGTGGAGAATATTTTTACCTGAGAGTCTTGGAGAGGATCCAAATTGAAAGTGGAAGTAGATAGTGAATACATAGCTTGATTTTGATCTATAGGAAAAACTACTATATTAAAAGCCTAAAAAGCACTCAACCAGATCCCATGTTATGTGTTTATATATTTTTAGATAAGACATATTATACCAGTATTTATTTCTAAATGATTGACTACTAAATCTAAATCCCCATAGAATAATAACTAATTAACATTATTTTTAGGTGAAAAGTACAATTCCAAAATCAATGCTTCATATTTAGCCTTGATATTGGTGCAAGGGAACAATAGCCTATATGCTACCAAGAACTTATTTCCTTGTGGATCATTTAATTCAATTCCTATGCCTGATCCCTATTTGGACCTGATGCCATCAAAGTAGAGATTTTATAGCTAATTAGAGTCTTGGAATTCTATCTCTTGTATTTAATTTCATGTATTGAAAGTATAAATACCAAATCTAGGGGATTCATAACTTATCTCTTCATTCCTAACATTATACTCTTTGATAGGATACTTCATCCATGGTTGCCTATCAATCTAGATTTGGTTTGAAAGACCTTTTCATGGTAGCCAAATATTAGATAAATATGTTGAGAGATATCCATTGAGTGTTTTAGACTAATCCCTACTCAAAAATAATCCATAACCTTTAGGTATGTATACTATAAGGATGTCGATTGTCATATGTACTTATGGTTTGGATGCTACTTGAATACACACATTAGTTAGCTCTCCAATCATTGATACCACTATTTTATCCAACTATGTGATTTTTTTCTTTGTTAGGATTGGATCTAGGCCAAAAAATTTATAAATATAACTAGGCATTATAGTTATTGAATCTCCAAAACTGACTAAATAATTATGAATATTTTTATTGAATGTTTTGATAGTCATAAAAATGGTGGAACCTATAACTTGCTTATATATATGACATTGGTTTTATAATCCTTTATTTTTTTTGTAAGAGCTTTCAAATTTTCCACATGGGCCTTCCCTATGATATGCTTCCATAGTATCTCCTTCTATTCAATGATCTTAGATAATTCATGAAGGGTGATGTTTACTTTGATTTTCTTCATGCACTCAAAAATTTTATACCCCCCTTTGTTTTATTCATCATTTTGAGAATAATCATTACCTTTTGATGGAGGTAAATTATTATAAACATTAAAATTTAATGGAATGGTTGTTCTATTTAGAGTATAAGTTATGGACTACCTATTCCTTAGGTTATAACCACCTTTCTAAATTTTTTGGAAGGCATGAATCTCATCGGTGTTATCTTTTGGTATATTTTCATATTCACTAGATAAAAGAAACTCCAAGTTTAAAAGAACACAGTGGTGCTTAAAGGGCTAAAGTCATGGTGGAATTTAGTGGATTATGCATTAAATATTATCTTAGCACTTCTTTTTTAAATATCTCAAATGTTCCACAAAATTCAACACAATCAAGTTCATCATGTTGATATGTATTATGAATTCTGCATTAGTTGGGTAGATTTGTCTCTACTATATTGATCTTTTAAGGTTTATTTGAATAATTTGTATTATTTAAAAGCTTTTTGAATGGTCTATTATACCTTTAGAACCTATAATTATGATTATTATTTGGGCCATTAGCACTACCTATCTTTATTTTCATCTCTAGGAAGTCATTGTTTAATTTTTGGACCATCTTTTATATGGCATCTAGTTTTACTTTAGTATAGTTAGTGCCCTTGATAATAGTAGTAATGGAAATAACTAAATACTGGTTTTGTTGGTAACTATTTTTATGTGCATGATTGTTTAAGAAACTATAATTTGGATGTGACATCTATGTCAGAGGAGGCAACATGTAAAAATGAAATTGATTAAATGTAGGGACATTCTACTTCACATGTGAAATTAAATTCAAAGATGGGAGATCATTTTTGATGTTGGAATACTAGGCACCTAAGGATTAAGTTGTACATCAATGTTGATGGCCTCTTCGTAGGCCAATGTCAAATTTTTATAAAAGCATCCCTTCATAGAAATAATTTAGTAATTGGATCTAGATCATTCTTGTACATTTTCAATGCCAATACTTCATCTAATTTATACATTGGGCTTAACCAGGTGTATATCTTGTAAAATTTTACATTAAAGGCCCAGATTAGTTTTTTGGGCTCCCTCTTCATACTATTAAAGTGTTGGTATATCAAACTAGAGTTGGTGACCCACCCAAATTATGTAATAAAAGTAGGTTGACATGTGTTTTAAGAAGTGATGAAATTCTCTTGTAGATTACGATTCCAATCATAAGCATCATCCATTAGTCTACGTGAAACATATTCATTAATAAAATTCATAAATCTAAACATATCTCTGAAATACCTGATGTGATATTTTGTCATTCTTCCTCTTTAAGGAGAGAATAATGGTAGATATTTTTTAACATTCCTTGGTAGGTCATGCACATCCCCTGGTATGGTAATAACAAATATGACTAACTAGGGTGGTTGAGACATTTGATGATTAATAGGATAAGTTATTATTAATGGGGAAGGTGTTTTGTATCTATTATTAATATGGGTATTTGTTACAAATCTAGGCCTTATATGATTTGATAAGGGTGAGACTAGAAGACTATCTTGACCACTAGATTTGGTCACTCTCCTAGGTAACTCCAGTGTAACTCAATATGTTAGAGGTAAAATCAATAAGAGGGGGTGGGGTGAATTAGTGAGCCCAAATATTTAAATTTAATTTCCAATCCTTTAAAACTATTAAACAATCATCACATATCAACTTGACCAAGCAACATTAGCAAGATAGCTCAATCATTCAATGCATACCCAAGATAAAACGTAAAACACATAGTTGATGTTGTAAACCTTCATGGGGAATAAAACCCACTCTAAAACCTAAAAAACATGGACTAATTATCCTATAATATATTACAAATAAGATATTGGGCCAATCTTTTAGAATATAAACATTGATCAAATCCTCCTAACCAAAGGCCTTTAGTGAAATAGCTATTTCATAAGGAGCAACTACCCCTAAGGAAGATCAAGTCCTTTAAACCCTATTTTGAAGTGAAAACCTCCAACTTAGAACTAATTTATTCAAACATTGATGATTGATCTTTGATTATTTAACCCATGCACAAAATCCCTCTCTATCTCATATATGCCTCTCACATAGGCATGCCACAATCTCTCTCCTTCACTCAAACTATCCTCATATGCAAAATCAAACCTCTTTTCATATCCAAAAACTAAAAGATTACTAATTTTTCATTATAAATATGACCTATAGATCATACACATAGTCAAAAAATTGTTCTTCTCATCAACTCAGCCAATAGGCACACTACATATCCTCTCTTCTTCATTTTAATGTATACTCCACACATAAGCCTTTCAAAAATCTAGAAACCATCTCATTTGGTTTCACTATTTATAGAGCCTTAATTAATTATAAATTTCACAATATTCCATGTCATCCATAATACATGGATTTAACCTTAAGGCATATAACATGGGTCACATTTATGCACAACTCTTTTTCAAATAAGCCTAAGTCACCTTTTAGGTCCTATGATGACCCATTCACCTATTTGACACTTCTTTGAGAAAAATATGAAAATAAGAAAAATTTAAAACATATGGACCCATGACACATGATATATAAGCCCTTATTAAGTGTTTATGTCCATCACATCACCCTTTTGTTATGACTTAAACAACTCAAACACCTTATTACACATATAGTCATTATGAACAAAAACATAGTCATATTTTAACCCTTTTATAAAACTACATATGATTTTTAGAACATTAATAATGCACAAATATGATCCTCATTGAGTCTAAAACACTCCAAAATAGCTAAGTCATCATGAGACATTAAAACAAAATCAACACAAGCTCAAACATCCTTCTCAAGTTCTTAACAAATGAATGTCAAACACAAAATAAATGTTAAACCTTAATAAATTTGATGGTACACACTTTTAGACCTTAAAACATATATTTATATATGTTCCTTGGAGTCCTCTATAGATTTTATTTTCACACCATCAACAAATTCTACCTATATAAAAAGATATGGCCTAAAAACCAGACATTGGTCTTTCAATTGTTAAACTCAAATATTTGAATTCAAATAGTCATAGTTAAACTTTGGTCACCATGTTATCATATCATTTCATAAATACTTATAATAAATACACACCATAAATATTATTCAAATTTTAAACCATAGTGTGCCACTACTCAAATGTTAAACATCAAATGCTTGTCATCATCTCACTTCTTCCTAACATCCTAAAACAAACATGCTCCATCAATATCCTGTGTGTAGCTCAATCTTTATCTATGTTTAAAAATTGGACACTTCAAGTTTATTTCACTCAATATTATCCATTGCTCTTGATTAGTGTCAACACCCACTCACCATCATATCTTAAAAGTAGCTTGGTCTTTACCTCTACCTATCGTTAAACAAATGTCACTTTGACCTATTTGACTTAATATGTGCCATTAGATCAATATTTATGATCACCCATGAACCATTTGATCTTCATCTGGACCTGATATTTATGTTTAAAAAATCAACTATGAGAACCATTTTAATCTACATAGAAGGCCAACTTTGGACCATACTAACTTTTACTGCACTTAGATGCATGATCTAAAATTTGGAACATATGATCTCCTCACATAAGAGAATCCAAAAATATATCAATTTTATCATATAATCCTCATGCATGAAAGATATTATTCCATTAATATTCTCACTTAATTTTTTTTCCACAAAACTATGTCAATAACTGCTTGGAAGGATAACTTTACATATGCATATCTTTTGATTCACTTAATCACATGACCTAAAATTTAGCACATATAAAGTAGGAAAAAAATTGAAAAAAATGATATTTTAAACTTCTCTTGAAATTACCACATGTTTAAAATATTACAACATTAAAATTAATACTAAGATTTTCTTACCACACTACAAATTTGGCTTAAGTATGGGAAAACACTATCAAACTGCCTAGGAGTCCAACTTTGCACTTCCATATATTATGTTGTGCTTCATCACATGAACTAAAATTTATCACATATAAATTAGGAACAAATTTTATCACAACCATAATACCAAATATTCCTGAATCATCCACATGTGGCAATGATGATGTTAGCAAACTACTTAGTCAAATTTTCTACAACTAGACCCAAAATGTCTAGATGAAAAAAATAATCAACAAAATTAAATACATACATGAAAAAAATAATTAAAATCATATAAAACATCTTATAATAACACTTTAACATTATTAATACTCCATAATCATCCTTGAACATCTCTAACCATGCCAAAATCGAATATCAACCGAGCTTCCTTCAAGCATACTAGGACAAACACATTGCACACTTTGTCATTATCACTTAGACTATCAAGGAACGTAATCCACTAAATTGGATGCCTTCATGACATCACCATGACATCATTTATGATTCTTCAAATCAATTTATAAACTAACTGATTAATTAAAGGGGTAAAGGCCTTCCTTCTAGCACCAAAAATAATGTTGGTGTGGTTTTTATGCACACCAATTTGTAATGAGGTAGCCTCTAAAAGTTTAGGATATAAATCAAGGTAAAATCCACTCTAGGGCATGTGTTTTAGGTATACATTTTTTATAATCAAGTGATGGAATAAGAGGTAGAACATCTATGTTCTTAACCAATATTATGTATGAATGGATAGTTATTAAAATAAAGTCAAAATATAGGTGAGTTGGTGGATAGATGGATACTAACCTAGAGTGGGTAGATCTCAAAAATAAACTCAAAAATAGAGGGAAGGGTAGAGTAGGAAAGGAATATATGGCTTTAATAATCACCTCTTAGTATGGATTCTAAGTGGACAAGTTCTTTTAAAACCAATGTTTATAGCTACCAACTACTACACACACAAACAAACATGGTCAAGTAGTCTATGATAGTTTGATATAGGAAAATCAAGGATCTCAATCAAAGTTTGATCTCTTTGGAGTAACAATTTCACATGCTTACTTAGGAGATAATGAATTGGACCAAGGGAGATATTTGTTTCACATGCATATATGACTATACCATTGAAAACACCTCTACATAATTGTAAATATTAGATAGTAAACTTACTCAAAAATGATTAATATAACTAATAATTATTCAATAGATTTTGCACATATAAAAATAACATATTAATTAAAAAATCCTCATAGTTATTGTAAAGTAATAATTAATGAATTAAAAAACTAAAAAAGATGAACCTAATTATATAAATCTTGGAAAGAAAATACACCAACACATTTTATAACAATAAAAATTTGATTCTGCTAGTATTGACTTTTCTAAAACTTGAAAATGTGGGTTACATGTGTTTAAATAAAACTGGGGAGGGTTTACCTCATCCTCCAAGTATATGCAAAATTTTGATTACATCACATAATTAGAACCTCAATTTTAATTATAGTCTTAAAACTATATGTAATTTATACATATAGTTATATTACAATTATCAAGAATTAAAGATAGCCTTTAAAATATTATGCAATGTGTGCATGCTTATAAATAACTTAGGTAACTTTATATTCAATTTTTAACATTTGTATACTTTGAGTAAAAAATTGATGTTGCTATATTGAACTGATATACACAAAATTGGCTTTTCAATTAAGGATGAGTAGACTTTTGCATGGATGCATTAAATTTTATGGAAGTTGTCATTGTTGATATTGATGTTGAGATAGATTTTATAGCCTTAATCTTCTTCTTATTCACCCCAACTTAATATAACACTATTTATGTGTATCATGTTACTACCTTATGATGTCTAAGTTGAGCAATGAGGGTCTGTACACCTTGTTAAATTTATCTAAGAGTTTTGCATTCTCAACCTTCATATTTTGGAAGTTGATCTTAAAAATTTCAACTTTCATTACCTTATTTCTTGTAAAACTCAAATCAACTTTAATGTCCTCAAGTTCTAATTCCTATAAATTTTGATTAGTATTCTTAAATTCTTATTAAATGCGTTGATGAAAATTGATTCTGCTAATCAGATTGTTTGTAGCATATCTTGCCTTTGATAATTTTAATCTGTCCAAGATCTACAAGATGAGAGTTTCATGTTATTGACATTTGGGCATTACTACCATAGTTGTGGTAACCCACTCTCTGGCTTCTTGAATTTTTATCACCACCAAATTTAGGGTGTTTGATGCCTCCAACGGTGTCATTAAGTCTAGATGGATATATTCCTTATTAGTAGTGTAAAGAATAAATAATTTCAACTTATTTTCATCTTGTTTCAAATAATTAAACAATTGATGTGTTTTTGTAATATGGGGGGGGGGGGGGGGGGGGGCACAATTCTTTCCTCATTACCTTAACAGCCTCTAGATAATTATAATATTTTGATCCAACTTCCTAAACTTTAGTCTCAATTCCTACTTGAATGTGGGCTATTTTTTGTTGTTCTTTGATTTTATTTAATTCATTTTCTAGATCTTGCATTGCCATTTTAGTCTGCTCATGTAATCCTATCATAACATCCTTGTGAGTTTCTATTAGGGACTTGAAATCTTCTATGTATGGGGAATGCCCTAGCTATATACTGTTCCTTTTGGACAAGGCATATACTTCCTACCTTTACTCAAGAATGATCTCCCTACCAACTTCATCCTCTAAATTCATCTTCCTCATCCTTTGAATGCTTCCCAAGAATTATCAAGCAACGAGGTTATTGATGGCATTTATGTAATTTTTAAATTAGGATTTTAAAAATCCTTCAATCTAAGATTAACCTCCCATGGTAAAATAACTAGCTAGGTTGGATCTATTGATGGTGTATACTTAGATACAACCTCCACTAATTAATCTTATATTGATTGTTCTAGGGCTCCTTTGAGGACTGTGTTAGGAAAGGAGGGCCATATGCTTTTAGACTAATCCACACCTCCATATTAGGGGAGTGGATGGAAAATATAGACTTTTTTACCACTTTTATCCTTCCATGAGGATATGACAATAGTATCTTGGGAATAAATTGTGGAAGGCATTGGCATATTAATCTATGTGGATGAGACATGGATTTGGGAGCTCATCAATGATATTTAAATCATTTTAGAGTCCCTATTATTTTTCATGATTTAGATTGTTAAAATCCTAGAGGGAATGTCATTAGTGGTGGAAATAATGGACATGGTTGTTACTATGGGGGAAATTGAAACATCAGGGGTATAAGAAAAAATTTCTAATATTAGAATGAGCAAAGGAGTTTTTAAGATAGTTGTGAGGGGAATTGAAATATTAGGGGTCGAGGTGACATCCTCCATTTTTAGAGTGAGCAAAGGAGTTATAAAAACAACACTAATGGGAACTTAACCAAAAATAGGAACAAAAGAATAAACTTGGGAATAAGGGTCTAAAGGTTGAGCCTTTTAACCTAATTTGTCATGTTTTAGTAGTGACTTCCATTTATCGACTGTAAGGCTTAGTGACTTTATTCTTTCCAATGATTCCTCTTCATGTATTTCTTTTTCTACTTCTATTTTTTATTAGGGAACAAAAGGTATACCCTATTGTTGATCAATTGTCAGATCATCTGTGAGGTGAGGAACCCTTGGCTTCCTATTATAGAAAGGTTTAGCCTTCAATGGTGGGGAGGAGACTCTCTAAATTGATGTAGCAACAACATATTACATCGTAGATGTTTAAAATTATGGTTTAGTTGTAGATGTTTTGTACATGCAATGAAAAAATATTCTCTTATCCTTCTTCTTTAGAGGTTTCTAAGTCAATTAGATCCCTTTGAGCTCCCTTGAGTTTAGTATCACTCAAACTAGGCTCTTTTATAACATACCTTAATAGTAATGGAAGTTCTTGGCAAGGCCCTTCTTATATCTCTATTTATTTTTGGGGTATATTTCTTTAGAAGTTTGAATTAGCCCATCTTTTATGTGATATTATCCTAGTATGTATTTCCTAAACTAAAATTGAAGGTTATTAGTAAATAATCATTAAATGATCCTCTTTTAAGCCTACAAGTTGTGCCATTTCTAAGACTTGGTCATCATTATTTGCATTCAATAATAGAAAATCATGGTTGTAGGGAACATGTTGGTATGGAATACCAAAGCCCTAGATATGCTTTTGAATTTGATCATGGGGGTCTCAATTTCTATGTGGAAAGGTAGGTAACTGATAATAGTTCTTCTTATTGATGACACCCTCAAAATACTTCCTCACTCCATAAACTGTGCCCTTATTCTATTTTATAAAATCCTCTTCCACACTCTACTAGAGATGATATGAATTTTATTGATCTGCAAGCTTATATAGCACATACTTTGGGAGGCATAGGGGGTGGACCTTATGGATGGAAACCATGATCACCATATAGTATAGGTATATCTAGTAGTCACCTTGAGGAGCTAGTGCATCTGCAATGATATTTGTAATTCTGGGTAGTGGGGCCTCATGCATTGTCTACCATACTTGAGGATACACACCCTCGGTAATTTAGGTTATATGATTTGTATACATATATTTGTGCATGAATTGATAGTTATCAAATATGTGATTATTCATATAGTTTGTAGCTAGGCTCCAAATATTCTTGAAGTTCTGATACACTATTCCCATTATAGATTTAATAAGGTATGACATCATATAAAAATGACCAACTGAATTAGGCCTCTTCCCTTTATGCAAGACTTGTTCCCTTAGCTTGAAGTTGATAATTTACCCCAAGCTAAATGTCACATTTGAGTTCATTATCATGTAAAAAATTGGCACATATTCTAGGTGGAGAAAATGGATACTTGGCATGCCATATAGTTTGTTCAATAAGGCATCCTAATATGGACCCCCATTATGAATTTGTTAATCAGGGTGGGATACTTTCCCTTTAGTACCATAATCTCCCCAATAAGAATCCATGAGCTCATAACTTTCTCAATTGAATTATGCTTATTCCATGTTACCAACCTATGTTTATCAAATATTACATCTAGAATTGGTAGAGATAAGTACCTTTGTAAATCATCATTAGTGATGTAATCCATGATCATATAGTGATCCATGTGATGTAAGAAGGCATCTTATGTAATCTTGCTAGTAAAGAAAAATTCTCAGAGTAGGTTGATACAAGGCATAACTTTGGGCTTGACCATCATGAAATGTAGTCTTTATCTCTTAAAAGAGATTAAGTCTGTAACTAATTAGTGTTGTGTAGGTGATATATTTCCTTCATGTGAAAACATGTAGGCAAAATCAATGGAATCCAATAATTTTGATTATTTAGCATACTTATTATCAAAGATTATGGTGTCAAACACCATGTTTGTAAACTCTTTAGAATCCTTCATGTATAATTGGGATGGTATAAGTAATCATCTAAATATATTGGATGATGAATCCAATGAAATTGTCTAATGTGATCAAAATTTATTTTTGTATGCTATGCAAATTTCTTTTTGTTAGTTACTTGTTTGCAATGGATTGTAGGTAGTTAGGTCTTTGCTTTAAAGTAGTAATTAGGTTAAAATTAACTTATGAGCAGTGAACATGTTGATATCTACATGTTTTTGATATATCCTTTCACATTCATTTCTATTTCATGTGCTTTTAATGTCTTATGTTTATTGTTGACCAATTTTGCCCACATGTAGAATTTTGGTCAACTTCTCCCTTGCTTTATAAAACTAGTCAATTTTAGGTTGCTCAATTCATACTCAATCCATCTTTAGGTTCATGCTTAGCTCAACACTATGATCATCAGCCTAGCACTTTGGTTCAGTGGTCTAGTTCATCCATGGCCTTGTTCAAATTCATGTTTAATGCTCTGTGGAGTCCAAGGTTCAATTTGTTTTGGTTCAAAGTCCAAATTTCAAATGAGTTCAATGTTTTTTAACCAAGTCTTGAATTTCTTTGACCATGGTTTAAAACAAAAGGTTGGGTCACTTAACACAAAGGGCAAAGGGGCAGGTCACATATGCAAACAAAATCAAAGTGGCGGGTAAAATTTTCGTGGACTTTTTGTCCATGGGAAATGTTCACGACTTAATACAAACAAGCTGCCTGGGAGAATTCCCATAGACTTTTGTCCATAGGGAATTTATACAGACTTTTCATCCATGGGGAAATATCCATAGACAAAATCCCATGGGAAATATACAAAGTATTAAACAACCCACATAAAACATTTGTGAAGCCTGACTGATAGTCTAAAGCAAAGGCAAGGTGGCCACCAAGGTACAAAGGGTTAAGACCATCCACACAAAAAATGAAAGCTTGACTAGCTGGTAGAGGAGCAGACTGCATGGAAGACAAGGATGACCCATCAGTAGTTTGGGCTAGCATGGAAGCTGTCAACTGCCAAGGAAGGAGTGGCTAGGATGTAATAACAAAGATAAAAGAACAGGTTGTGACATGGAGAAGAATAGCAGGCCAGCAAGGCAAAGCATGAGGACATCTAGGGAGGACATCAAGTTGGTAGAAGGAAGTTAACAATTTATTTTAAAGACAAAACATAGAATGTTAACTCGGAACAAGCCAAAGTTAAAGCGACCAGCTAGGAAGTTTGCCCCTAGGGGCCAAGTAAGCAGATGAGACAAAATAAAGAAAAAGACAAGCAGAAAGCATGGTTCCAATAGGCCTCTTCTAGAAGGATGATACCAACAATAGTGTTTTCCCTCTTACCAAGGAAGATGCGATAGGCCACTTGCAAGGAAAAAGAACAAATGAGTTGCCTCTTGTCTTTCTCAATATAAGTTTGTGAATTGGTCATTTGTAATGATCTTTTCATGATTTTAGTCGGGCACAACCCTGCTAAAATTTCTGCCTGGATTGAATAAAATGTAGTTTTTACCTCTATTTGGATAGATTTTACAGAGTATGCCTTGAATGTTGGTCTATGTCCAATCATTATTTCTTGATGCTCTCATAGGTTCAACACCAGCAAACCTGTTATCTATAAAGCACCATTGTCTACTGCTGATAGGAGAAGAGTTCCATTTGGGGTGCATAAACAAAGGAGGTCACTTACAGTATTTATTTCCTAGTATCTTGGTGAGTCCTTGCTTTTTGTGTTTTCCATTAGAACCTCCCTGTCATTTCCAGTAGCCTAGTCTTTCTACCAAGTCTGAGTGTATGTATGTTGTTTTGTTTGATCCTGAGTGTGGAGGTGGGAAGGTCATTTCATTTTTTGGTGTATCACCTCTTTAGAGTAGGTTGTTTGTTTTCCTATATTTTCTCTCTCCCTTTTCATCCCCCCCAATTTATATAGCTATATATACCTATGTTTTTTTTCACTTGTTGAGACAGACCATGATACATCAAAGGGAGCTAGCCCTTAACTAGAGACTCTCCTCTCCTGCTTCACCATCCCACAGGTGAGAGAGGAGTTTCCATGTTGTGGGGAGAGGGTAGGAACTTGTTTTCCTATCACTGGGTGCACTCTCCATCATCAACATTTACATACTTTGTTTTATCTACATAATTCAAATATCATTAATTTAGTTGGTAGGTTACACTATTTAGAAAATGTCAAGAAGTAGTTTTGATTTGTTGGCTAAGTACAGTTGGATTTTAGTAATTGGGAGTTAGAAGTTGGATTTTGTGTTAGGACTGAGCCAACAATTCTTATGGACTGAAGGCTCTGAACATAAAGCCCAAAATAATGTCTGAAGACCAAATCCTTTAGAACATTGTTCAAAAAAAATGTTTGATTAAAATATCTAAACTAAACCTCTGAAGCACATAAAGCTGATGAATATTTTTATTGAAAAATTACTTGATGAAAAGTCCCAAACAAGGTTTTTAATGAACAAATAAAAAAAAATTATAATACCAAAAATCTTGAAAAAGGAGTTATGAAAAAAACCAAGTCCTTCAAAACATCATTCAAACAAAATGTCTGATACTAAAACTTCAAACAAATTTTTTGATATGAAAAATCTAATGATTAATATTTCAAATAAAAATGATTAAATAAAATATAACCTAAACATAATTCATGACAAAAATATGATGAACAAATATTGAACAAAATTCATGATATGAAAACTATGAACAAAACTAAGTCCCAAAACCTAAACAATACAAAAACTCCTAGAAGGCATTAAATAAGTTAGTATACACATACACACACACACACACACACACACACACACACACACACACACACACACACACACACACACACACACACACACACACACACACACACACACACACACACACACACACACACACACAAAATCATTGTTAGTACTCTTGAGTGATTTTATATTTAAGGATCAATCTAATAAAACTTTTATAGAAGGAACGGATAAATCTCAATATCATGGCCAAATCACAAAAAAAGTGGGTCCCCATTTCTTCTTGAAGAAAATGGGAATGTTAGGTGAAAAAAACCTATCACACACTAAACCCTTGGACATTATGAGGCTAACTAATATGGGGATTATCTTATTATAAAATTCATTCAAGTATGAGAGTTGTCAATTTTTGGGAGAAAATGTTAAAAGTATGTGACACACACTCATCCCCTATTTTAATACTTTATGGAATCACAAATGTGATATAATTTTCCACAAGTTTTAATATGGGTTCAATTATATGCATAGTGGAAAATAAAAATCATGTGATGATGATTAAAAATTACTAAAAATATCTCATTACACCACTAGGTATGTATAGTGTTTGATAATATCATTAAATTTGCATGGTACAATAAATTATTTTCATATTTAAACTCAATACTTTGGATCATGACATATACTACATTGAATTAACTACATTACATTATTTCTAAAAATTTATAGACACATTTTATTAGATATTAAACTTATCCATGAATTTGAGAATGAGTGGACACACATTCTAAATAATTTTGAGATTCTAGTCTAAACTTGTATATTTCATTTTGGTGGAAATTTATAATTGTAGGCTGATGGACATGAATTCAAATTAAATCAATGCTCAACTTCAGCTCAATGGAAGACAACTAAATAGTTATGGGACACATCTAACTGACAATATGAACTTAAAAGGAACATGAAATTGGTTATGGTAAACACAACAAATACATCAAATCACGTTTCATAAATTATCATAGTTGTCTCTCAAATATGTATTAATTATTAAATATCAATAATTACTAAAAACTTAATTACTTCCCAATATTAGTTTGATACAAATTTCCAAGAATTAAATAATTTTAATTTTATATCATTGTATATTTTATTGGGATGATTTAAAATCTATGTAAATTCCTAGGAATACAAATAAAACATTAATTGACATATTACTATTACATTCAAGAATAAATTCAATGTAAAATTGAATATCAATATTATAATATTTTTCAATGCCTCCAAAAAACATTTAACTTTTCTCAAATTATAAGGATTTTTAATTTAAAAAACATTTGAAAAATAAAGACACATTCTAAATCAACAATGATCATATATAAACAAGAGAATATTTGACCCATTTTTAAATTATTGTATCTACTAGCTTTAATTAGCATTTTGGTCTATGTCTAATGTAGATGTCAACATATAAAAAATTCAATGAAACTAATGGTAACAACTAAATTAGAGGCATACTTTTTATTTTTTTGGGGTTTCAAGCATTGGAAAAAAGGGGGAGTATGTTATTAAGAATTAGGATAAGATTTGGAAGGAACTCATCATTCCCTTTAATCTAAAAGTACTACTATATCCAACCTACTGAAAAAAAGATTAATTGAACAAAATTTTATCATTTCAAAAAGAAATTATTCTAAAAAATAACTTAGAAATATAAAATGGCTTATGGTGACATTTTTTATATAACTAAGCTTGAATGGGGATGCAGATGATGTAAGGACATTTTTGAAAGAAGCTACTTTACCTAATAAGAGTTGAATAAGGAACTAAATTATATTGAGTTTACACTGATTAATATATAAAATAATTTATTAGTGAAGTTTTGAAATTGCATTTCTATCTAATTTTATTAATAGTAAGATGTTTTCATTCATAATTTTACATTACAATTTCTTTATAAATGGTATTATTGCAAAATGATTTTTTCCTCAAACATTTTAGCTACTATGAATTTCTCCCTAAATTTGTTTCTACTATGAGTTTCTTAGAAACAAATTAATATTTAAATTTATTCTATTTTAGTGTTTATCATAACACATCATAGTACTTTCAAGAACATATTTATAAAAAAGAATTAGTAACATGTCTTATTGAAAAATAATTCTTTTATTATTTGACTATTTCGTATATCCTTCCACTTGGATAGAATTTGTTGGTATTGAGAGTAAAATAATCAATATTGAGAGTTCTATGGATTACTAAAGTTAAATAACCAAATTAAAATCCATATTTTTCATGTTCATATTACCAATACTTTAGTCAGCATTTAGCCTTAACTTGTTGAATATTGTAAGGAAATTTTTTGATGTTGGGTTGTCATTTACTTATTTTAACTCAAGAGTACAATGTTATTTCAATCAACAATTTGAATGTCTATGAAATGAGATTTTTGTTTTATGTGGGGGATATCATAGTGCAAAATTAGGGATAAATTTATTAAATCTAAGAAAATAAAAGTTGTGTCAATATACATGAAAAATATTGTAGACAAGGTCACTCACTTGTATTAAACATAAAACATATTTTTCATAGGTGACAAAAAATTCTTTGTTTTCAATAAAAAACAATCCCTTTTCTTTAGATTACCTCCAAGTTAGCAATTTGATGGCACACTACATTAAAATAAGAATATATTCACATGCTTAAGTACATGGTTAGATATATTGATTCACACCTAGATATGTGCCACTTTTAGGAAACATATAAAAAATAAATAGTGAATTTTATTGAGACAGCTTGATACTATTACATAATTTGTGTTTGTTAAAACAACTTATATAAATAAAGGCAATTTCATTAAATCTTAAAGTTAGATGGAATTATCTTAAAGTTTGGTACTTATAACATTTTATTTAATAATATGCATATTTATATGCAAGTTTATTAATTGTATAGTCACTTGGAATTGATTGTGTATATACAAACAAAGGTAATTGTTTTTGTACAAATAAATAACTTTATTAGCCTAGTGTTAGCCTAGTAAGTTGACTAATTAATCTATTTGAATGAGATATTATTTCAACTCAATCAATAAGTTAAATTTTTGAGTGGAAACCTTAGTCTAAAATCTAACTCATTTCATTCTCTCATAGTGATGATGGTTCATAGAGCATGATCTAAAACATCGATTTAAAAAATTACATAATTTTTTTGATAAATCTATGTCAACATGAAAGTTTTGATGATATTTAAAATGACCCAAAACTAAACAAAGTTTAATATTTTGATGATTTAAATTATTTAATTCATAACCTATATATACAAAATGGTTAGAATTTTCACATTGATAATGGTCATTTATGTATTCTCATTTTGTAATGTGAATATAGAAAATTGAGATTGACATTGTATCTCATTAATATGCCATGAAACATTTCATTATTGATAAAATATAATTATATGCCCATAATGTGTCAATATGATGATGATTTTTAATTTCCATGATAACCTTTTTCAAACACATTGTCTATTTTGATTACATTGCATCTTACGATTAACATAATGTTGACCATTTTTTACCTCAAGCCAAACTGGGTCAACCCCCTATAGTTAGAATATTTTATAGGGGATTTTTGTTATCTCATAGGGTATTTTATATCTAATTTTATGTAATTTCATATGACATTCTATTATTAGTCATGGTCTAGTTTAATATTTGTTCCATTTGATATCTTAGGGGTCATTTTAGAGTGATATATGCAAGTGGTAAGTTTTCATGGTGTTGATATAGTTAGGATAATGGAATGGGTATATATATGATTCAAGGAGTTCATTTATAATTTAAAAATTTTAGGAACAATATTTTTGAAGCCAGACCATCATCAAGACATCACATGGAAACTATAATGGAACATCTTGCTTGAGCAATTTATAAATATGCTAAAAAAGATGCACATGACCATCATATCATACATGATAAATTTAATTAGTGCCAAGATAATTATTTTTAAGCTCCATACATTGATGATTCTTTTATCTCTATATCTAAGCCTTCAAATTTTATCTTACCAGGTCTAAGGGGCTAGGTTGTCTAAGACATCATCGAGGAATGAATGAACTAGCTCTTTTGTGCAATTTTTATCTTAACTCAAGAAACCCCATGAGCCAAAGGATTTTATAACCATGTATTTATTCATGACATGGAAATTATCTATAACTTTCATGCTTATATGATATTTTTGTCTCAAGTTCTTAAGCTTCAAATTTGAACTAGTAGAGTAAGACATCGATACAAACACCAAAATAAAGCTCGAGCAAAACAAACCCTTTTGAGATTAAATTTTATGGTTGTGTGAACATAAATTATGGTCACATAAACATCATTTTATGGTATCATGTATATTAAATTTGATCTCATGAAATATTCATTGTATTTGAAATAGTAGGTCCTACTAGATCTAATAGTTTGCATTACCTCGTACATCTTAATCCAATGGTATGAGATGAGTCAAAAGGTCAAGGAGCTTAAGAAGTTACCACATGGAATAAATGTTGAATTTGATAGACTGATAGTGGGATCCTAAAACTAATGCATGATTAAAATGTGGCATAAGTGTTGAAGCTAGCATACTAATAGTAGGATCTTGAAATCAACATGTGATTGACATGTGGCATAAGCTTGGAAAGAGTTGACAATTCAAGGGAAAGATTGATGAATCTTTTTCAATCATAATGATCATGATAAATGGTGTGTGGGTGGGTCAATATGTCAATATGTTAATTTATATATCTAATACTAATGAAATTAAAGGTTGAAAAGCTAAGGGACGTCTTAAAGATTGAACACATGACCAAAGTCAAACTAGAGAGATATTTTTAGAGGGCACATGCCATCATTAAAGCTCAATCCAATGTCATTAAAAATAACACAATGATGCATTCAAGTGATCAAGAATATATAAGGACTTCATTGAATATTAATAAAGACCTCTGGTTCATAGATGTATTACATATACGATCCATCTTTTAAAGGTTGTAGCATTATATTGTGACTATTTTCACCATTATTAAAATAAGGGTCCATGAATCCATAAAATTTTTGTTATAAAAGTCACATAATAAATCTATGTGGACCTAATAGGAACTAGACATTGATCAAAGTGTGATTAATGTAATATAGGAAAACCAATAGTCTATGATTAGTTTTCCATCTATAGTGGACCTATGAGCATGAGGACAAGTTTAAACATGATCCAGCTTGGACAAGAGACAAAATTCTATAGTATACCATGAAGGCATACACATAGACCTCAATGATTTCATATCTAGGACCAACTGCATGAAAAGGACCCTTCTTTCTAGTTTTGCATTCTATGATAAACTAGTCAAGAGCAGTTTAGTAACAAGACAAAATTATAATAGGTGGATTTGATTATGGTAACTACATTGATGACAAAACCCATCTCAAAACCACTTTATCCCATTTTTTTAACCATATCAAGCATTAGTGAAGGAATAATGAACTATTTCAGCTACTTGAGATAACCCAGATCAATCAAGAAGTTACAAAGAGGCATATTGGTAGAAGCCATTGTAACTATGGGTTAAAAGGAGTTGAAGTCATTTTATTCCCATTTATATGTCTCTTTCCCCCTTCTCTATCAAATGATATAATTATTTTTCATTTTAGCCTTTGTAGATAGTTCCACTCCATGTATGGCATAGCCCTATTAGAATGATGTCATATTCTACCTTTGAACATTAATTCAAATTTGATTATGAGTTCTTGAAGAATTTTATAAGTTTGTAATTGATGTATGGTGATGAAAATTAATTATTCTCTATCCTTTCTTCCCTTATCCTTTCATGTTTATGCTAGAGTTCATGTTATGGCAGGTCATATAATGTGCTATAAAGTGTATGATCCTATATTTTAAGTGTATAATAAGACTTAGTGCCTAAAAATATCCTATGTATCACTTACATTAGATAAATCTCATGCATCTCACCTCCATATCTAAATACTCATGTTATAATCCATAAGACATGGAAGTTAGTTTGTGTGCCTTGTTTATTAGTGTAGAAAATTATGATGATTAAATGAATACATCTTGGCATATCACCCCCTTAGATAAGGTTCATTTCATGTAAATTTTAAATATTTTCCCCATAAGCAACTAGTTAAGCATGTGTGAGCATTCAAATATACATTAAGGTATCTATCCCTTAAATCTAGAGGCTCATTTCCAATATAGGTACACCTACATACCTAAAAATGTTCCAATGCTACCCAAATCTAGAAGTGGATTAAACACCCTCTTCTAGGGTGAAATATTTTGTGACAATAGTTTTTTCATTCTTGATGGGACTAGGTCGAAGAGAGTGGAAATATTTTTGGTGTGTCTTTCCTCTATTAGCTTTTGGAAACAAGCAACCTAAAACCAATGATAACTTTTGGTTGTAAGTAGTCTAGGCATATTTAGTTGAAGTTTTGATCATATTTTTACGTTTATTTTGATACATGAGGTTGACATGAATGGATATGGTGAATATCCCTACCATGGACCTCCTTATCAACCTTGATATGAAACATAATACACTCCTTAATAGTCATATCAATAATTACCTTCTTATCAGTCTCAATATGAGCCCTATCAACCATACTATGATGCCTATGAACCTTAAGAGTACTCATATGAGCCTTTTCATGAGGAATAATATGTTTATATGGATTATAAACAAAGGTATTACAAGGAGATTTATATATTATTGTAGATTAAAGTGCAACAAAATGAAGCTAGTCTTGATCCCATCATTACTCTCCTAATCCTTCACTTTTTCCATCCTATATCAAGTCTTTGTTGTCATCCACACCATAGTTACTAGATAATTAAGATGAAATGAATACATGGAATGATGAGTATGACGTGCTCTCTAATCATCTCATGGAATGGTTGAGATGTACTACCTAAAATTATATGCATAATTTGGAGGAATTTGAAGAACTGGAAGGAACTCAATGGGAGATCAAAGAACAAATGGACTTGGAAAAGAATTAATTTAAATGATAAATAGATAGGATAATTATGTGGGAGGAAAAAGAGCTAAAAACTGAACATGTTTTTGAATAATTACAAGAAAAATATTATCAATATGTTATGCTTGCTTATGTAAATGTACGTCCTTATAGTCAATCCAATAAGTCAATTCCCTATGATATTATTAGTGCATTCCTCTTTATAAAATCAACTCAAAACCCCTCTCCTATCCCTCATACTCCATATCCAATCCATAAACCTTCCACTTCATCTCATATTCCAACTCCATCACATGAGCCTATCCATCAACCTTCCACCTTACCCTTTCTTGAGGAAGAACCCATCTTGAGAGAAGTAAGTGAAGAGGATAAAATCAAAGTTAAAGTTAACCAAGATGATGTCATGAGTGATTATGAGGAGGAAGTCACCATAGGGATTCCCCTTGGTAACCACAAGTGTAATCCTACCTTCTTAAATGAAAATAAACATATTGAATACTCTTTTATATCTCTCCATGAGGAATGTGGCCAAGACTTGAAGAGAGAGGCATTTTAAGAAGACTCTATGTCTAATCATGAAGTGGAGTTTACTATTAAGGAATAAGGTAAAGTCACTCCTTAAGAATTTGTAAACCTAAGAAAGTCTCATGAGACCAAGATATATGAAAAAAATCTTGAAGATGACACTCTTGAAGTA
The DNA here is from genome assembly GCA_037957365.1 of Torreya grandis. Taxonomy (NCBI): domain Eukaryota; kingdom Viridiplantae; phylum Streptophyta; class Pinopsida; order Cupressales; family Taxaceae; genus Torreya; species Torreya grandis. The sequence continues at coordinate 411,195 of JARHVA010007439.1, forward strand.
GATGAAAATGACTTATGGAAAAAGTTTGATTCCATATGCCATGAGTTTGATCAACTTGGTATGGTTACTCCTCCTCCCAAGAAGTCTAAATCTTATTTGGATGATTAATCTATTACTCATGTTTATTATTTTATCAATAATAATGGATAAAGGTCTCATGTTATAAATGAAAAATAACTATGGCCAAAGCCCAATGCCATATGTAAAGAGTTTGACAAGTTGGGTATCTTTTTTCCAAGAGATTTTATGTCTAATGACAAGATTGATAATGATAATAATGATCATGTTGATAATTATTCCATACATCATAAAGATTAATTTCATTCTATTGATCATGAATATGTTATCATAAGGCAATATGATGATGTTAGTGTCCAAGAGATTGTAGACATGGAAAGTGAGGGGAAGGTGGAAGTTATTGTACCTTAAGAATAGTCAAGATACCCACCTAATATTGAGCCATATCCAAAGCTATTTAATCATGTACAAGATGATATTGATGCTTATAAACATCAATTATAATCTATCAAGGAGAAAATCAAGGTTGAGAGGACTATCATATTTTTAGACTTGTATATGAAGGGACAAGTACATGAGAAGGTGGAAAAAAAGTTTTCCATGTAGGAAAAAGATGATTGGTAGTTGAAAATGAAGATATTTCAAGTGATTTAATATCTTTTCCAAGTTGAGGATGAAGTAGTTGAGAGGCTTAACAAAGAGTTTCCCATAGAGGACAATGACCAAGATTGGATGGACTATGTAACTATCCTTGATAAACTTGAATAACTTGAAGTTGAGAATAATCCCAACCTCATTGAGAACAACATGAAAAACAAAAACGTATGTCTTGTTAAACAACAATTGAAGGTCATAGTTGAGGATCCATTTGATAAATTTGAATCTATTTGGATGTAAGAAGAGTTAATTTCCATAGCCAACATATTTGGAGCTTCTTGGTTCTCATTGAACATTATGCCAATGAAGTTGGCAAATACCTTGAATAAGATGAAGGCATAAATGTCAAGGATAAAAAGGATACATGTATCATTCAACCATTATTTTCATAAATAAAGTGAATTTTCAAACTTCCCCTTTTATCCCAGAGAATTTTTTCATCTTAGTTTAGTTAGTTATTAGGTGTGTGTTTCTTTTGTTGTGTGTGTTGTGTTCCCTATGTGTTAATGAAGCATAAGTGTGTTTTTATTGGTTTATTATCTTTTGTGTTGATTATTATTTGTTTTTCCTTATGTTTTGTGTCTTTTCCAATGTAATGTTTATGTCAAACATACTGTACATGTGACTCCATAGCCTAACAGAGAGGATTAGGCAACTAGTCACAGTATATCAAACATGCCACCCCCAGGAAATCAACAAAGTTGTTGACCATTTTTTACCTCAAGATAAAACGTGTCAACCCCATATATTAAAAATATTATATAGGGGTTTTTTATGATGTCATAGGGTATGTTGTAGCTCATTTTATGTCATTTAATATGCCATTCTAGACTTGGTCATGGTCTGGTTTAATCTTTATGCCATTTAATATCTTAGGGGTCATTTTAGAGTCATATATTCAAGTGGAAAATTTTCATGGTGTTTTTATAGTTAAGATAATTCAAATTGTATATATAAACCTCAAGGAGTTCATTTGGAACTAAAAAATTTTAGGAACAAACTTTGTGAAGCCACACCATCACCAAGACATCACATAGAAACTAGAATGGAATAGCTTGCTTGTGTAATTTATAAATATGATAAAAAATACTTTAATGGCCATAATATCATACAAAATAAATTTCATTATTTATAATATAATTATCTACAAGTTTCATACCTTGATTATTCTTCTATCTCAAGATCTAAGCCTTCAAAGTTTAACTTGTCGAGTGTAAGGGACCATGCCATCCAAAATGTCATCCAAGAATGAACAAACCAAATATTTTGTTAATTTTTTAAATCTTAACTTAGGAATAAACACAATCCAAACTATTATAGAACCATATATTTCTTCATGCCAAGAACATGCTCTATAATTTTAATGCTTGCATGAGCTCTCGAGCTCAATTTATGAAGCTTCAAAGTTAAACCAATAGAGTAAGATGTCAATACAAACATAAAAATAAAGGTCAAGTAAAAAAACCTTTTGATATTAAATTTTATGGTTATACAAATATCAATGATGGTCATGTGAATGTCATTTAATGGGAATTTAGATGTCAAATTTGAGCTCATGAAATAACTATTGGATTTCAAATAGTGGTTCCTAATAGATATGACAGTTTGTATTGCATCATACATCTTAATCCAATGGTGCAAGATGATTCAAAAGGTCATGGAAATTGAGAGGCCACCATGTATCACAAGGACTAAATATGATAGAATAAAATTAATATATTGAAACCAATGTGCAATTGACATAAGGCATAAGTATTGAAATTGATATACTAATAGTTAGATCTTGAAACCACATGATTGACATGTGGCATAAAATTGGACAAAGTTGAAAACTCAAGGGATTGATCAATGGATTTATCTCAATCATATCGATCAATATTAATAGTGTGTGTGTGGATTAAGATGTCAATATGTTAATCTAGATATCAAAAACCAATGAAATTAAAGGTCAAAAAGCTAAGGGACTTCTTAAAGATCAAACATATGACCAAGGTCAAACTAGGGAAAGATTTTCAAAGGGCACATGATACCATTAAATCTTCACCCAAAACCATGAAAAAAACATAATGATGTATTTATGTGATCAATAACATATAGGGATGCCATTAAAGATCAATATGGACCTTTGGTTCATAGATTTATTACATATAGGATCCATCTTTTAAAGGTTGCAACATTATATTGTGACTATGTTCACCATTCTTAAAATAAGGGTCCCTACATTTATAAATTATCAATTATAAAAGTGACACAATGGATCTATATGAACCTAATAATAAACTAGAATTGAGTAGATCATCATTAATATAATGACTATAGGAAAACCAATACTTTGAGATTGGTTTTCCATCTATAGTGGACCTATGAGCATGAAGATAAGTTCAAGCATGATCTAGCTTGAAAAAGTGCTATAATTCCAAAGAAATCCATGAAGGCATACACATAAACCTTAATGGTTTCATCTCTAAGAAAAATATCATGAAAAGGACCCTTCTCTCCATTATTTCTCACCACAACAAACTTATCATAAAGACAAAATTATAATAGGTCAATCCAAATGTGGTAATTGCATTAATGTTAGAACCTAGATTGAAACCACTTTATCTCATCATTATAACCATATGAAACATTAGTAAATTAATAATGAACTATTATAATTACTTGAGATGAAATAGATCAATCAAGAAGTTCCAAAGAGGTATATGGGTAGAAGTAGTTGTAACTGAAGTTCAAATAGAATTGAACTCATTTGATTCCACTTTAGACTTATATTTTCCCCCTTCTCTCTAAAATGGTATAAGTTACTACCATTTTGGCCATTATAGATAATTACCCTCTACGTATGGCATAGCCCTACTAAAATGATGGCATATTCTACCTTTGAACATTAATCCAAATCTGATTCCAAGTTCTTGAACAATTTTCTAAGTGTGTAAGTGATGTATGGTGATGTAATGTGATTGTTCTCTATCCTTTTTTACATTATAATTTCATGTTTGTGAAAGATTTCATATTCTAATAGGTCATATGAAGTGTTTTCAAGTGTATGAGCCTATCTTTTAAGTGTACAATGAGTCTTAATGCCTAGAACTAGCCTATGTTTCACTTACCTTAGATAATTCTCAATCATCTCACCTCCATATTGAAATATTCATGTTACAATCCATATGACTTGGAAGTTAGTTTGTGTGCCTTATTTCTTACCATAGGAAAGTATGATTTTCACATGTAACAAATCTTGGTGCATCACCCCCTTATATTAGGTTCATTTCATGAAACTTCTAACTCTTTTCCCCATAAGCAACTAGTTAATAAGGTGTGATCATTTCAAGATACATTTAGGGAGCTAGCCCTTAAATATAGAGGCTCATTTCCAATATAGGTACATGCACAGGCCTAGAAATGTTCCCACATTGCCAAAATATGGAAGAATATCCTATTGAGGACTATCTATAATTGTGATTGACATCAAGGTTCAGTTATGTGGCATGGATTTTCTCTTATAAACTTTCTTCTATTAGTTTCCCTATGCCATTCTCAACTAGTTGGTGATTAAGTAGGTCTGCTAGGGCAATTAGGCCTAGCAGCCTAAATATTTACATTTGATGACCATAAGAACCTACATGAACTTTGAGAACATAAAAATATAGTGATTTTGATACTTTTAACAACCTCCCATATAACAAAATAGGTCCTATTTGGCAATAAACACCTAAAACATGGTGAAACTAGGTGACGAGGTCACCTTGTACTTTAATCCTATAGATTGGTTGATTTGAATAAAATCCCAAGGGTACTTTCACGCATGGTTTTAATCATATAATGAATTTAATAGGTATAACAAGTGTTAATATTTACTCTTCAATAATTTTAACTTTCTTAAACTACACTGTATCTCTCTTTCTACACTTTTTCCTCTCAAATTCCCATTTTCTACCATGTCTGTACACCATCCATACAAAAAACATCCATGGACATGAATATCTAAGATTTTAATAGATTATATAGGTGGTATTTAGGTGATTTTAATCTATTTTTGTGCCCTCTCCTTCAATCCTTCTCCATGGGGTCTCTAGTAGGGTTTTGCAAGGGTTTTAGGGGTTTAAACTTCTTAGAAATAATTCATAGCATAAAAAACCTTGATGAAAAAATTATTTCCATAGATATTGAGTAAATTTACCCCCTCAAAAACCATGAAACTCTCATTCTCCCATGCAAAATATCACTCAAGATGTGTACATGATGAAGTGGTGCTTCAATGGCTATCTTGGATTGTGTAAGAAGAAAGGAAGGTTTAAAATCCCAAAAATGACAAGTTTTTTATATTCCATCCACTCCAATACATAATTTATGGTTTTAAATGACTCTTCATATCATTCTAATGCTCATAAATTGAAAATAAATCCCATGGATTATTTGAACATGGTGGTGGGGTTCTTAAGGGTATAAAGCCTATTTGCCTATTCTAGCCCTCAAAGGAATATTTTTATGAAACTTAGAGTTTAATCCATCTAAAAATGCATAGTATAACTAAAAATTACCCTTATCTTCATTAAATTTACTCACATGAGGTTTAAACCCTCTTTAATACCTGTAACTCTTGAAAAATCCATCTTAGCTCCATCGGTGATTGTTAATAGACAAACATATGACTGTGACAAAAAATTGGATTATTAAAATATTAATGTGACCTCACTAAGATTATAAACATATAAAACCCATCATAACCACCACTTATTCCAAGTTTCATATTTGGATCATGCCTCTGTAGGCCTTAAAACTCATTTTTTTCAAAATTAGCAAGTGGGTTGCCTATGTTTTCACGTTTCATAGGTTTGTGATTGAGTTTTATTCTTTTCATCTTGTCACTATGTTTGAGAATGTCAAATAGTATTTTTACATATTATGCATACATTATTTCAATAGTATTTATCATTCATTGGTAAAACTCAGTCTTATGCACCCTATCAAACATCATTTCTTTTTTATTTCCCTCAATGTGGCTACCTCTAGCAATAGTGTTCTAGGTGTTTATTTAGGATTTAGAAGTAATTGATATACATTAAATATAAAATATGAATATTCAGACCTCCCAATTCATTTTTAACCTCTCTCATCTTTTCCTCTAGTATGTTTATTCTTCAAAGGCACTTTTAGGCTCTCTCAGTCATGATTCCATACATAGGCCTGTGTACTATACTTTCATGAGTTAGAAATACTTTTGATTGAGATCATGATCTTGATGAAGGTTTAAAGATATTAATTTGTGATTTTAAAATATAGATTACTTCACATGTTTACTTATTTAATGAATTTAATCTTAAACTACAACTATCTAGGGTATATGGATCTGTCAATACAATTCACCGTAGTATGGTTGTAAGTGGACATTTCAAGGTTAACCTTGGAATGTGCATTTCTTGGGGAAAATTATTCATAAACTTACATATTTAAAACATCATAATAATTATACATTATCTGTTTTATAATGTAACTCTTCCATAGACACTCTACTCTCATCCTCTCACAATCCTGGAGATAGATTTATCCTGAGAATGTTGTAGGTGATGTTTGATGAGGTGAATGGCTATGTTATTATGTAATTAAAATTCATGTATTTATAGAATTATTCACACTATCCTAAATTATTCTAAAACCTATTTATAATCCTCATTGAACCTAAATACATGATAATACCTTCCTCATAGTCTTGATCATGTTGCAGGATTGACATACTTCAAGAGCCTTATAACCCTATTGTAAGTAGAGATTATCATGAAAACATGAGCAAATATAAGTTTGATCCATACAAGTTTATAAATTTGAGTCAAGTTTGATGTGCACCACTTTATGACACTGTCACCTCCATAGTCATTACTCTACCTTTTGAACATAGACTTTTCTCCATCATAAACTTGACTGTGCATCAAAATGTGGACCTTGTATAGACTGTGTGTAAGTTTTAGGTCAAGAAACAATACCAATAGGCCTCCAAAAAATAACTTTAATGATATTATTTTTCCTTTAAGTTTTTGATTATCTCAACTCTCCCTTCAAACATCAAAATCTTTCCTTGACTGCATCTTTAATCTCACCTTTTGATTAGCATGGTTGTAGGTGGTTGTGTAGGGTTCCTTTGTATATATAGATGAGCAATTAGACCTTAATAAGGTCAAAAAACAACGTTGATGAGCCTATAATTCATTAATTTCAACTTAAGGAGATAATTTAAATAAATACCTTCATTGATATACCCTTTAATCCCTCATTTCTTGCAACTTTCCATGAAAAGCTCTTGAATGTGTTTTCATTGGCTGTAAGTGATCATTCATATTAGTCTTAGTATGGTTTTAAGATTGCATACCTACTTTCATATCAATGATGGTTCTTAAACACTTTTCACTCCTTTATGATATTAGATCAAAGAGGTAGAAGTGAGTGGATAGGTATTAATAGGTGATGGATGATGGGAAACATTTAATGGAGATGAATATGGAGATTTTACAATGTTTAATGGTAGTGAGAAGACTATGACATGGATGACACAAGATGGAGATGAAATGAGCATGAATCTATAACCTTGACAATCATGAAGACCATGAGTTAATCATAGTCCTATAAATAAATTGGAAATACCACTTTGTAGGCCCTTAAAGGAGGTATACACTATGTAAAAGAAACCTAATATTCTTCTAATAACCTTAACACATACTAAAATACCTTAACATATGATAAACTATGACTAAGAGGAGGTTTGAGGATGAGTTATGGTGTTTGAGAGGAACTTACCTTTTGGAATATTTGTGTGACTTTAATGAATGACATATGACATGAATAAAACCCTTGTAAACAAAATTCTATCAAATCTTGATATTATTTTTCTCTCATGAATCATTTAATCTCTCATTATTTACTTCTAGACTACAGATTAGTTGTGTATGCCTTATTGAGATCCATATAACCTTGCACATGTGGAAATAAGATAAATATTATCATGATAATGTGTCTCATACTGATGAAAAGTTCCACAAACTTCCATTTTTATGTCATGATTCCTAGATGAGGAGAAATCTTAGAAAATTGGTTGCTTCCTTAAATGAAGAAGGCATAGTTATTACCTTAGCTTGTTAAGGATGGTTTATGAAAGAGAGAGAAAAATTTTGAGAACCAATTTATAAAGATGAAATATCTATTAGACCCCTTATTTTACCCAAAATTATAGATCATGATTTCCTCTCTCATGGCCATACCATCTACTAACTTGAATAGCTCTCTTGATGTGCAAAGGAACTAGGTAGAATAAGAGAACCCATTTTTAGACTATTTTATATCCTTTTTATTTTATTCTCTTATATAACACCTATAATAAATTAATCTTCAATCTCTTGACCTATATTGTATATAAAAGTCCATACAATTTTATAAACCCTGCATGAAACTAATAAAAATAGCCTTTATTTTGTATATTTTCAGAAATTAAAGCCTTAAACCTCTAATTTATGGAAATTTAATGAAAATAAAGAGTCAAAGGACATATTAAAATAATAATTAAGTCTTTTGAAAATAAAATAAGGAAAAATTTGACATGTTGGAGATCTTGGAGTCTTTTTTACACTTTAGGCTTGCATGAAGAGATATTTCCAAAGCATAAGACTTTGGAATTAAGGAAATTACATAAATATGAATGTGTTTAAAAGTATTATGACTGATATAATGGCCTTTTAATCTATAATTTTATCATTTTAAATCCAAAACCTTCACTTTTGACCACATACATATTCTTTCATAAGAAGATTGCTAATGAATATCATGGAAAAGTACCTCATCACCTTCTTAAAATCTCTTTATGAGACTCTTTTGTATGATAATAATAGATATTTAAGGATTATAAACCATTATGATTTAAAATATGAAATATATCTATGACTCGTTAGTTACCACCTTTCATAATCTCCATTAAGGCACTTTAGATCACAAAGCACTTGAATTCTTTATTAGAACATCATAATAACACTTGACACCATTGAAATGACACTAAAACAAAATATATTCACTTAAAAGTTAATAAAAATATGATGTACATGAAAATTTATCAATTTTAGGGGTTGGAACTTGTCCTTGATAGGCCAAATTGCTAACATTTTTGGTGATTCATAGGGGTTGACTAGCCTGATGGTTAATAAAATTCTAAATCTCCTTGCTATATCAGTCTTTGGCTACACTATGAAACTATCACAAATTTTAAAATTGACACAAAATAAAGAAATAAGACATGAACATGAAACAACAACTGACAACTTAAGTAAAATAACAACTAATAAACATGTGTAGTATGTACACTTAGAGGAATGAAACTATAACTATGTACAAAATGATGACTCTCTAAATAACAATACTTGAGAAACATCCCATTTAAATGAATAGGGATATCCTCACCACTTATATTAGACAGTTGGAAAGAATTACTTTCCTTACAACTAGTAATGAATTATGGACCACTTCAAATACTATCAAATTTGGAATGTTTACATAGTTTGGCATGATCTTCCCACTTAAGCACAATGTCACTTTATTGAAAGCTGTTGGATGAAGATCTCTTGTCAAAAGACATTTTTAATTATTCTTTTTTGGACCACATATTTTGCATAATATTCTATCTTATTTCATCTAACTCTCTCAACTCATTCATTCTTACCTCCATAACATCAATCTCCATAAGCTCTAGTTGATATTCAAGCTCTAAGGATGGAAGCTCTAATGAAATAGGCAGCCTTTAATCTCTTCCATAAACCAAGAGTTAATGAGAGTTACCAATAAAATAAGTTGGATTAATTATATATCCTATAACGTAGTCTTAAACTTGGTATGCCATCCTCTTTGAATATCTTCCATTGTTCTCTTGATGATCTTAATCAAATTCTTACTAGTGGACTATGTTAGTCCATTACCTTGAGGATAGTAGTTTTATGATTATTTGAAATAAATACCATGATCAAGATCCCACTCACATACATTTTCACTACTAAAATCCAAAGCATTGTTTGGTATGATGATTGAAGGGACCCCAAAATGAGTCACTAGGCTATCATAAAACTCTAAAACTAAGTTATCATTTACTTCCTTAAGTAAAAATTCCTCCACGTACCTGGTAAAGTAATAAATGGTTGTAAACACTTACTTATGTCTAAAAATTTATGGAGGATGAATAATCCCAATTAATTGTAAACCCCATTGCATGAAGGGTTTCTCAACTTGGATAGGCTTCAAAGGCATGACAACTAGTCTTTATTTGTCAATAAACATTTACACTTGGAACATATCATAACCCATGGATGTGAGTCTTTGAAAAAAGTATTAAATAAAAAACTAGATATTATAATATTTGATGCTATAGTATTGGTTTCAAAGTGGCCTCCTGAATGCCCATCATGAAATTGCTCTAATAATTTATCTATCTGACTAGTTTTAACACATCTTAGAAACATACCTTCAATGTCCTTTTTGAAGAGTATGCCATAAATCAAGATGTAAGGGATATATTTCTACCTAAAATGTCTTCTCTTTATCCCATATAAGACTATATGACACTCTCTCATTTTAAGGAATCTTTCTATCTCTTATGTCCATCTGAAAGGATAGATAGTTACAACTACATATTGAGTGTCTTGATCTATCCAAATCATTTATTTTTCCTTTTTAATATCTACTACAAGGTTCTCAAAAATTCCTATAACTTTAAATATATTTTTAACCTCCACTTCTATGTCATATTCTATGCATTTGGTCACCCAACTAACCCTCTTTTCACTTAGGTCTATGTTATGGATAAAATCCTTCATGCTAGGATGAACTACCATCAAAAAGATCTTATTATTAGAGACCAAATGTCTAAATTTATTCAAGCCTCTTATGAAAGAAAGGACATGATTCTCAAAAAATGTATATTTCTCCTCATATCCATCTAATTCTTAACTAAAAAAAAGAAATAGGCTTCTTCAATCCTTCATTGTTTTATTGCATGAGTATGGAAAAAATTGTGTTATGTGTGGAAAAGGCATACATGAAGAAATATTTAGTAAAATGAAGATTGATAAAGGTATGATCTTGAATAATTACCTATTTTATATCCTAAAAACTTATCTTAACTTATTTGCTTGATGATAAATCTTTATGTTTCTTAAGCATGTGAGGTAGTGGCCTTACCAATTCTACAAATCTAGGTATGAACCTCCTAATTAAATTGATCTTTCTAGAGAAACTTTGTAATACCTTATTGTGTTTAGGCAAAGATGAAATAAGGATTGAATCTATTCTTTTAGGATCAATATAGAGTCCACCCTTGGAGACAACATGTCCAATAAGCCTTCCTTCATGCACTACAAAGATACACTTCTTGGGGTTCAAAAAGACCCTAGATTATCTACACCTATCAAATACCAATCTCAAGTGTGTCAAATTATTATTATGCACACATTAATGTCATAAACATAAATAATTACCATTTCACTTATGATTCCTTGAAAATCTACATCCATTGCCCTTTATAAAGTATATCTAGCATTGGAGAGTCCAAAGGCATTTTATTATATGCATAAGTACCCCAGTTAGTTGTGAAGGAAGTTTTGTATTGATCTTGTTCCTTCACCAATATCTAATTATACCCAGAGTATCCATCAAGTAGATAAAATATTTGTGAACCTAAAACTCTTTACAAAATTTAATCCATGGAGGGAAGAGGGTAGTGATATTTTAATGACACCTTGATAAGATCTCTAAAATCTACACACAACCTTATCACTAAATTATTCTTCCTCAAAGGTATAGTCTTTGACACCCATGTAAAATGCTTGACGTGAAAGATTATTTTGGATTCAATTAGATTTGTTAGTTCTTTCTGTTGGAGGTACAATCACTGAGAGGGGGTGAATTAGTGATGTAAGATATTTAAAACTTCAATTATAATCCTTTAAAACTCTTGATAAATGATAAAAATAATTCATAAAACATACAATATGTTCATAATAATGAATAATAAAGTTGATGGTAGATTTCACACATAACACAAGATCTACATGGGAAATCATCTTGGGGAATAAGTTTATCTTAAGCCTTCAAAAACATGGACTACTTGTCCTATAAAATAACCCAAGAGACCTTTCAGTGAATCACCCAATTCAAAAGGAACACCCACTTGTTTTAGATGTTGATCACCCACACAACTCATTAGGAAATCAATAACTCCATAAATTTGATTGCCTTTCAATCTGATGGAGAAATAATGTATAACACCTCTTTTTTAATTGATCACACACACTCAAACTTGCTCATAAAAGAAATACATCTAAATACCATTTTTATATCACTATAGGATTCTTATCTCATCCACAATATTCTTTGTAATTTAGTTCATCCAATGTGCACACTATCTCTAATCTCTTTCCTTTGTCTCTATCTTTTGCTATTTCAACACATCCACATTCAAGTCTAGAAACAATTGCCTTGGTCTCCACTCTTTATAGAGTCTTCATGAATATCAACTTATAGGTCAGAAATAATACTTTAATTAACCCTTAAGATTTATATCATGCTATCAAATAGCTCAATACCATCCTCATAGGTTATCAATAACATCCATGGGTCACACTTAAGTATATACACCCTTTAATTAGGCCTTATTAGCTCTTACATAGGGTTTCATGGACCTATAACCTCTTTAGCACTTCATTAAAAAAAACAAGAACATAAGATCACTTTAAAATACATGGGTCCACCTCATATGACCACTATGACATCTTTAGGTGATTACTCCTTCCAAAACAGTCTTCTGCTAAAGCGTAAATTACTCAAACATTATTATGTACATACAACCTCCATCAATGAACATATAGTCAAATTTGGAGTTTAATTACCTATATATATATATATATTAAAAATTTATAACTAGATTCTATGTATGTTCTTTGAAGTCCTCTTCAACGTTTCCTTTTACACTACTATGAAATTTGTCCTAGATCAAAAGATATAGCTCAAAAACTACATACTAGTTCTCCCTTAGTAGTTATAATATTCAAATTCTAGTGGTCACTATGTAAATGCTAAACTTCAAACACTTTTTCATCATCTCATGCTCCCTAAGTACTTTGAATAAATACACACTATCGATATCCTCAGAATTAGCCTAGTCTGTAACTCTTTAACACTCACCATTGATCATTGGTCTATTCTTCTGTGATTAAGACACTTGGTACCCTTGCATACCTTGTGAGCACATTGACTATTTGACTCCAATTAACTTCTTTAAATTTAAATCATTTCATGCCTTATAAGAAATATATTTAATTATTAAATCAATATGATCTATTTGATCATAATCTACATGATCACACTCTCATTGTTGATCTCTATGTTATAGGTTTCATGCTCACCATTAGATATACTACTCAAACTCTATGATTGTGAGACATGTCACTATCACATGTAATATTGACTACTTGAATTTGAACCACACCATTTTATAATTATCTAGTTATATTTAATTCTCATTTTTAGATCTATGATCCAATTAAGTGCTCACCATAGATCTTCAATATCACAAATTTGGCTAAGTATAGGAACTTGGTAAACTTTGTCTAAGAAGCCAGCTTTGCACCTTAATAAAATTTTATATACTCCATGTCTAGACCTAAAATTTAAACCATATTATCTCCTCACATAGATAAATATATACATATATCAATTTAATTTTTAAACCTTCACATGTTTGAAATATAATGTCATCAAACTACTTACTTTGCTTTATCTGTGAAGATGACTACTTGAACCTAGACACTCAAATAGCTATTTTGATGAATTACATTCAATTCCATAAGCAATCTAAACACTCACAAAAACCCATAGGGTATTTTTAACATGTCCATATCATAAATATCATCCATCAATTGCCTCATTAAGTCAAACACTCTCCAAACCATTAATATGGTCAATTTGTCATTAATGCACTAGTACCACATGCTCTCTTTGACATAAATTGTAACCACAAATCAATGACCATGATGAAAAATATCCCCCTTTTTAATTAATGGTAAATCACCCTTATAATTAGTTATTGCTAATTTAAAATCCATCATTATGATCTTTATCCCCCTTTGACATTAATGACAAAGGGTCTCTTCCTCAATATTGCAATAATCATTCCTTAACATAATGTATGTATTCAATTATTATTTAAGATGATTTGGATACTTAAAAAATTTCAATAATATGAATCAATTGACCCCATTTTTACATGCATAAATTTTAACTTAAAATTCTCTATTCCTTGGACCTGACAAACTGCTCTCAGAGCTTAGAAATCTCCTCTAACATCATGCTCCATCTTATGTCATCTATTCTTTGACATACACCAATGTAAACTTGGGATTTTCTAATCCTTGAACCCATCTACCTACATAACTCACAAGCTTTCTTTGCTCATGCATGAAGATTCAATACCTTGTCAAAATACATGACTTGTTTTGATCAAGTAATCATGTCAATATTATTGAATTCACAACTATAGCAGACATCTTCATAATTCTATCATGATTGAATCATAATCACATATCTTCCCCTTTACATCATGCACATATTCTTCAAACCACCCAAGATAAATAAGTTATATCCCCTTAACTAAACACATATTGCATATTATAACATTGAGAATAACATACCTTTGTACTAATTGGCATTCTGATTATTACCTATAGGAAACACACTTGCTTCCACATTTGAAAGATGTCTCCTAAGAATCATAAGTAGAGATACCCACTTGTCATAGAGGGACTAAGGATCCTAAAACTCAAGAGATTCCCATATCTCCTTGCTATTAATTGACTTGCATTCCTTCCTCATCCTAAGATTGACCTTGAATGAGATCTTAACCTTATTCTTTTTTTATCTCAGGATCCTACTTGATTTCATTGTCCATTTAGGAAAATAAGTCTTGTGCCTTGATACTTACACTTGTTCCCTATTCTTCCATGGTAAATAATCCACTTTGAGCTTGTTTTTCATTTACCTTATTTGGTCTCCATTCGCTATGACTCCTCTTCATGATAGGATTGATAATATTTGAAGTGTTTGAAACAAATGAGGTTTCTTAGATTGTACACACCTTTTGATTGAGATATAGTATTATTCCTTGAATTTTCATGATTATGTCCCTAATCATTTGGTCCTCTGGTGAATATATTACAAAACTTTACAATATGACCAAATCCTTGACACTTGTAGAAAAAGATGTTATTCTTTCCTTATGAAATTATTGACTCTCTTGACTGATGATGTTCTTCATGCTTACCATTGTATTGCTCATAAATACATATAAATTCATTCCTTGAGGATATTTTACAATCTTTTGACTTATGACCAAACTAATTGTAAGATTAATAATGACCATTGATTTTTTCATACCTCATAGCATTTGGTTGTTTGATCTGATTTGTCTTCATTATATCAATAACTTCATTCCTTGAATGATGATTGATATTCAAAGCCTCTATCTTGTCTTTATTTACATGCTTTTTTTCTTCTTCGTATCCAAGACTAGATCTATCACATACATGATTTTGACTACTTGGAATATTTTCAAGATCATTTGAGCTCTTTTCATACTTCACAAATAACTTCATCTTACAAGACGTCTTGTCTAACTCAACTTTGAATGACTCAATTTCAATCACATACATTAAACACTCATATTATTTAGATTTTAGACTAGAAGACATAGTTTATAATTTAATATTATGATGTTTGACATTATCTTCATATTCCCCAGTGTCATCATTCATTCTTGCTTCAAACACACTAAATTACACTTTATAGTCCTTGATTTGTGATAACATCTTCTTGTTATTTTCCTTCTCAATATTTATATCTTCAAGATAATTCATCAATTAATCCTTATTATCTAAATAATTAATTGTATCTTTGCTCATAGCTTAATTTAGTTTCATTTTCAAAGACTCTATCACTGATTGATACATGATACACTCTTCATCCTTATTCATTAAGAGTATAAACCTAAGTTTCAAGCTGTTGTGTGATCTCATCATGCTCCTTGACTTCATTACTCAACTTTCCTTCAAAAATTTCAAATAAATCCTCACAGGATTTGATCAACTAATATTATTTTCTATTATTTCTTTGTATCAAATTCATTATTTCCATAGTATCTAGATATTTATCTTCAAGAGTGACTTTATCATCTTCTTCCTCTGAGCTATCTATACCAAATAAATATTTTATTAAAGAACATTCACCTTCATTATCATTAAAAGCCATGAAGAATGTTCCCTTGTCCTCATTATGAAAAGAATCATTATTTTTAAATGTGTTTACTTATTCTTTTGTAGATGAGTTACTATCTTCTTCATGATAAAGGCTCTTACTACCTTTATATGATTCCTTATTTACATTATTCTTACTAAATAACTTTTTGCACTAGCTCAGACCCTTAGGTTTATTGTGTTCATCCTCATGAGATTATTTATAAGCTTCTTTGAGTTCAAACTTTTCTCAACATTTAGCTACAAAATGACCAACTTTACCAGATGAAAAAGATTTAAAATGAAGTTTTCATTCATACTTACCTGATCCTACATTTAGTCTTATTGTAATCATGGATTCAAGTTGATCTTCAATAAGATCAAAACCTTCAAGACTTAATTTATTTTTCTTATATTTTGTCTCCTTGATCACTTTGAAGGTTATTTCCTTGTTATGAGGTATGTCTTCATCAACTCTCATCTCATAGGTAGTAAGGATGCCATGTAGTTTATCCATCTTCTATAGCAAAAAAGTTTGAATCCTTCTTAAGAGTAAGATTCTTCAATACCTTATTTATAATAGTAGCTTCATCAATCACTTCCCTAAGAACTTTGATCATGTTTACTAACTCATCAACCCTTAAAAGATAGGATTCCATAGTATCTTTTTCTTTCATTTTGAAACCTTTAAATTGCCTTTGGTAGGTTTATAACTTAGCTAGTTATAATTTTGAGTCTCCTTCATAGATAGTCTATAATTTGACATAAATTTATTTGGTAGAATTTCAATGGATCACTTTTATTAACTAATCCTTAGATAGACCACAAATGATATCATTCATAGTTTTAGAATTATTCACAATCAACTACTTATCAGTATCACTAGTTAGAGGAGTAGTTGGTTTAGTATACCCATCCATGATAGATTGACAAATATCAAACCCTAGAGACATGATGTATGTCCTCATAATTATACTATAAAAAGGATAATTTGTCCTAGTGAATAATGGTCCTTGATTTGTATAGAAACCCTATATCTATTAACTTGCCATATGGTACCTTAGATCACCTTCAAGTGGTTAAACTTGAAATGAAGGTCTAGATTTGATACTGATTATTAGAGGTACAATCACTAAGAGGGAGGGGGGGTGAATCAATGATGTAAGATATTCAAACTTCAATTTTAATCTTTTCAAACTCTTAATCAATGAACATAAATATTCATAAAGCATATAATAAGTTAATAAAAATGAATAAGAAATATTATGTAATATTACACACATAACAAAAGATCTACATGGGAAACCCTCTTAGGGAATCAAACTCACTTTAAATATTACAAACACATAGACTAATTGTCCTATAATATGATTACAAGCATGAGACATTTTAGTGAAGCACCCACTTCACAAGGAGTACCTACCCCTAAGTATGAATAACCACCCACTTATTTTAAATGTTGAATACCCACACAACACCTTATGAAATCAACAACTCTATAACTTTTATTTCCTTTCAATCTAATGGAGAAACAATGTATAACACCTCTCTTTCAACTCATCAACCACACCCAAACTTGATCATATAAGCAATGTATCCAAACACCACTTTTAGATCACTTTAGGATTCTTATTTCATACTAAATATTATTTGTACTTCAATCCATCCATTGATCATACTATCTCTGATCTCTTTTCTTTTTCTCTATCTTCTACTCTGTCAACACATCCACATTCAAGTCTAGAAACCATTGCCTTGGTCTCCACTCTTTATAGAGTCTTCATGAATATCAACTTCTAGGTCAACCATAATAATTTCCTCAACCCTTAATACTTCTATCATGCTAACACATAGCTCAATACCATCCTCAGAGGTTGTCCTTAGCTTGCATGGGTCACACTTAAGTGGTTACACCTTTCTATTAGGCCTTAGTAGCCCTTATAGCTCTCATGGAGGCCTATTACCCATATAACACTTCATCAATAAAAAAAAATAACATGATATCAATTTTAAATACATGGGTCCACTCAATATGACCTCTAAGACATATTTTGGTGATTACTCCCACCAAAACACTCTTTTACCAAAGTGTAAAATACTCAGACATTATTATATACATACAACCACCAGGAATGAGCATATAATAAAGTTTAGAGCTTAATAAAATTTAATGTATAAATATTCAAACCTTATAACTAGATTATATAGATGTGTTTTGAATTCATCTTCAAATTTTCATTTTATACCACCATGAAATTCATCTTAAATCAAAATATATAGCTCAAACACTATAGACTTGTTTTCCCTTATTAATTTGAATATTAAAATTTTGATGGTCACAATGTAAATGTTAAACATCAGACACTTTGTCATCATCTCAAGATCCCTTAGAAACTTTGAAATAATAAAAACCATAAATTTTCTTAGAAATATATTGGTCTTTAACTCTTTAATACTCACCTTTGATCACTGATCTATGCTTCTATGATTAAGACAGTTGGTACTCTAGCATGTCTTCTGAGCACATTGACTATTTGACTACAATGAACTTCCACCACTTGGGAGACCAAAGAAATTTATGATAACTATATTGAATTATTGACTTAATATGATCCATTGGATCATAATATACATGATTACATGCTCACTGCTGATCTCTATTTGATAGGTTTCATGGTCACCGTTAGATCTACTACTGAAACTCTATGATTGTGACATATCACTAGCATGTGCAATGTTGACTATTTGATTTTGAACCACTCCATTAGATACTTATCCAATTAGAATAAATGATAACCGTTATATATATTATTTTATTAAATTCTCTACATAGATCTTCAATATCACAAATTTACCTAAGTATGGGAACTTGATAATCTCTATCTGAGAAGCCAGCACCCTAATAAATTTTTCTACACTCTATGTCTAGACTTGAAATTTGAAGTATATGATCTCCTCACATAGGTGAATCTATCCATATATCAATATGATTTTGAGAACTTCACACACGTGAAATATGATTTCATCAAACTTCTTACTCAACTTTATCTATCAAGATGACTACTTGAACCTAGATACTCAAATGACTATTTTGATGAATTCTTCACTTCCATAAGCATTCTAAGCACTCATAAAAACCAATAGGGTATCTAAAACATGTCTATACCATTAAAATAAACCATAAATTAACTTAATAATTCAAACACTCTCTAAACCATTAATATAATCACTTTGTCATTAATGCACTAGTGCCACATGCTTTATTTGGTATTGATGACAACCAAACATCAATGGCCATGCTCAACACCTTTCTCATAAGGATCTCAACCTTGGGGTTGATTGTTATTTATTTATATATCATAGTTTTGGCATTATATTCTATCTCTATGATATTTTATGCAAACTTAGGATCAAACCCCTTCAAATCATGATATTTCCATGTAAACACATCCATAAAATACATGCACAATATTATGAAATCTTCTCTCTATTCCTTAGTATTCACTTTTTCTAACTTGACTATCTTACTTTCAATTGTGTAAATTTGATCATAATATTTTTTATAGTATAAATGCTTAGATTATCTTTTATTAGTTGATAATCCTCATTAAAAGTCACCAAACCCTTAGGTAACTTATTTGATCTCAATTAGACAATCTGTTCTTCATATTGGTATTTCAACTTATCATAATTCTTTAGGTTGAATTTTGCTTCATGTTGTAATAAATAGGTAATGTTTTTGTTACTATCAAATACTTGATAGTGTACCTTATTATTAGTAACTTTTGTCCTACATATAACCTTAATTTTGGACTATTACTTAGTGTCTTTGAGCTCATCAACTATATCATATTGTGCTCCAATAACAACTAACATGTCTGCATATTGGTTGGCTCTTCTAAGAATGGAGTGAATTTCAAATTCCTATAAGTCGTCCATAATATCCAAAACCCTATGTTTTATGCATTTATAAGTGGATTATTTTTTGCACTTATGCCTATTACTTGTTTCACTACTATTTCATTGTCACCTTTGACCTATAGAAGGTTAATACCCCTCTTTCTTTCCTAATGTAAACCATGAATAAGAGCCTCATATTCTATAGTATTATAGGTAAAATTGAATTTAAATATTATATAAGAATAAAACATTTTGTTGAGAGGAGAAAAAATCATAACACCTGCCCTACTCCCATTCTTTGATCTAGATCCATCAAATAACAAATTCCACACCCCTTCCTAATCCTGTGTTGTGTTAGTGGGTCTAGGCACTATGTAACCTTATTCATACATGTATTATAAACCCAAACATGATTCTTTAATGCATTTATAAATATTATATCCATGATTATCATCTATCCACTCATCAAGGAGCAAATATAATATACCTTCAAGTGATTTGGAAGGCTTTTTATCACTGAAGTGATCCTCCTCCTTTGAGATAGTGTAATTGACATTTGACAAGATAGGCATATAAGTTTATAAATGGAATATAGATATAGGTTTAGACATTATGGTGACCTTTTCTCCATATCTAGTTTTAATATACATGTAGGACCAATCAGAAGAAAGATATTCTCCCATTTTGGTAGTGAAATCCCTAGATAAACATAAAGTAAAGTAGGGGGAAGATCAACTATTATGACATCTTGTGAGATAGTAAAATTAGGAAAAGTAGCTAAAATGACATTAATATCTGTAATAACACGCAAAATCTTAGTAGGATACCCATACAACTATAAAACTCTATTCTCATGAGGCTCATACTTAAGTCCCAACTTATTATCTATGGATTTAGGAATGATAGAGGTATTAACCCCACTATCAATCATGAAATTATGGAAAATGAAATCACATATGACAACATAAAGATATAATGGATGTGGCTTAATCACCTTTGGATCTTGAAGCTCAAGAATTTAACTATAATTTGTGATAATAACACCTACTCTTTCTAATTGTTTATCTAAAACATAAATCTTGGAGAGATATTTTTGTAGGAAGTCCTTTTGTCCTAGAATAATCAACATGTCCCACATATAAATAGAGACATGAGCCTTATTCATCTTACCAACAATTCTAATAGGATAAATGGCTATCCTAGGCTGCAAGTTAGGAGTAGAAGTATTGCCTAAATGTTGTGTGAATTATGGAATGAAAGGACCTTTTTTATTCTACCCCTCACCATCTTGTATTTTTTGATTTGATGGTGAATTTTGAGATTAATATTGAGTAGTGGTATTTTGAGGTGGTTGACAAGGTAGAGGAGATGCCTTTTTAGGGTCTAAACCATCACCAATTTCCCTTCTTTTAGACCTTGTATGAGTTTCTACTAAGTTATCCACTTTAGACATATTTTGACATTGATTTGTTTCCATATGATGAAAAATATTTTCACCTTCTTGTAAATTATCAAAAGTAGTTTTAGAAGGTGTTTTTCTACTATATACTCCTTGACAACTTGGTACTTCATCTTGAGTGAAAGAAAGAATCTCTCTATGTGGTAGAGAAGCTTCTTTATGTTTTAAAAGTCACTAGTTATCATATGGTGGAAGAGCTAAAGCTTGTTGCATAAAATATTTTTAACTCCCCTCACCAATTGGATCCATTGCAATATTGTTTGATTGCTCCCATTGATTAGTTGATTAGACTTATTGAGCATAATTACTCTGAGTTAGAACCAAAACTTTGGAACTAAAACTAGGATTTGGATTGTAAGCATTGTATGGTCTTCATTATGTATTATATTATTGAACTTGTTTATTGGGTTGATAAGGAGGCATATTATACTAATAATATTGATTAGGATCTTGGTAAGGTAGATAAGGTAGAACATGATGCCTTTCTGAAGCCACTAACTTGGTATTATGATCCTTGAGTTCACTCTCTATCTTATCCAAATTGTCTACATAAATACCATCTATTTGATGAAGATTAACTAAATATAGTAATGGAGCAATGATAGGCACATAAGGATGAATATATTAAAATGAAATCATAGGTGGTCTAGGAGATAATTTGCCTACTTGGATTAAGCAATTCTCATCCTTTATTGTCACTTCATAGGAGTCTAGTAAGGTGTTTCCTCCAATTGATTATATCATAACTGCCACATCTAAATTGAGTGATTTTAAGTAATACAAGAATGCATAGTTAGGGGTGGATTTGATAACTACATTGATCCTATTCCAAGTTTTCTAAAACCCATAGTTGAAGCCTACCATGAACTCCTAAGGGAATATATTGATTGTAGTAAGTTAATCCACCAAAGAATGATGATCACTAATGAGGCCACCAACTAATCTATTTTATAGCCTCATCCATACCTAATATATATCTTCTTCTATGTAAATCCCCATAACCATCCATGAATCATACAAATGAATGAATGAATTATTGAATGATCACACAAAATCATAAATTCATTCATTTAACAAACATTTGAAGGATAACGTAAGGCTACAAGATATTGTTTAGGTAAAACACTTATAGGCTACTCGTAGTAACTATAGGATCTACCTATAAGATGCCCATAGACACTATAGGTTACCCACAAAAACTGTAGGCTTCACTTACAAATTTCTTGTATCCACTATAGAGTGCCCATAGCAACTATAGGCTTCACCTATAGGTTACCCATAGCCACTATAAAATGCTTGTAGTAACTATATACTTTGTCTATAGGTTTCCTATATCCACTATAAAAATTAGAGCTATTTTTGTGATAAAATATTAAGGATAGATCCATTTGTCTTGAGAAATAAATAGATGATTGGAAAGGACCATAGTTATTGTATAGACTCCCTACATGAAAATAAATTTAGATGTGTTGTAAAAGATGATAAAGATAAGGACAATGGGAAGGAGAAAAAAATAAATAAAAAATTAAAATAGTATACCATGTCCTTAACTTAGTCAAGCCTAGAACAAGTAACTTCAGTTACTAACCACTTGAAAGTTGACTATGGAAGTTTCTAAAGTATTTGTATTTTTCTTAGTTTGGTGTCTCTTGTTAGAAGTTAATAAACTATTTTTTGTATTTGACGGTAGAACCTAGATTAGATTAGGAGTTAGTGAGTTGAAATTGAAGATTGGATAGTTAATATAACTATAAAAGTAATTGCATTTTAATCTTTTGTAGCAATCTTTAATTTCTATCGATTTGAGTAATGAGAAAGTTGACTCTATAAGAAGCTTTTATAAATCTCTTGGAGAAGGATTAGAACCTAGTTTTTAATGATGAAGGGCCCCCTCAGAAGGAGTTGTAGTGAAGATCCTAACCCTCATTAGTTAGAGTGTGTAAGTATATTTCATTATTAATTTTATTATATAATGTGTGATGCATGTGTGATTTATAAGTGTGAAGTATTTCTATATTTCTATCATAATAGTTTCATAGTATAACTATCTAGTAAAGTTAATATAAGTTTATTATACTAAAACTAGTAAAGCAAGTTGATTTATGAATCAATAATTAATATATAGTGTTGACATCCTTGAAAAGTGTATGCACTCTAGGTTGATAATTAACATTTATTAGACTCAAGAATATAGTATTCACTAGGTAATTAGTTTGCATAACATTTTGGTGTCATTATCAGGGAGGGTGTCAATTATTGTTTTCTAAAATCAATCATTATTTTTTTAAGATTGGTCAATGAACTATTCTACCTACCAAATCAAGTTGAGTGAGGACACTATAGTGTCTTATACTAGATGTCTAGGTCTCCAGACATATATTTCTAGTTAGGCAAGTTGAGTGAGGGCACTATAGTGTCTTATGCTCCATCTCTAAGTTTCTGGAAGTAAATGGTGCATAGCTTTGAATGACTGTTTGGAATCTTGTAATTTACTTAGTTAATATTTTTAGGATTTATTTATTGTAAGAGTGATTTATTTTCTTCAAAGTGTGCCTTTAATTTTCCTAGTTTCATTTCTTATTTTCTAGGATAATTTTCCTACTTTTATTTCCTATTTTTTAGGATAACTTTCTTGCTTTCATTTTATACTTCCTAGAGTAATTTTACAAATTTTAGCGGATAAATTTATTATTTTATAGAAGTAAAATTTCAATTCCAATTATTTTATTTTTGCACTCCTTTATTTTACTTTTTGCTTATTCTAAAACAACCTCCTGGAACACTTGAAATTTTTAAAAAACACTAATCCTATGCAAGAAGGAATAAAATAGCTAAAAGGTGTAGCATAAAATTTATGAAAAGAGTAAGAGATTATCAAGGGATACTCCTTTAAAATAAGCCATAAGTTTCTATTGTGAAAGAACCACAAGTACCCTTAGCAACTAAAAATCTTATTGAAAAATACACCATAAGCTAGAGGACTCTTAAAGAAGGAAGCATTATAAATCAAAGGAAGTATCTTGCAGAAGAAGTACTATTGGATTTGAAAAAGGAAATAGAAGTAGAGGAAGCATTAACTAAGTTAGTAAGGAGAAACAAATGAGAATAACTTTACAAACCAAACACTCTATAAAGTAACATCAAAGTAGCATACCATTAAGGATTTCTTGAACAAATCCAATAAAGATCAAGAGAATCCTCAAATTTCTCATTAAGAAAAAATATTGTGGAGCAACAGATAAATGTTTACTATCATACTAATGAGGGTAATGATACAAAATTTGAAGATGTGATCCTGAGTACCTTTGGTAGCTATATCACAAGAAAATCCATCATGAATAGAGAAGGAGACTTTATAGATGACAATGAGACTCTAGACATAGTTTATTTTGAATTTCCTATTCCAAATGTAACAGGGTTAACACAAATGAAAAATATCCCACCCTTATCCTTACTCAATTTCATAGGTATATTATCAAAAGACCCAAACACATTTTTATTTGAATTTGATATCTTCTATAGAAGCTATGACTATAGGTAAGATGCACATAAATTAAAACTTTTTCTAGCCACCCTCAAAGACTCAACACTTCATTGGTTCATGGGACTAGGTAGTAATTCAGTCCTCACTTGGGAAGACATGAAAAATAAATTTCTAGATAAATATCAGGAACAATGATGAGGAAGAATTTAAGAAATAAATGATGTCTTTAGGATGACTCAAGAAGGGGATGATTGTTTGGAAGACTATGTTGAATGGTTCATGATGAGTGTATAGAAATTTAAGCAAAGTGCACTAGGAGAAAAACCTCTAAAACTCATCTTCCTAAAAGGAGTTTGAGAAAACTATTTGGAAACCTTAGACCTAATGAGTGGTGGAGATATCTACCATTTGCAGACATTAAGGAATTTATCAAGAACTATTCCAAGTCTTCCATAAACAAAGTTAGGGGCAATAAGCTTCCATTAGTAGTTGTAAGTAGCCTATCAAAATTTGAATTTAGTAACCTATTACAAGTCATGAAATAGGCTATCATTAGTCATTTAACTACCCAACTGGATAACTTACACTAAAGTCAAAAGCAAGTAATCTTAGATTAAGCATTGACCATTTATTGTCTACATTATAAGAGGAAGAAGACAGATTATAGGTATCATGAGGTTTGAGCTAAAGTAGCTAACATCATAGTAGAAGAACTAGAAATAGTAGATCTACATATTGTAGGAGGATATGGATACCATGTTTTTTATGTTTCACAAAGAAATACATGGGTTCAACTACCATCTTATTCAATTATTGGACAAAATCCACCTTTTTAAAATTCTACTTCTTTTAACTTACAATTTACAAATACTACTCCTAACTAGACTAGTCCATGGATGAATATCCTACCTCTTAATTCCAATTGGTAGCCACCTCAAACAAGCTACTCCACCACCTCCTAATAACTTCTAAAAAATGCATCCCCTCCTCTTAATTCCAATTGGTAGCCACCTTAGAGAAGCTATGCCACCACCTCTTGGAAACATCCACGAAATGCATCCTGACCTTGGACACAAGATTAGAAACCACCTCAAGTCCCACCCTTCACAAACTAGTGGTATCATCCTTGAAGACCTAATAATCCCTAGGGAAACCATCAAAGATGATTCCCTCCATAGTAGCAACAACAACCTCCTACTCTTATTCCCAATACAAAAGCTAGACCCAAGACTAATCAAATCCCTACCCAACCCATGTAGAACCATTTAAATAATCTATTGCAACAAACATTTAGTACTAAAACTATCCAGTACTTGGTATATGTGGTAAACATAAATGAAATTCACCTATGTTTAGGAAAATTTCTACCACCTCTAGTCCCACCCATAATAATGGAGTCAGATCAAAAAATTCCAAAAGATCATGCTAACCTACCTTCACCACCACAAGAACTCTCTAAACCAATAAATAAAGTTGTTACCCTTTAATTCAATGCAATTGACCTTGAATTTGATTTCATATGACAGCTCAAAAATCTTTGTTAAAATTCCCCTCTTCTAGGCCATCAAGGTTATGCCCATATATTCCAAAGTTGTTAGAGACTGATGTCTACATAAAATTAGAAGGATAAATAAGGATCCTAATACAGTGCATGTGATTGGCAAGCTAGTAGACCTTATGGTAGGAAACACCCTACTAAAGATATATTTAGATCTAAGATGCCTGGTAGTAATAGTCTAGATTTATGATCAGTAGCTATCTAATACACAGATATACCTAGGAGCTACAATAAATGTAATGACAATTGAAAACATGCACAAAATATAGTTGAATAATATTCATCTTACCTCTAAAATGTTGCAAATGGCTAATAGGTCTACAATTAGACTAGAAGGAATCATTAAAGTTCTTTTCATTACTATAGATTCTTAATAGTATCTGGCATATTTCATTCTACTATATCCTAAGTCTAATTTGGGTTGATATCCTCTTATCTTAAGATGACCTTAGATTTCCATAGTTTATGCCTTCAATTACTGTAGATTAGGTGACATGTTAATCTCCAATGGAAACCATACTAATAATTTGGTCCTCTATCTCCCAACATAGCTAACTTTGGCATCAAAGCATACATTATGGGATTAATAAGTTGAGGTAGAGCAACCTCTTTGAATTTTTGTATTCACCATAGACCATGTATGCACGTTGGATGATCAAGAAGATGATATAATTCTCTCCAACATTCTCTATAATAATTACTAAACTCATTCTATAGATCTCAGTCACTTGCAATGTGTTGAGTGCCCATTTTCCATCTTCTAGAAAGTAGATAAATCTGATGTATCTATACAATAAATATTCTACCAGCTACTACCTCATATATGTAGCCAAAAAAAATCCATTAGCAATATAGAAATGATGAAATCACTCTCATGGTAAATTGAAATCTCTCCAAGAAAAACATTGCTTATTAATAGCGAGTTGGAGTCAAATGAGGAAAATTGCCTAGTTAGCATGCTACATGTAAACCAACATGATTTTGCATGGGATTATGAGGACATGCATGGAATCAACCCAAAAACATGCACACATCATATATATATATATCAAAGAAAAGTGCCAACCAATCATATTTCGATAATGTAGGATGAATTGAACTCTTAGAGAAATAGTTAAAGTGGAATTGAATAAACTACTAACCACTAGATTTATATACCCCATCTCAGATAGTGAATGGGTTTCACCTTTGGTAATTATACCAAACAAAAATAGGGAATAACATGTATGCATAAATTATAAGGAGATGAATATAACAACTAGAAAGGATCATTTTCATTTTCCTTTCATTGATTAGGTGTTGGACACACTAGTAGGGATGAAATATTTTGCCTTTATGAATGGCTTCAGTGGTTACAACCACATTAGCATTTCTCTTGAGGACCAGGATAAGACCACTTTAACTTTTCCCTAGGGTACTTATGCTTATGTTTTATTACCTTTTGGGTTGTGTGACACTCTTACAACATTCTATAGGTTTGTCTTGAGTATATTTATAGATATGGAAAATGAATGTGTAGAAATTTATATAGATTAATTCACTATTTATGGATAAATATTTTATGAGTGTCAAAACAACTTAAAGAAAGTGATACAATACTGCCAGGAGCACCATTTATCTTTAAGTCATAAGAAATACTACATATTTATGATATAAGGCATTGTCTTAGGCCACCATGTATCTATTGAAAGAATTAATGTTGATCTTGTGAAAATTAGCATCATAAAAAATCTCCTAGTTTCTCAAAAACAATAAGATGCCAGGAGTTTTTTAGGACATGTTGCTTACTACAAGAGATTTATCAACAATTTTAATAAAGTAGCATCACCATTATTCACACTCTTGGCTAAAGATGATGAATTTATCTACACTCCTACATATGATATAGCCTTCAAACAATTGAAGGACTTATCGACCACCACCCCTATTTTGCATGGTCCTAACTTGAACCTTCCATTCTATATTCACATAGACACTTCAAATACTACCCTAGGAGTTATGCCAGGCCAAAATTAAGGATCTCTCAATTATGTTATGTATTTTTTTATGAAAGAACCTATAATTAGCATAGTTAAATTACATAATCATTAAAAAATAGTTCTTGGAATTAGCCTACACTATCAACAAGTTTTGTCACTACATCATAGGGTATCAAGTCTTTGTTCATACACACTATGTATCCATTTGGTACCTTATGAACAAACCATCTATCCCAGATAGAGTGATAAGATGGTTACTCTTATTATAAGAATTTGACATCACCATTGTAGATAAGGATAGCAAGGACACCATCATGGCTGATTTCTTATCATGCCTACAATCCCTTGAATAAGATACCATATTAGATGACTCATTTCTAGATAATCTCCTATTCTCCCTTAGCCTTACCACACTTTGGTATACTAATATCGATAACTACCTTCCCATATGGTTAGAACCAAAACACTTCCTAAACAAAGAAGATCTTTGATTCAAAAAGTGGTAGGCATTCATGGTTGTTTAGATTTATTTTTTATATTGGGCCTAACTCCATCACTAGAAGATGTCTCAGAGAAGATGAAGTTATAAATATCCTCAAATCCTACCATGATGAACCCTATGGATGGAAATTTACAACCAAGAATACAATAATAAAAATCTTAAATATAATATATCGATTGCCTTCACTCCATAAAGATGAAATAAGGTATATTTCTCATTATGATAGATGTCAGCATATGAGGAAACCTACAAATTTAGATGAGATGCCTTTATAGCCTCAAATGGTGCTTGAACCATTTTAAAAATGGTGCTTAGACTTTGTATAACCTTTTGATCCAAAATCCAACAATAAAAACTACATCTTTGTATGTATTGACTATGTCACTAAATGGGTGAAAGTCAAGGCTCTTACACATGCTAGGGATGAGAAGGTGGTAGCTTTCCTCTATGAAAAAATATTCATAAGATATGGTGAACCAAGAGAAATAGTCACTGATAAAGGACCCCAATTCATTGCTAATTTAATTACTAGTTTGGTACAACAATATGAGATTAGGCATAATAAATCAACTCTATATCATCCACAGTCTAATGGACAGGTCGAAGTCACCAATATAGAGTAAGAAAATATTTTGACCAAGAATATTAGTATGTCCCATAATTATTAAGAGGCTACACTTTCTAAATGTGTTTGGGCTTATAGAATCATGTGGAATACTACTATAGGCTTCACCCCATATAAGTTGGTCTATGGGAAGAAACTTGTTTTGCCAATATAATTTGTGCATAAGACCTTATAGACAACACTAGCACTTGGAATGGATATTTTTGAAGTACAAAAAGAAAGTATTATGAAACTAAATACCTTAAATAAATAGAGATAACATGCATTGTAAACCATAGAACTTATATAACAACAACAAATTAGTTGGTGTGACAGGTACATTAAGAATAGGTAATTCAATGTAAGAGTTTGGGCCCTTCTTTTTGATTCAAAATATAATGGTCACAAGGGAAAACTCTATATTAGATTGCTTGGTCCATTTAATATTGAGCATGTTTATGAAAATGGAGTAGTGTAAGTTTAAACCATTGATCTGGTAAGATTCCATCTACTGGTCAATGGCCATAGACTAAAGTTGTACAAAAAACCACTCACTCAAGAGGAATTTTATAAGCACATATACACATAATTAAAAAATAGATACAATGATGTGCTAGATTAGCATAATGTCTCACCAGACAAAGGGAGAACTAGCCAACACACAGATAAAGAAGGAGAGGAGGACATCATAGCCCTCCTTTGGCATGAAGACTAAGATCTTCACTTCATCCTTGACTAGTCACCCTCATTATTGACTTGAAAAGGAATCAGAATAAACATTCTACTATAGGTAGCAATTGGAGTCAAAAAGTAAAACCCAACAATGAAAACACTTTTTTGGGTGTTGTTGGTAGTTTTTTTTATAGAAAACCAACTTGTTGGCTGCTTAGAACTATAAAATGGGCCTAAATAGAAAACTAACTTACTGGCTATTTAGGGGTAAAAATAGAAATAAAAAATAATCATTCTAATCAAACTATTCATCCTCCTATAGTTTCCAAGGGCTATTTTATAGCCACTAAAAGCACCTCCTTTAGTTTCTATGGGATATTTTGTAGATGTTATAAACAGCTCCTTTAGTTTCTATAGACTCTTTTATAGCTACTATGAGCACTTTTCCCATAGCTAGACACAACCTTGCAGTTTCTATGAGCACCATCTCTTGTTGTTACAAGCATACCCTAACATCTCTATAAGTACATGCACGATAGTTCTTACCAAAATCTAAGCTATGGCCTTGGCTATAATCTTTTAAACATACAACAAAGACACTAGACTAGAAAGAGGAGGAATAAAGGAGGATTAGAATAAAAAAGTCAAAACCTTGCTCAAGCTTACCCTTGAATAATAAGGCAAAGTCACTAGGCAAAATCCATAGGTAGTAAGACAACATAGAGGTAAATCATATAGGCTCATGCAAAGGAAGATCACAAATCAACAACACATTTAGTTACCCTCTTCCACGTTCATGTAACACTTGACTTAGATCACCTAGCTCTATAATAACTACCTTATGGTACAAGAAAAATAATCTCTCATCTAATTCTTAGACCCTTGTTTTAGTTTTATGTAGGATATCATGAATCACATGTAGGTGTGTTTAAGGAACCATAGAATCCTACCATCTTGTGATCTTGTAATTACTCCAAAGGGGCCCACTTCAATCTAGTTATAACTATAAGCATAATCATTGCATTCTGTCAATCACTCACATATAAACACTCACATGAAAATCCTTTATGTAACCCTAGATAAATCATTAAAAAGGTACATTATATATTATAATCATTGAAAAGTATTCATTGTTTTAATATAACATGTATGATATTGAAAATCATATTAAATCATGAAACATATCATTAATTAATACCCTTCAACTCACACTTAAACCCACATGATGACATCCCAACCCACACTGATACACCTAATTATGAATCCATTCTATCCCTTCCATCCTATTCACTCCATGTCACTTGAGGACATGTGACAACTCATGTGGAGGGGAGGATATTGTAGGTGAGAACACCATGCACTATAAGATCCATATATGTAGTATTAGATGGCATAATGAAGCTATGATATCCTATAGAGAAAATAATTAATTTCATTTCTTTACCTTGCAAGTAAAACCATTCATGTAAAGATGAAGTATGTCATAACCTATAACCTTAAACTACCATTATTTAATAAACCCTACTTTTCTATAGGTAGATTTTTATAAGCCAAATAGAGTGTGTTACAAATTATTGGTTGAAAGGATTGATAGAAAAGTTTAACTTAGTAGAATGGGAGGGTCAGTTGTGAGGAGAGAACCCATGGATCATAGGCAACTTTAAGGATACCAAGCCAGCTGAGTTGTCTTCAATAGATATAGTTGGACAACTTATTTTGAGAAAATTATAGCATTTTTTAGAACCCATAGCTTAGTAATTTGTAGGATACTTTACTAGAGACCAATCTACTATATATGGAATTACATTCCTAGTCACTAAAGAACTAGTGACTTAGATAACTAGTTCGCCAAGTATAAAAGAGAACTGGCAAGATGAACCGAATGGTCAAGAAGCTAGACAACAATTTTTTCATGGAGATGAAATACAAGTACTAAAAAAAGGTAGTATGGAGAGACTCAACTTACCTATAGCCTAGAGGGATATAACCTAATACATCATTAGATATATGACCTATGAAGGAAGGTATTCCCTAATTTATACTCTTCAGTTTAAATTTTTTGAATCATTTAAGGTATGATAAAACCATTAATGTTAAAAATCACTTATGGAATATTATAAAAAGGATGTACAAAGAGTAATAGAAGGGTATTGAAAAATCCCTATCTCATCATTGCCTAATATGGTTGATAACTAAACATGGAATAAAATTTGTCAAACCTGATCTAAATTAGGAATAATTTCTAGCCTTAGGGAATAATGAACCTCAATAAGAAGAGGGTAATAATGAGGAATAACCCCCTAAGGAGTAGGCCCAATAGGTTGTACAAGAAGATGTGGGAACTAGTGCTATTCACCAGCCCATAGCTATTAAGGGTCTATCTAAAACTACTACAGGTAGAAGAAAAAGAAGGAAACTAGTCCTACCTCCTTCTGACATAGAGGATGTGCGTTCACAACAACATATTCCTTCTCCCACTATCTCCTTAGCATAGATTTATTATTCCACCATGGTTCCTTTAGGATAAGAGGAAGTTATTACATCAACTGTTACATAAGAAGAATAATTTCCAATATCCATCCCTCCTAAAGGGAAGATGAAAACCGAAGAAAAGAAACCCACTATATAAAAAAGAAGGAGATCTCCTCCTAGGATATCTGAAAGAATTAAGAACCAAAATATAAGTACAACCTCCTTACCCATAGTCATTAGTGATGATGAAAAACTAAAGAAAGAGCCCATGTTTTAGAAGACCTCTAATGGGTTTGAAATTAAAGAATGATGTACTAATGAGGAATCTACCAAGGAAGAAGAATAATAGTCACCCTAACCATCCATATTCACTGAGGAAGACATTGATCTCCTTCAACACATTAGGTATACAAAAGAAGAATTGAGAATGGTAGATTAGCCTATAGTATAATAAGAACTGACTAAAGAAGAGACTATGGAAAAATAAGTAGAACAAGGGATATTTTCCCATGCCCAAGATTTCCAAACATTGGAACAAGCTATGAAAGAAATATAAAAGCTAAGAAATGAGATAAAAAAATTGAAATGTAAGAGAAGCATTGAAACACTTCTATGGATAGGGAAAGGTTGTTGGAGGAACCTATAGTAGTTTCCCTGAAGGAACCTATAACAACTTCATCTACCTTGGCCATATAAGCACCTTTAGTATATTATACTCTAGTTGTGGGGTAGAAAAAGTTGTAGAACCTTATATGGATAGAGAAAGGTTATTATAGGAACCTATAGTAGCTTCCCTAAAGGAACCTATAACAACTTCATCTACTTTGGCCATTGAAGCCCCTGTAATAGAATATGCTCTAGCTTTGGTACCCTTCTATAATAGATTTCCTCCTCCATTTCCCACTACAAATATACTTATAGTAGAAGAATTAATTGATGTGGATCTTTTAATTTCCACACCTATAGAAACTAATGACCTCTTGAATTTTCTTAAGTAACAATTTGGTGATGATGAAACTCACTACAAGAAGTTAGTACAATGATTTAAGGTATATGTTGAAACAAGATGACTTAAAAGAAAGACTAGAAAATATTAAAACTAAGATCAAGTATCTAAAGAAAAAGATTAATAAAATACTTGAAACCACTAAAATGTTAATGTAGTGTAGATCACCTTTTAGGGTGTATGTTGTCTACTTAGAAGAGAGATGGCTTATATTCAGATATGATAGGATCTATAATGATCAATATTACATGGTTTATGACCTCAAATATTTATTTGAAGTATATAGACATGTTGATCCTGACCTCTAAGCTCAGGTAAGTGAGTTTAATATCCACCAATATGTTGTACCTAGTAATGTAGATTGGAATCCAAACATTTACTTGGGGGATGTCTAGATAAATGCATTTTATTCATATGTTCTTAATAAAATAGGAAGAAGGAAACAAGTGGAAGAGTATTATAAAAGAAAAATAATCCACCTTGATGATCAGGGTTGAATCAAGTAATCTAGATGATATAATAGAGGAATGGATCTCTTTCATGAACTCAATTTCTCTACAAGATTGGGTTATCAAAAAATAGGTATAATTTCATAATCATTATTTGAGTCTTATGGAAGGGCATGGAAAGAAAATTCTTCTTTCTTGTTCCCATATATATTCATAAATCTCTAATGATTTAAAAATAAAGGAACATTACTCCCATCAAAACTTTGAGGAGGCCATACATAAAGTATACATGTATATTGAGCTTGTTAGGAAGATAAGGGTAAAATGGTTGGGATTTTTGTTTCAACCTCCTTTGTTTTGGTTTCTAATTCTTGACTGGGAGGGAAAGGTCTCAGTTGATAAAAAGGTTGAGAATAAAAGATGGGAGAACATTGATGATGCTAAAGGCTTATATATCCTTAAAGGGTCAGGCTACATTGAGCCCCTTGATTTTAAATTTTTTTTTGGTTTCAAAATACATCCAAGGCTTGCTTTATTTTTTTAGCCAAGAGGTTAAGTAGGGGGTGTGATAAGGCAACCAATTTCTCTATTTTGTAGCCTCATCCATACCTAGTATGTATCTTTTTCTATGTAAATCTTCATTACCATCCATGACTCATAAAAATGATTAAATGAATTTTTGATTGTGTGTGTGTGTGTGTGTGTGTGTGTGTGTGTGTGTGTGTGTGTGTGTGTGTGTGTGTGTGTTATGAGTTATTTATGTTTTTTGATTAATTAGATTATACTTTTGTAACTTTATTTAAAAATTATTTGAAGGATAATGTAAGGCTATAGGATCTCATTTGGGCACAACACTTAAAAATTGCTCACAATAACTATAGGCTTCACCTACAAGCTGCTCATAGCCACTATAGGTTGCCCACAACAACTGTAGGCTTCACTTACAAGTTGTCCATAGCCACTACAGAGTACCTATAGAAATTATAGGATTCACCTATAGGTTTTTCATAGCTATTTTAGATTTCCAATAGTATATGTAGGCTTCACCTATAGGTTACCCACAACCACTATGCAAAATAGAGCTATTCTTGTGATCAAATCGTAAGGACACATCCAACTATCTTGGGAACCAGATGGATGATTAGAAAGGATAATATCTATTATATAGACTCCCTAAATTAAATTAAATTTTGATGTGCTACCAAAGATGAGAAATATAAAGGCAATGGGAAGGAGACAAAAATAAATAAAATAACAAAATAGTACACCTTGTCCTTAACCCAATCAAGGCTAAAACAAGTAACTTTGGTTACTAACCACTTGAAGGTTGACTGGGGAAATTTATAAAGTATTTATACCTTTCCTAGTTTGGTGTCTTTTTTGATAAGTTAATAAGATATATTCTATATTTGATGGTAGAACCTAGATCATATTAGGAGTTAGTGAGTTTAAATTGAAGATTGGATAGTTAATAAAACTATAGAATTCATTACATTGTAATCTTTTGTAAGAATCTTTAATTGCTACACATTTGAGTAATGAGAAAGTTGATTCTATAGGAATATTTTATAAATCTCTTGGAGAAGGATTGGAACTCATTTCTAAATGAGGAAGTGCCCCCTTGAAAGGAGTTGTAGTGAAGATCCTGACCCTCCTTAGAGTGTGTAAGTAGATTTCATTATTAATCTAATTATATAAAGTGTGATGCATGTGTGATTTATAAGTGTGAAGTGTTTGTGTATTTTTGTTATAATAGTTCCATAGTATAGTTATATGGTGAATTTAATATAATTTCATTATACTAAAACTAGTGAAGCAAGTTTATTTATGAATCAATAATGTAATATAGTGTTGACATCCTTGAAAAGTGTACACACCCTAGGTTGATAGTTAATGTTAATCAAACCTAAGAATATGGTATTCACTAGGTAATTAGTCTAAAAATAATCACTCATGTTTAAAAGGCTTATACAATATCTCTCCAAACTCATCCTAGGTGTTAATGGATGTAGGTGTCAAACCTATGTACCATTGAAGTGCCTTACCTTTTAAGGAAGTTACCAACAACCTCATAACAACATTCTCCTAGGTTACATAATAAAATGAACATAGATTGGCTATATATAAAATATGCTTAATAGGAGTAATTTGATTTTCTCCTATTAAGTAAGGAAGGATTTTTAAAGCAACAACATGAATGTCATCAAACTAATTGAGGTTAAAAAGGCTACCACCATTAAAAGGCACAAAATATTGTCTTTTAGGAATAGCCATTTAAGGTATGAGATTCACAACAATGTTTGTTTGGAAAATATTTGTTTGAAAAAAAGGATCTATTTGTGAAAAAATATAACAAACAAGAGGTGTGGGATTTGGATTATACTAAGAAGCTAATTTTTTTAGCTAAATGAAAAGATAACTCAATAAATCTAGTCTCTTTCCCTTTTAAGGAAGATCTTGTAATCACTTTTGGCATAAAATTTATATAAATATGAATCTAACACATTTTAAGATTGATATTGTACCCAAATACACAAATTTATGTTCCAAACCTATCAATAAGCAATCCCACTAGGTGTGTTAGAATTGTTAATAACCCAAGTTGCACCGTACTAAAGTTGACTACTTAGATCTCTTTCAAACCTAAATTAATATCAGATTGGTCTAGTGTTGTGGAGTACTTGTAACTAGACCAAACCTATAGATTATTATGCTAAATACTCTGATATCTATTTTGAATCCTTTTCCTAATTTTTTTATACTTTTGGGGTGAAAAGTGTTAGAAAGATTACTGAAACAAAAAACTTATGCTAGTGATTGTGATGAACCTAAATGATGAATGATCTTCTATACACCTTGTTCTCAAACACAATTATGAATTGAAAAAGAATATCTTTTCAGTAATAATTTCTTAAAATAATCCTAAACATGATTGTTTTAGATTAAGGTTTGATAAAAGATTTGTAACTTGAAGGTATGGGAATGAAGGTCTGTAAAGACACTGCATACTAACACTTTTCATCATAATTTATATCCTATATCACTTCATGTGACTTATAGAGCATGAAAAAATAGTATTATGTGAAGGAGAGGAACAAAAAAAGGAGATGAATATCACACTTATATACAAATCAACAATTAGTAAACACACTATAACCATGAACAAGTCTACAATAAATGTTTCTTATTAACTCCATGTACAAGTTACAATTTCAACATAGTTTTTGTATACCAACCCAAGGGATCCCAAAAAAATATACAAGGCCTTAAATATATATAAAAATAGGTAATAAAGAGAAACATGTAATAGAGGATAAGACAAGAACATCCATCTCTCATTAACTCAAGTGTCACTTTAGTGACAAGTAGCTACCAATAGTCCACAAGAAGACTCCTCTTGATTGATGCTCTTTCATGACTTTGTGCATTGAAAAAAGGTACTTTAAGATGTAGTTAACTATTTTAAATTCATATTAAATAATTATAAACCTTATATATATTAGATAAATCTTGTATATTTCCACTCAAGGATGAGTTAACTCATATATTGACACTCAAGATGAGTCATGTATGTGATTGGTAGTTCAAGACCAGTTGTCTATGGAATTACCAATTAAGGAATAGATATGAATTTTATTGACATCAAGGGTTAGTTTGTGTCATGTGTTTCCTCTTATCAACTCTCTTCATTTAGTTCCCTCTGCAATTGTCAACTCTTTACTAATTAAGTACGTCTACTAGGCCAATTAGGCCTAATATCCTTAAGATTTGCATTTTATGGCATAATAACTTGCATTAACTTTGAAAATTTGTAAATAGAGTGATTTTGAGACCTTGAACAACCTCCCATATCATAAAATAGGTCCTTTTAGGAGATAAACACTTGAAACTTGGTAAAACTAGGTGACTATGTCACTTTGTCCTTTAATCCTACACACTGGATGATTTGAATGAACTCCCAAGGGGACTTTCAAGCATGGTTTTTATCATATTATGACTTGAGAAGGTAGAAAAAGTGTCAATATTTACTCTTCAATGATTTTAACTTTCTTAAACTACATTGCACCTCTCCTTCTACACTTTTTTCTCTTAAGATCTTATTTTATACAATGTTCTAACACCATATGTATAACAAAATTCCATGGACATGAATATCTTAGAGTGTACTATACGATCTAGGTGTTAGTCAAGTGATTTAAATTTTTTTGGGTGCCTTTTCATTTAATTCTTCTCCATCGGGTCTCTATTAGGGTTTGGCAAGGTTTTAGGGTTTGAATTTTTAGAAATAGTTCATAGCCTAATGGAAACCTTCTTTTCATATATATTAACTATATTTACTTCCTAGAAAACCATGACAAGATCAAGCTACCAAGCAAAATATCACTAAAGATGTGTACGTGATGATGTCGTGCTTCAATGGTTGTCTTGGACTATGTAAGTAGAAAAGAAGCTTTAAAAGCCTAAAAATGACAATTATATTGTATTCCATACACTCCAATACATCCTTCATGGTTTTAAATGACTCTTCATATCATTCTAATGATCATCAAGTGAAAATAAATCCCATGGATCAACTAAACATTGTGGTAGGGTTCTTAAGGGTTTAAAGTATGTTTGCCTATTCTAGTCCTCAAGGGAATATTTGTCTAAAAATCAAAGTTCAATCCATCTAAAAATACATATGAGGATGAAAAATTACCCTCATCTACATTAGAAACCTTCCTATGTGTTCAAAACCCTATATCATACCTACAACTCTTCAAAAAGTCATTTTAGCTCCATTGGTGACTGTCAACAGAAAAGCATATGATTATGACAAAATAGTGGATGCTTACACTATTCATGTGACCTAAATAATATTATGAAAAAATAAAACCACTCATAATCCCCACTTTTACCAATTTTTATATGGATCATACCTCTATAGGTCTTAAAACTCATTTGTCTCCAAATTAGCTAGTGGGATGCTTGTGTTTTCATGTTTCATAGGTTCATGACTAAGTTTAATTAATTTATCTTGTAACTATGTATAATAATGTAAAAAAGGATTTTTATATAGTATATGTACTTTATTTCAATATTATTTATCATTCATTGGTCAAACTCAATCTTATGCACCCTATCAAACATCATTTCTTTTCATTTCCCTCAATGTGGTTACCTCTACCAATAGAGTTGTAGGTGTTGATTTAGGAGTTAAGAGTAAATGATATCCATTAAATATCACTTATAACTCTTAAGAAATCATAATTCATTTGGAACCTCTCTCATCTTTTCCTTTAGTATATTTTCTCTTTAAGGGTACTCTTAGGCTCTTACAGTCCTAATTCTGCATAGATGCTTGTGTACTCTACTTTCATGAGTTGGAAAGAGTTTTTATAGAGATAATGATATTTATTTAGGTTTAAAAATATCAATTTGTGCTTTTAAAACATAATTTATTTCATAATTTTTCTTATTTAATGAATTTCATCTTGAATTGCAACTATCTAGGGTATATGGATATGTCAATATAATTGACCCTAATATGGTTATAGGTGGACATTTTAAGGTTGACCTTGGAATGTAACTTTATCTAGAAACCTTATTCATATATTAACCTATTTCACACTTCATAATTATTATAAATTCTCCATTTTATCATGGATCTCGTCCATAGACACTCTGCTCTCATACTCTCATAATCTTGGAGATAGATTTGCCCAAAGAAGGATCCATGTTATGATTGATGAGGTGAATGGCTATGTTATTATGTAATTTAAATTCATGGATTGATACAATTATTCAAACCATTTAAAGTTATTCTCAAACATAGGTACAAACCTCATTGAACCTAAATAAATGCCAATACCTATATCACAGTCTTGATCTTGGTGAAGGATTAACATACTTGAAGAGACCTAAAACCCTAATGTATGTGGATATTATCATGAAAACATGGCCTAATATTAGTTTGATCCATACAAGATTTTGAATTTGAGCCAATTTTTATGTGCATCACTTTATCACACTATCACCTCCATAGTCATAAATTTAACTCTCAAATATAGACCTTTGTCCATCATAGACTTGATTGTGCATCAAAATTTGGACCTTTTATGGAATGTGTGTAAGTTTTAAGTCTTGAAAAAATAGAAACAAACCTCCAAACAATCACCTTAATGATCGTGATTTTCCTTAAAGTTTTTTATTATCTCAACTCTCCCTTCAAACACTCAAATCTCTCTTTGTTTGCATATTTAATCTCACGTTTTACTTAGTATGGTTATAGTTGAGTGTGTAGGGTTCCTTTGTATGTAAAAAGGTGGAATTAGACCTTAATAAGATCAATACATAATTTTTATGAGACTATCATTCATTAATTTAAACTTAAAGAGATAGTTTAAATAAATACCTTCAATGAGATAACCTCTAATCCCTTGATTTTTGCAACTTTCCATGAAAATATCTTCACTCTATTTTCATTAGTTTTAGGTGATCATTAATCTCAGTCTTAACAGGGTTCTAAGATTACATACCTAATTTCATAGCCATGATGGTTCCTAAACACTTTTGATTGCTTTATGATAGTAGATCAATGAGGTGGAAGTGAGTGGATAGGTAGTGATAGGTGATGGATGATGGGAAAAATTCATTGGAGATGGAGATGGAGCTTTTATAATGGTGAATGGTAGTGAGTAGACTGTGAGATGGGATGACACAAGATGGAGGTAAAATCAAAATGAATCCATAACCTTGAAAATGATGTATACGATGAGTGAGACATAGGCATATGCCTCAATCAGACATTCCAATTTAGAGGCTCTTAAAGTAGGTATACACTATGTGAAAAAACCTAGGATTATGCTAATAACCTTAACATATGCTAAAATACATCAACATATGTTAAAATGTGAATAAGAATAGGTTTGAATATGATTGGTGGTTTTTGAGGGGGATTTACCTTGAGGAATATTTATTTCAATTGAATTAAGGACATATGACATGAATGAAATCCAACAAATCTTGATATTCTTTCTCTCTCATGAACCATACTATCTTTCTTTATTAACTTGTAGACTAAATATTAGTAGGGTATGCCTTTTTGAGATTCATATCACCTCAAACATATGGAAATAATTTGAATAATATCATGTTACAGTATTTCATACTCTTTACATGATCCAAAAACTTACATTTTTTTGTCATGATGCTGAGATGAACATAAATCTTAGAAAATAAGTCGCTTGCTTGAATGAAGAAGCCATTGTGAGTGTCTTAGTTTAGTAAGGATGGTTCATGAAGGAGAGAGAACCAATTACCAAAGATGGAAAGTATCTCATACACCTTCATCTACCTAAAATTTTAGATATTGATTTTCTCTCTCATGGTTGTACCATCTACAAACCTGGAGAGCTCTC
This sequence comes from Torreya grandis, assembly GCA_037957365.1. Classification (NCBI taxonomy): domain Eukaryota; kingdom Viridiplantae; phylum Streptophyta; class Pinopsida; order Cupressales; family Taxaceae; genus Torreya; species Torreya grandis. The sequence continues at coordinate 452,660 of JARHVA010007439.1, forward strand.
TTTATGTGCAAAAAAACTAGGTAGAAGAAGAAAACTAGTTTTGAGCCTATTTTAAAACCTTTTACCTTTAATCTATTCTATAAACCTATAATAAATTCACCTTCAATCTATTTATCTTTGATTTACATAAAATTTTGTAAAAATCCATACTCCCTGCATAAAACTAATGAAAATAACCTTTCTTTTGCATATTATCCAAACTTAAAGCCTTAAACCACCAATTTGGGGAAATGTAATGAAAAGAATGAGTAAAAGGACATATTAAAATAATAAATAAGTGTTTTTACACCAAAATAAGGGAAAAATTTTCATGTTGGATATTTTTGAGTCTTCTCTACACTTTATGCTTGCATGGAGAGATATTTTCAAAGCATATGACTTTTATATTAAGGCAATTACATGAATATGAAGGTGTTTCAAAGTTTATGAATGAATTAATGTATTTTTATGTGTAATTTTATAAATTTAAATCCAAAACCTTCACTTTTGACCAAATACTATTAGTATAGGTTCCTAAAACATTAGAACATCCTAAGGATGAGGATAAAAAAGTTTTACTTTAGTGCACAGGATAGTACAAAGAATTCATACACTAGGTGGGAAAATAGAAGAATATTGAAGATGAATTATTATTATTTAAATAGGATTTTAGAACAACCAATATTTCATTATCATTTATAGATCATTTAGATTAAAGTAGATATAAATAAGCTAAACATTATACAAGATAATGTATGCAAGGAACAAAGTAAGAAACACAATAGGTAACCATAACCAAAATAGTCTCAATTGATCTCTTCAAAGGTGTAACTCTATTGGTTTTAAAAAAATGCATATATAAAGTCATTTACAGTTGATTATTCACATTATTCTCATACTTGGTGCTAAAATAGGAGTCTATTCATATTCTAACCTATTACAAGTTGGGGAGATAGGACAAAATATACATATATTTGACAAAATGAGTACATAATGCCAAGATATATACAAATATCCTCCTCATATTTACTATTTGATTTCTTCTCCCAAAACTTTCCCAGACTTAAAATGTTGTTTCATCCCAAGACCACATTAAATAATATTTTGGAATTTCTCAAAGGTCAAAATCTAAAGAAGTGGTTAGACTAGTAAGAGTCACAGTAATTACTTAAGGTACCATTTTTGGTTTTCAAGTTTTAACTAATTAACATACCAACCTATCACCCTTTCAAGTTTTCAATAGGTTATAATAAATATGTGTCTACCTTTTATGGTTTTTCAACCATCCTAGACCTATTTTTCTTACTTGTCATCCCAAATACAAAATTGTTTACAAAATTTTCAAAATTGGAACCTTACACAGTACTTAGCTTTATGGAAGAGGCATGGACACAAATGAGGACTATCCTGTAGAGTCCTTATCATTTATATGTGAATTCTTGGACTGAGTGATGGCCTTTTAGATCTTTGATAGTGGCTTTCAGACTAGAGTGTTGAGGATCTAAGCAATGCCACTATAAAATGGAGACATATCAATCTTGTATGCATACTAATCAAGTATAACTTCCTAGACCATGCATAATAGGGTACACAGTGGTCCATGATATCTAATGAGATGATTCATATTTAAATCATCATTGATTCTCATGGTTTCATTGGTGTTGTTCACTCTCATTTAAATTTCACCACTCAACTACTCCAATTTGTTTAAGTGGCATTGGGATTGGAGACTTGAGAAGAAACTACATAAAAGCTCACTCTTCCAATTGAGAAGTTTGTCATGCACATTATCCCTAGATTTTATCAAGTCCTATAGGTGTCTATCATTCTCATCCAAATAAATATTATGGATACCCATGGTTTTCTTAGCAGTTGTGTCCATGGCAAACTATACAACAGAGCTAGCTAGAGAGTCATCCAATTACTACTTCTAGTCCAAGAAGTTGCACATGACCTATTATGCTTGCAATATAACAATTTCAATTATGCCCTAGTAATATTAAAGTAAGGTGATTACTATGGCTACCTTGGTATTCAAATCATGGTCCAATATGCCAACTACATAGATTTTTTGAGATACACACCAATATTTTTTCAATTTAGAGGCCAAAGTCTTGATTTTATGTTAATCAGACATGAATGGGTCCCTGATTTCTTGAGTGACCAAATTTGGGTAGGTGTCATTGATAATATTCATAGATTAATGAAGGCAAGCCTTCAAATCCACATTCTCCACCTTGGATAAACCCATCTCCAACTCTGAGAAGGTGGCATTCTACATAACTAATTCTTAAAAGTCTATTATGCCTTCTAATTATTTATTAACTAGGAGCCTAGAAACATCTAATGAAGCTTCCTAATTGAGAGAGATTGTGGAAAATATTCTTATAAGTGATCAAATATATAGATTTGGAATAATGGAAAGTGGGAGTGAAAAATTTTTGCATCAAGAACTAACTATTAGGACATCCTAAAGCCAAACTCCTTTCAATGGAAACTTTGGGAGATTGGGGCCTAACTAGGTTATAACTAATGCTTCTTATTGGGTTGGTTTCTATACTTCTACCTAAGGCTAATCTGGTGCATATTTTACCATGGCCTCTAGCCTTCTTTATCCTAGCTTTAGTTATTACACATCTTTAGCCTTCTTTATCCTTACTTCATCATCTTCTTATGCTTTCTTTTTTAGTTCTTCCTATGTAGCTTGTTATTTTGGGTGTTTCTCATTAGCCTATAACTTCTTCACACATTATTCTTTTCTATATTATACCAAAGCAATAACCTTAGCTTGTTCCTATGTATCCTGAACTTACACTTGTGTTTTATCTTGTTTTTATGCTTGTGAATATGCCTATACCTATTATTGGCATAGGGATTCATATTCTTCTTCCTTATTTTTCTTTTTAGCTTATTCTAAGTTATGTTTTGTACACTTTATAGATTATATGGCTTATTATGTTTGGACCACTACATCTTATTTTGTTTCTCTTCTTCTTATGTGTTAGCCTTAGTATCAATCTCAACTTCATTATGATTTTGTGCTTTCTCCTCTTGTGGTTTCTAGGCTATGTCGGTAGCTTCCTCTACCTTCTTGGTGACATATATGGATTTATTTATATCAGTCTCTAAATCCTTGGCCTTTTGTGTGGCCTTAGCTTCTTCAACTTGTTAATTTTCCTATTATTGTTGTCCTTGTTCCTTTTATTACTTATTTTCCTCCTTCCTTACTCATTATATTGTGTGATCTGCTTATTCCCTCAAGGCCTATTATTATTTTGTGGTGGGTTTCTCAGGTGTGATATATTCAACCTCTTGTGCATGTTGTGATAGTGAAAAATCACTTTATCAAACTTTTGAGATGGAAACCTATGCCTTTTTGTGTTTGAGCATGACTAGGCTATTTTAGGTGGTGGTGAAGTAGAGGTAGTGGTAGGTTTTGCTTCTTACATAGTGGTTGGTCATCCAAATGTGTATTCTTCAAGTGTAGAAAAACCCTAGCCATATACCCTATTTGGAGCCTACACATGAGTGATTCTGATGGGATTTCTATAAGAGGTGAAAATATATCCTCATCTATGAATGTAGTAGGTTATGGTTGGAAAAAGTCAATCCTCCATTTTAGTTGCTTTACTTTTTCTTGTAAAGTATTAATAATAATGGATGGTAGGTAAGATGGAAGGTGTAACCATAATTTTAGAGAAAGTTATTTCTACACTTAAACTATGCATACAACCTTCCAAAAGAAGAATTCCTTCTCCTCCTCTTTGTCATATAAATCTCCATCCATATCTACAATCATGACCTGGTAGAATTCATGCTCATTTGTGCCCATTTATGGAAGCTTTCAAGAGTTGGCAATCTATAGCTCCTTTAGATTGTCTAGCCATACTGGTGTGTTTCATGTCTTATGGTTCAAAGGATGGGGTGATGATTCATGCTCTAATGAAATCTTGTACTTTACCTTCTACTACTAGCAACTAGTGGCTTATTTAGGAATTTATACTATATAGATGGTTGTGCCAAGTGGTATGGCTTGTAATGGAGTTGCACACCTAGCTACAAAAGTTTTTTATTTTGATACTTTTTCCTTCAACATGTCCATAGTGATAGATAATGGGAGTGGTGTGAAGGGTGACCATGACAACTCATAGATGTGAATGAAGACACCCTTTAGTAGCAAAGTGATAGTTGTGTGTTGGCCCAAAAAGTGCATGATGCTTGGAAGCACCTAGGGATGTATTAAAATTAGTTATAGAAACTCTTCCTACCATGATTTAAATTTTCCTTCATGTGATATAGATTTACAATTATGTGTCTAGATGAGATTAGGAAATTATTGCACTAGCCAATAATCTATGACAGGGAGCACTTCTCCCTCTGGGGACTTTTATTGCATGAAGAAGAGTAGGAAGATGATAAAGTATTATTGAAATTTATACTTTGGAGAGGTGAAATAGTTATTAATGTTTTTTATTATCTATTAGATGAATTAATATAGATAGTTGAATTATTCATTCCTATCGATCATATGGTGGGTGATGTCCATGACTCTTTTTGGTGTTTGTTTTGTAGACTTGGTCATCTACTAGAACCTTCTTATGATTCACTACATAAGTATACACACTGGCTCATCATGGATTTCATCAATTCAGATCCATATGGAGATTTATACATACAAATATTATAATTCTTATAGAATAGGGGGCATTTTTGTCTTTTATGGAGATAGGGAGTCTCCTTGCATAGGCATGCCCAAAGTTCAGGCCATGGATTCTATGTTGATAATAATGGTGACATATAGGCCTAGGTATAAATTACCATCATTATATTAGATGAGCAAGATTTGGACAATCTCACCTAGGTCACTAAAGTTTAGCATTCAGTGTAGGCACTTGACATCTGTCTTCTAGAAGTGGTGGGGAGATACGAGAGAAAGTAGTTGTGTAGCATCGATGAGGTCTAGGAAAAATAAATTCTATTCTACTACTCAAAGGAATTTAAATGGATATAAATCATTGAATTTGGTCTACTTGAGAGCCATATTAACTCCCATTACTTCTTTTTTTCTTTGGTCAATCCCTTAATGAGCCATGATGTATCCATTATTCTTGAGTGATGAATTTGAAATTTTATTGGCTTTTTTCACAATAATACTATCTCGGCTCTTTGAATTGGTAAGTTGCTAAAATATATGAAATTCCAACTTTGTTCTTGAACTTTGCCTTTAAATATTTTCACCTACTAGATTCTACATAAATTCCACACTTATATGTCCACTCATCAAGAATTTAATGGTTGATGTTGCAAATCCAATCCAATTTGGAAATTAAGGAAGTTATTAATTAACACACATGTGGAGATACATTATTATGCTTTTTTCTATCTATACAAGGGTATGCATGGATGATGTTGAGGGGTTACCAATTTTTTGAATATTAAGTAAATAAATCCTTGGATCTAGTATTTGCTTCAATGGATGACCATTATATGGTGCATATTTTGTTGATATGACTTTTTCATACCTTTCCTAAACTTAATTATTTATTTTCATGCCTCTTGACATCCACAATGTCACATGTGTATTCTCTGATGCATGACTATTGCACGTTATGCTTGGTATCTTATTTATCAAATGGTAGTGAATATATCTTCTATAAACACACTTAGAAAAAAATAAACACACAAAAACATGAAAAAATGAGAAATCTTAATCGACTTGGTGTTACATAGCACCCACTCATTTATCAGAATGAGATCAATTCAACTATTGGTGGTAGGGCTTAATCCTATAACCATTTACCTACCATAGTAAAATGTTTCCTTGAAGATATATTAAAACCATAGTTCCTTATTTTTATAGTTCATGTATAACATAAGGCCCTTTCCATCAAATCTATAACATACCCAGAAATGTTTTGGAAAGACTATCATAAAATAAGATTAGTTAATCCTTATGAAATTACTTATGGTTTAAATTCCTATCATGCCATGATTTATAGATATAATTTTAAACTTCCTTCATCTAATATGCTCTATGTTTATACTCATCCATCATATTTAGTTTGAGATGTCTATTGGTGAGAGACTTATGATCCCCTAGTCTCATGACTATGGTAATACATAGGTTCGGTACTGAGTATTACATTGGAATAACTAATTCAAGTCTATATAACAATTTTAATGGAATAAAACATGTGTCTCTATTATATTTCATGGTATATGCCCAAAAAATTTATAGAATATGATCTTTCTATTCATCCCTCTTGATGTCATAGATTTTTATCAACATTTTACCCAATACTTTGTTGGAAGCTTTAGCTTGGCCATATACTTGTGGATGGTACACAACGATTTTATGATGAGAATACATAAATTACTTATTAATATCCTTTATGGTGTTGTTCAAGAAGTGAATGCCTCGATCACTAATGAGCTTAACGTGGCATCTAAACCTTGTAATAATGTTCTCATCGAGAAACTTTTTTACATCCTTAATATAAAACTAGAATCCTAAAATAACATCAACCACCTAGAGATGCATCCTCATAACATGGTATTATTGACAATTTATCAAAAAAATTGATGATCAATAAAATCTTTTAATGGCATAGTAAGCAGATAGTGTTGAGATTTTTGTAGTGCCAACATATTAAATAATGCTTCTCATTTAGTGATTGTGTAGCTCTTATCTACATTAGATAGTTTTTATCTTGTAAAATGAATAGGATGGTTGATTCCACCATCTCTTAGATACACAATCATATCACCAACTATGACACCCAAATCATCCATATGAATGTGAAAGGGATTGCTCTAGTCATGAAAGATGAGGATGGGCACAGTAACCAATCTCTACATTAGCTTGATGAAGGCTACTTGGTATTATGAATTCTAAACAAATTTCACACTTTTGTGAAGTAAAAATTCCAATGGAGATGAAATGGATATATATTCATTTATAAATTTGAGATAATATCATGTATGGCCTAGAGAATATCACAATTAGATGGATCTGACTGGTGGAGGTATATTTAGAATAACTATAATTTTTGCCTAGTTTACCAAAATGCCTTCACTACATACTACATGGCCTATAAATATGTCAAAAGGTATAAAAAATATATATTTATTTAAATTAAAATCAATGCATATAACTTGAGATCATTCTATCATTAGGTTCATCTTAGTGAAATTTTCTTTGAATAATAAAAAGACTACCCAATCATCAAGATGGACTTCTAAAAAGTTATGAATGAAGTCCTTAAATGTTGTCACCACTACAAAAGAGAAAAACATAGGTGTATTATTAAGTCCAAAAGGCAAAGTCATTTTGGCTCTATCTTATTTTGTGATGGGTATTTGATGATAGCCACTAGAACTATCCATGAAAGAGTAGACTTCATGGCCTGAGATAGATTCCATAACTTCATCTATGAAGGGAATTAGGAATGGAACACTTACACATGCATCATTATGAATGTGACAATATCCATATACTTTGGTCTCCCTTATTTTATTGGGATTCACTAACATGGGGATAACCTAATCTACCTTTTCTATAGGATATATTATTTTGGTATCCTACATTCTATCAAGTTTAGACTTCACTTTCAGCTTTATATTTGGATTTAGCTTGTATGTATGTTTATTTATAGGTCATGCACACACCTTAAGTTTGATATTAATCTCTCCTAGAGATGGATAAACTCTTTATGCCTCTAAAAATTTATTGGGAAAGATGTCTTTAGAGTCTCACAAGAGTTGTATAGCTTTAGAAATTTTAGATTCTATCTAATAATCACCTATATGTACTAATATGGAAACCTCCTTAGTCCTAATGTTTGATACATGTTTTAAATGGGATAATAGTAAACCTTAAAATTTCATTAATCATTATATTCCTATATAATTTATTTACCTTCTTGTTATATAATTTGTATATTATGTAGTTTCTCTTATTTAGTAGGTTCTACGTCAATGTCAGTTTTTTTGGCGATTCAGGTTCAAATAAATCAGTCAAATCAAGATTTCCATTAGAATCAAAATCCTTAATTTCCTCTTCATATTTTATTTAGTTTCATGGTTTTGTAAGATATTATTCTTCTTTCTTGGTAGATTTATATCTTTGTAAGGTTGAGTTGAGATTAAAAGCTATGCCATTCTATGCAGTGGATTCCATCATGGTGTTTGAGTCTTCTAGACACCCATAAAATAAGAATTATTTGATTTTTTATAGTGTGTTGTGAACCAAATGTTTTTCATCTTCAAAAACAAATATTTGTATGAAATCACTTTGCACCTATGCCCAATGATTTGTCTCCCTCCTATGTTTTTGATGCATATACCATGTTTATAGTAAATGAGAAAGTGTATAATGGAAGATGAAAACCTAGTAATTTGGTGCCACACATTCCTTAGTATAGAATTCAACAAATTTATGAATATGAATTTTAGGACACTCACCTTCTCGAAAGAAAGGTCAATTATTTATGATCATCTATGGTAGCTAGAACCTATTAATCATGATCTCACATACAACATCCCACCTGAGATAATCATTTCTATGAATTGCCCACCATATCACTAAAACTCCCTTCAGGGCATACTTTAGATAATCGACCCACTAGTTGATGGTTAGTACATGAAATTGTAAGCAGATAATGAAATTATTGATATCTTCAATCACATATTATATAGGAAGTTATCATTCATGTGCAAAGACCATTCTTATAGGTTAGAGTTCATGATCTCCTCAAGCCTAATTAAGCATGTGTGTGTATCTTAGTATCCACTAATATATTAATATATTTACCAAGGCAAAGTTCCTTCTCTAGTTGGCTCTATATAATCCTATATATGATCATTTACTTGAGAAAAAAAATCAAATTTTGAATAAGTAGGGGATTTTACAGATAGATACACAATCTTCTATGACAAACTAGGTTGTCAATAGTTTAGTAACTATTGGTTTAGATCTCCATTCTTTATATGTATTCAACTATTGATTGAGTAAAAATTATACCTAAGGTTTTCATATGCTCATATAAAAAGTTACACTCAGTTGCATGCAGAGCTTTTGGTTTTTCTATAGAGTTCACCTTCATTCAAATGGTTTCTTGTGTGATATATTTTGGTTTAGCCATAATGATGTATAGTTTTTTCACTCTATTCAGAGGAATGATAATAAACTTATCTCTTTTGTGCACCTTTAGTTGATTCTATATTATGTTGATAGTCATCTAACCATCATATGCCCATTTATTTCCAATAAATGAGGTGTAATGTGTTACTGCTATCTTCATATCAATGAATTCAAAGTCACCTCATAGGGTCAGTTATATGACTTTGATCTTAACATATTCTAACTTGCTAATAGGATCAACTCTTTTATAGTCAACTAAGCTCAAAGTTACATGGATTTACCTTAGAACTAGTCATCCAATAGCCTTCCATATATACTCCATCATAATGTGTTATTATTATCTTCATGTCAGTGACTTCAAAATCACCTCATAGGTTCAATTATATGAATTTGATCTCAATGTCTTCTAACTTGACAATAGGATCAACTCTTCCATAGTCAGCTAAGCTCAAATATATTAGGTTATACCTTAGAATTAGTCATCTAATAGCTCAAAGTTAGGGATTATGTTGACTATTCTACCAAAATTAAAGATAGGATTTAGAATTTCATAGCATGCAACCTCATGTCAATTCATACATCTACATCTTAGGGATTCTTTGTTTTGATGTACCAAACTAGCTTTTGTCTTTTATTATCTACACTATGCAAACTCCAGTAGATTATCTAATTTTTTTTGATGTTATATGAGATGTCTTCATTTTGTAGTGTGCTTAAAATTTGTATAAGACCTATCAGTGCAGTGACAACTGTATCCTAATGTATAATGCACACAACTTGATCATACATCTAGGCATCTATTATTGTAGCCTCTCCTTCAAATAGTGTTTTGATGTTGTATGTTTTTTAACATCTATGAAACTTCATACATGAGCCCCTTTTCTATATATAGGTATGGGTATTTGTCTTTCTTTTATTTTCAAATTCCTTGATCCTGAGGAATTTTAAGTGGAGGCAAACCTTTTTTTGCATGTTATTGTCATGTGACAATGTTCAAGAAAACATCCTCCTTAGAATTCACACTTACCATATTCACATTTTTGATGGATTTGTCATTTATTTTCTTCTCTAAGATAGGGAAATATTCTATGTCATGCTAATGATATATTATAGAGTAGGCATAATAATACTATCTTTGAGGATTGAATGGGTAATTTCATTGTACATAATTATACTCTCCACATAGATAACATTACAAAGGAGGTCATTGATAGTTATTATCTCTACCACCTTGGTATCCTTCGTATCCACCCATAGCTCCTCATCTATTAGATTGATATCCTCATCTATACCCTCCTTGTTGTTCAATGTTTCAATGCTAATGCTACTAGGTATTATTTCCAATTCTAATCTATTATTATGCAACTGATGGGATATAACTCATTTTCTACTGCTGCATCATGGTTGAGCTCTAGGGTTTTGTATACTAGTATTGCCAAGATAATGTTTTCTAAGTTAGTAAAGGAGGGGTCTAACTCTCTAAACCTTAAGGCTAGTATTGTGTCAAATTAGGAATCCATTATGGACTTGCTTGGGTCGCACAACCTTTGTCAACCTCTAAGACTATAATTTTTTTCTTCATTAAGGACATTTGCTAAATGGTGATGGTGAATACATTTTTGGTGATACCTTCCTTGAGATCTTGCAAATTCCTATAGTTATTTTCACTGTGATTGTTTGACTTATATAAATTATAATAAAAACTCTATGAATTCTTTGCATACTATTGTAGAAGATGGTATTGTGTTGTTGCATGCCTTATTACTCAATAGATTTTATAGAATTTTATCCTGATTTTAGGATAATTATTCCTATTATGTCCTTATTTTCTATGCTCCGTACACCATATATTAAATTTAGGTTTATTTACCTCATGGTATTGCTATATTATCTTCATAAAATTTTGTAGTGTATTTTTAATCTTGGAATTTGTGATAGGATCTTCTCCATAGTCTTCAATTTATTCTAATTATAGTTCAATAGTTATAACATCTACTTTAGTAGCATACTGAGTCTACATAGTGGAAAATCAGATTCTAGAATGTAGACCTTTGATAAACCACGTCTCTTTGTCTTTATCTATTAAGGTAAATTCTACCTTATTCATCACATTAGATAATCTATGGTCATAGTCATAAACTAATTCTCCTGACTTCTACCTTATCTCCTTTAAGTCTTCAATAGTTTGGCTTGTACATTTCTTTATCCTGAACTCTACACTAATCCATTCTTTAACCTATTATAGATTTGTCCATTTAACATATTTGTGGTATAAAAAATCAATTTTTCTTCCATCTAGTGCCCTTACTAACTCACATTTTTAGATAGATTCATCATTAATAGATTTAGCTTTCTATCTCATTTCATAGGTTAGTAGGTACTATTTAGGGTCTAAAGACCCATCATTCATTACTAGGTTTATAAATACTCCAAAATAACCCATTGTGTAAATGGGTGTTGATATAATTTGATGCATAGTTATAATATGAGGTTGTGTTTTGGGTAGTCATACTTATGTACTACCCTATGCACTAGGAGAGTCAACGTGCACAGTTTGTTTTTATGTGTCTCCTTCTTTTATTTTCTTAGTTTCAACAAGCCCTATGGCCTTTAAATCCTTTTGAAGTGATTTTGTTTCTATTTTGGTACCCCAATGATGCAATTACTTTGAAAATGGACCTTCCCAACTATTATCTTCTAGTTCACGTAACTATAAATTGAAAATGTTTATTAGAATATAATAAATTAGGATATAAGGACATGTGATCTTCAATTGAATTATACATTCTTATGACTTATTCTTCTAATATGCTTAAACCTATTATTAATCTATGATTGTGTTCTACTTCTTGGCTAAATTATTCATTTATTTCTAATAATACCCATTATTTTAGCTATGCACTCCATCTATCATCTAGCCACTTTAATTTTATGTTATTCTTGCCTTCTTCTTTGAAGATCTCTTCTTCAACTCCTTCATCACTTCTTTCTATCTTCTAGCATTCATGATCTTCTTTATTCATCCTTCATTATTCATCTCTTTCATCTCTCTCATCACATATTATTACTCATTCATCACTTAGTTTACTACTAATCTTACCTCTACTCATAACTACATAGGTATTCATCTATTTCTTCCACTTGTTCTATTATTGTAGCTCAATTTTTGAATCTAACGTTTTCTTTTTTACTATTCTTCAATCATGTCTCTATGTTAGATTTAGGTTCAAGCCTTATCTATTCATCTACACATCATTCACCATCATGTCTCCCACACCCAGTTATGCTCGAGTCAACTACTCCATATTGCATGGAGTAGACACCATGGTCTTATCCATAACCATCTTTACTAAGAGAGGTAGTTACTACAAAAATTTCCCACTAATTCATCAGACAAAAAAGTCTTGTACAACTTCAAAATCTATTTATCCTCATACTATAAACTTGGTGATGTATATGTATGTAGTTATAGAAACCCAATAATTTATTCCTCTCATATAGTCAATTTCTGATTTCTATAAGTAGTCTACCTTTTCTTCGATCTAAATGATTGTTTCTTTCATTTTGGGGTTAAAGCAATAGTATTTCAACTATTATAGCTAATTAGCTATCAATTTAGGTAACTTTCACCAAAACATTTTGTAAAGCTCTTTATACATATGCTCTCAAATGATTTCTTGTGTGGTAAGACCAGTTCATTTGGATTCGTCTTTATGAAATTAAATAATTTTTGGTTTAACCATGTGTCAATGTATCTTTTCCTTGATAACCATAATAGCATAGTTTCCTCTAAAAAGAGTGTTTCCATGCTCACCACACCATTTTTAGTAGAGGTTACTGAAACATCAAAACGTGGTAAGGATGAGGATAACTAATTTTTACTTTAGTGCATAGGATAGTACAGAAAATTCATATACAAGGTGTGAAAATAGAAGCATAGAAAATATGAATTATTATGCATTAGATATGAATTATGAACAAACAATATTTCATTAACATTTATAGATAATTTAGATTAAAGTATATAGAAATAATCTAAACATTATACAAGATAATGCACTCAAGGAACAAAGTAACAAACACAATAGGTAACCATAACCAAAATAGTCTCGATTGATCTCTTCAAAGGTGGAACTCTATTATTCTTACAAACATACATCTATATAGTCATTTTTAGTTTATGAATATTCACATTATTATCATACTTGGTGTCAAAAGAGGAGTATATTCATATTCTAACTTATAACAAGTCATGGAGATATAATAAAATATACATATATATGACAAATTGAGTACACAATGCATAGATATACATAAATATCTTACACAGTTTTACTATCTGGTTTATTCTCCCAACACATACACATACTTTCATAAGAACATTTTTAACGAATATCATGGAAAATTAAATTATTACTTTAAAATCTATTTGTGAGACTTTTATGTATGTTCATCACCCCTATTTGAGGCTTATAAACCATTATTCTTGATAATACTAAATATATCTGAGTCATCAAATACCACCTTTCATACATCTCCATCAAGGAACTTTAGATCATAAGACCACTTGAATTCTGTGTTAGAACATCATAATGACACTTAACACCATTGACATGATATTGAGACAAACTCTCTTCACTTGACAGTTAAGAACACTATGATGGCCATGAAAAGTTTTAATTATAGGGGCTAACATTTGGCCTTGAAAAAATAAATTGCCAACACTAACATGACATGCTATTTCTTTGATATTAATGCCTTGAAATATTGCATTAAGAAAACCCTTATTCATTCCCATGCAAGGTATGGATGACTTAATTAACACCGGTGTAGACCACATGTCATATTTTCATATCATCTTACCATGAATTTTTTTATTTTAAGTTTCTCAATTTTTTCCATGCCACTTATCACTTTTACTAAACATTGTAGTTTTTCAGGTTATTCATATATTTCATCTACTATGTTTCATGTTGGGGGTTCTAACTCGATCCTTATGATAATTTTTATTAGGTAGCAGCACTTCAACCCATATCCATTAAAATTATTAGAGGGATTATTAATTTAAGTATTTATCATATAGGATTTTTTTAAAGCTTACGGTCATACCAAAACATCATGCATCCATTCAAATCTTTTGAAACATTGAATATGCTTCATGACATTACACACAAATAGACAAAAACTTATAGGCATGGTGAAGAGATGTGTCTATTGATATTTTTATTGTAATTAGTATTAACAATGAATTTTAAGGAATATATCCTACTATCTTATATCCTAATATATTGAATTGAGCTTGATACAAATACTATATGTATAAAATTTGGGCTTAATATATTTTAAATTATAATCTAATTAGATGTCATTTTATGTATTATGAGTTATCAGAGTTATGATAATTTTTTTTAATTAAGTAATTTATGTTGAACTAACCTAAGAGATACTTATATTATATAACATAATTACCATGAGATAATCAAACTATGAAATCATGACATAACATATAATTTAATAGGTTAATATGCATTTACATTCAAAATTATTCATCATACATAATGAAATTTGGGTGAGAAAATTTATCTATTTGATTATACAAATTGTGTGAAGATGTGAATAAGTAAAAATGTGACACATGACCTACCACTACTACCTCACAATATCATACTTAAAAACCTTGCCTTGATTCCCATATAGTGCATGGTTATGAGTAAGAAATATTAGGACACATAACATCATCTTGTTTTATCTCAATATTGAATTTCAAAATTTTGTCTTGATACCTTGTAGTAAGTGGTTGAAATTGAGCTAAATTTTAACATGTTATATTTTAGTGATTGTTCAAAGACATGATTACTAAAAAAAGTGACATATTTGGAACTAATAGTGAAATAAAACTTAGTGAAAAGAGGTGAAAAAAATATGAGTATTTGAGAAGGGAATACTAATATTTTAAAAGGATAAATCCATCAATATTGTGAAATATTCAAACAATGTAAACATAATAGTGACATCATCTCACATTTCAGCATCATGTTTATGCACCATAGAGTCAAGACCTACAAATAAGGATTTAATAATAGTGAAATATATAAAATTAAGATCAATGTAGTAAAAGTATAAAATATAAATAAGGCTGTATAATATTATTTCACATTACATAAAAGATATTAATATTATCACCTAAGAAGATAAGATATCCCATTTCAAACAAGATAATAATTGTAAGGCCCTATTTTGTATAGTGTTCATCATTGGCAAGATGACTATGAAGTTATGAATTATATGTTATAATTATTAAGTTATGTGGTTAAGTCACATCTAGATGACTATTTTATGTAGGCTCCCATGTGATGGTAACCATGAGAAAGACCTATTATCAATCATGTTTTAATTTCTTACTTATGAAATAATGATTCATATATTTCTTTAAGCAATGTTTATTTATGAAATTTGATTATGTTTGTGAGATATATTCACTTAAATCATGTTGAATCATTGATTCTAAGATTGTGACATGGAAATAACATATGTATTGAACCATTGGAAATTATCTGTGTATTTTGATATTTCAGGAATTATTGGCTATGACTAATTGATTGAAATTTCCTTGTTTGATTAAACTCCTTATCTTCAACTATTAGGTTAGAGTAATTTGATGTGTGCATCGAGTGTGAAAGAATAGGATAAGGGATAGTGAAGGAAATATATTATTTCAATCATGGTTATATAAATAAAAAACGTTAAACCTTATTAGACCCATAATTGTTTACCTTTTCCACCACCTAATAGACATAACATTTGAATGGCAGCTATCTATTAATCCTGGTTTGTGGAACTTATTATCACTTGACTTAAATATCTTGCAATCAATGTCTATAATGTCTAGTGTTTGATTATCAAATATTATTTTTATTTCCTTAATACTAAGATCACGTGGGAAAAGAGATAAATAAATATTGGAAGAAACCACAAGAGTATGCAAAATTGGCATGTTCCTTAATGGAACATGGGAAAGAATGTCCCTTACTAAGGCATGGGTTGGTCAGTGACTAGTGGTTGGCTGATGATCATACATATTTATGTAAGAGTTAAAATCCCTTAATGGGGGGACTTTATCTAATTTGAAAATAATTATACTTAGCATAAGAGAATCAAAAGTAACAAATAGGATCAAATTTCTAAGAGAGTAATTTTTACACAATTGGAGGATAGTTCCTAGGTGGTCTAGAGGTCGATAGGTGGGATTCATTTTCACCTATGTTTCATATAGTTAATTTGGAATGAAATTAAAATGATTTATTTAATATTATTTATTAAAGGATAATAAAAACACTTTGTTTAGTATACCTATTTTATTATTTTCCCATGGTTGTCCATTGGTCACCATGTAGCGTTGCCCATAGAAGGGCTTTGAAGAGGTTGATCCTACTTAGCTTAAATTAAATGATTATGGTTATTTGCTTGTTATTTTTCTGAAAGGATAATAAGACCATTTGTTTTATTCTTAATATATTATTCTTTCCATGGTTTCATATTAGCTTCCATGTAGTTCCTTTCATATTTGAGGGCCTAGGAGAGTTTATGTTCCTCCTCATTTGACTTAGATGATTTTAGCTTCTTAGTTGAAGTATATTAATGGTGTTATGATAGAATGAATTGATTATCTATGAGTAATATATTCATAGTGGAATAATTTTAATCCCTCTTGTGCTGGTCATGGTGGTATAATGTTTGACACTTATTTTAATGTCACAATGGAAGTTTTTAAGCCCTCTCATGTTGAGACATAATGGTAGATTACTTAACCATCCCATGACTATTGGAAGGAACCAATATAGCGATACATCCGCTTGATACACCAATATTTTAGTGGGCCTTATTATGTTATAATCCCTTGTATGTTAATATTAAATTATGAATGTTTTACTTCACTTGAATGATAATTTGAATTCTTTTTAAATTGTATTTGGTATTAGGAGTCTCTTTGGGTAATAAACAAGAATATAACTATAGGATTTTCATGGTCTTTCCCTTGTGTTAGATACCCTTGCTTAAATATCCACCCTTTACCCCAAGTAATGTAAAAATGCTCAGATTTAGGAGTCTTGAGATCAAGGGTGTTTAGAGTAGCAGTGTGATGATGAAAAAATGTTGGGTGGTTAGCCTTCCTTCTTATAGCTAGCATATGTTTTAGAGTGGACATGAAGCCCCATTAAACACTAACTAGTCCATTATTTAATCAAGCCTTTATATTTACTCTTATGTAAATATTTGGAAAAATTATAATGTATCATTAATGTTTAGCATCCAAACCACTTGTAATATTTTTGTTAAAATAAAAATAGAGTCTGGATAATATTCTAACTATGGATTGATACATATGTTTTATATTATTGAGACCTCAGTGTTAAATTGAGATGTAATTATTTATGAATACTTTATTTATATGATCTTGGGAAGAGTCTTATATGTATTGATTCATTATAATTTGAGGAAAATTCAATTAAATAAACATATTGATTTCCTTGCTTATATATTTGTCATGACTTACTGGTTTGTTAAATAATATGCATTTATGTATATCTGAAGTTGAAGAGTTAGTGGAATTAAACTTATCTAAAAATGAGTAGAACTTATACAAATAGATACTAGATTGCTATTGGGAAAAATAATTTAATTTAAATATTGATGTTTTCTACTATTATTATGTCAATCATGAATAAAGACTTATGTTGTCTTGTGTTGAACCTTTTTTAAAAAGGACTCGTAATTAGTAATGACTGTTGTGTTTAGACGCTTGGGAAGGATTTTTTATGTAAAAGAATAATACTTAGGCCTTATGGATTTTGTATTAAATACTGATTTATTTGATTAAAATATTTTCTAAGAAGAATCTCTTTATTATGTGTGTGTCTCTCCTTTTAAATCGGTTATGGGATATTCTTTTGAATCTAGATTGTGTAAGGATGAGTAGAACACATCTATTGAACTATGGATTATTATTGGAATAAAAACATAAATAGTTCATTGAACCTTTTATTTTATTATGAATCATATGGATGTATTTTGAAATAATCCCTTAGGCTTTTATAGTTGAGTTGCTACCTATTTTATGCCTTCCAAATAACTAGGTCATTTAATAAAAGTGATGAAGTTTTATTAAGCTTAGATCTTTAACATGGATTTTAGAGGGTTATTCCTTTCTAAAATATTGGATTGAGAAAACTCACCCTACATTCATTTGATAAATTGACTAAATCAATGAGTTATTAGTTTAGAATCATGTTACTTAATCTAAGCAAGTTTTTTCTTCCTTTTTGTTCTATGTATTTTACTTTGTATCATGCCTTAGTCAATTACTAAGCTATTGATGGTTTTTTTTCCTTATTCATTTTATCTATTGATTAATTTATTGTATTACAATTGATGCTTTGGCTTTGAATTTATTTAAAATTTTACCTTAACCAAATTTCAAGCCTTTGAAAGATGACTAGGCAATTTCATGTGGCATCTTCACACCATCCTATGGGATTAAAAGGAAGGCAAAAAATCTTTTTCCCCAAAGTTATGTGGAAGTACCAAGTGGTATAATTTGGGAGTGAAAAAAATTAGAGGGACTAAATCATTGGGGTTTATACTCCAGTGAATCTACATTCCACATAACTACATAAGTCATCATCTTGAAGGATTATGCCATTGTGTTTAGTTCTCTTTTCTTTATTTTGCCTTATTCAATTTTTGTAACTTTTATGAGTGGTTTAGAGTAATCCACATGTCACCATCCTAATAAATTTGGAATGAAAATAACATAGTCGAATATATGATCAGTGTTGGGATAGTAGGTGAGTGAAATGTTTCCATGTGACATCATCCTAGTAACTTGTGAACCTAGAGAGGACCATGTAAAGTGAAAAGCTTCTAGGCTAGTGGGTAAGTGGGATGTTATCGTGTGGCATAATCTTAGTATCCCACAACCTAGATATGAATACAAAAGGTGATCATAAGGATCAAAAGAAAATTGGAATAGCCCTTGGAATTTAATACCTCAATACTTCTATAGTTCTAATGATTCATAAAAGTTCTAAGTGGTAGTGCCTGCTGCACCATAATTTTAAGGTTGATCATACATAGGGTGCACACATGTAATATGATGACTTAATAAACTAATGAGTATGAAGTTGATGGAAATATTCATGTCATTAACATAGCCCATTTTTAGGATGAGATTATGAAAGTGTCTTATATTTTTTACCAAATGAATCAGGACTGGGGGCTTCCAAATTATTAACTTGTATCTGTTAAAGTCTAATGGGAGTTGTAGTTATGTTTTACATGATTGAAAGCATATTTTTATATATAAATGATAATAAGTGTTATGTTTTCTATCTTTATATGTTGTTCCCATATTTTAAAAAAAGGACATGACATATTGGAATTTGAGCCAAGTTATAACATTAAGGTCTCTAGATAATTTAAATTATTTATGGCATTCTAATTCATGCATGTTTTCTTATGTCTTTCCTATTGACATGTAGAATGAGAGAAGGATTTTGATCATGTCATGGTGATTATCCACTTGGTTAAAATTATCCTCCAACTTAGTTGGGACTAAATGAAATAGGACCAAAATGCCTCTTATCCATGTAATAGATGTAGGACATCATGCAAGAGATATTTATTGTGGTTCAACATAACATAGAAAGGCACTCTCTATAACATTCCTAAGATAATGAATATTCAATTGAAAAATAAAGAGAGAGGTCTATAAGTCCTCCCTATTACCATTTTAAGGTTGATAGAGGTTTTCATCACCATGGTGAGCATAGAGAGATGAGACTTAGACACCCTCTAAGGCTTGGGGCTAGAGACCTTATTAAGGATTTTATTAGACTGCATCCTCCTACTTTTAATGGGACTCAGGAATGATTTTTATTAGAAGCTTGTTTGGAAAGCACGAAAGGATGTTTCACCTTATATAATTGTGACTAGAATGGGAAGGACCATTTTGGCACCCATATTCTTATGAATATAGTTAAGATGTGATGGGAAGTTGACGAGTAGAAACTCCACTTGACACGAACATCCCTCATTTGGGAATTATTTGAGGAGTGTTTAAAATCATGATACCTATATTTGAGATATACTCAAAATAAGGTATATGAATTTCATGACCTTTAATACGGAATTGGCATTGTGGAACAATATGAGTTCCATTTTCTAGACTTAATCAAATATGTGCAGGGCTATATAGATGAGATCATCCAAGTGAACAAGTTCATTAGAGGCAAGAATTTTGATTTTATTGGTATAGTGTGCATTCTAGATCTTGTAACCTTATAAATTATTGTCAAAAAGGCCTAATTAGATAAGGAATGTCATGGAAAGACTCAAGATGCATGAGAGAAGTTTCATTGAAAATTACAACATTAGTGTGAGTCAAGGTCGAAAGGTGCATAGCCTACACCTATAGGAGGTTGGAAAGAAAGTCAATCCAAATTTAGCCCCCCTAAGTAACAATAATAAGAAATTAATTTCAATAGTTAAAGATATATTAGAAATTGGTTATATAAATACTTATAGAGGTGATGTGATGTTAGACATTAAGATTACTAATAGTCTTGGACTATACAAACCAAGTAGTTTGAGTAGGAAAGACTATTAGGTTTAACTACTTATTTCAAACCTATAATAACTAGATCTTCATTAGGTAAATACCAGTGTAAAGGTGTTTATTTCATGTGATGGATATATAAGATCATTATGCATGATATTTTATTCTTAGACCATCATATAATATAAGAATAAGTCCCCAGTGTCAAATCATAGGGTGGGAAATGTGGGTCAAGGACATAAGATTTATGCAATGATATATTACCACCAAGTTGAGCACCAAGGAATAGTCATTGAGACCATAAGTTTGATTGAAGGAGATTTAATTTATGTTTCATTTGATTTAGTAGATTTAGACTCATTTATTTCTCCTTATGTCATGGACCACTATGGACTAGTGGTTACTAGGAAGTTAAAAATTTGGGTAGTTGATTTAGCATCTGCAGCCAAGATATTTGTTAGCTCCTTAGTGAGTCGTTGTGTATTATACCTTGGTGTCTTATCCACTATAGTTGACTTTTTAATTATTTCCTTAGGTACCTATGATATTTTCCTTGGTATATATTGGTTTGAAGCTCATAAATCCAAGTTATATTGTCATGATAAGGTTATCAAGTGTGAAGATGACCTTGGGATGCTTATGGTAATGTCTAGAGTCAATAAACTTTCTTCCCTTATCATGATCACTATGATAAAACTATATAAGAGTGTATGTAAAGGCTATCAATTGTTTTCTATCATGGTAAGTCATATAATTTTATATAATAATAGGTCATATAATTTTCTAGATTAGCATCTTATTATTTGGGAATTTCTTGATGTGTTTATAGATGGATTGGTGGGTATGCCTACTCCACAAGATATTGATTTATAGATTGAATTAGTATATGTGGATGAGCCCATCTAAAAAGAACCATATAGAATGACCACCTTAGAGTTGTCTGAACTCAAGTTGTAGCTTAAGAAAATCTTAGAGAAAGGATTGATTCATATTAGCATGTCCCCATGGTGAGAACCAATCATCTTTGTGAATAAGAAAGATGGATCCCTTTGATTTTACATTTATTGTCACTAATTGAATAAGGTAACAATTAAGAATCATTATCTCTTTCTTATAATTGGTGAATTGTTTGATCAAATATAGGATCCAAAGTTTTCTCTAAGATTGATTGGAAATATAGATACACTTAATAATGTATCATAGAGCTTAATATTCATAATACTTCATTTCAAACATGGTATGGGCATTATGAATTTATAATTGTACCATTTGGGTTCACTAATGCTCCATCAATATTTATGATTATAATGAATGGAGCACTTTTATCCTTTTTGGATCAATTCATGTATGTATTTCTTGATGATATTATAATCTATTCACAAAATGAAGAGGAGGATAAGGACTATTTAATGTAGGTCATATGCATTTTAAGATAAAATTGATTGGTTGGATTTTTGGATAAGTGCACATTTGTGTAGTCTAAGGTGAAATATCTTTGGCACATCATTTCAAGAAAAGTAATATCTATGGATCCTTCCAAGATTCATGCCATTATGTAATAACAACTCCATATAATTTTATATAAATTCATAGCTTCATGGGGTTGGTAGGATATTATAAATGTTTGATTGAGAATTTCTCTTCCATTATAAATCCCATCACTTCACTTTTAAAAAATGGGAAGAAGTTTGTTTGGATAATGAGGTGTGAGGAAGACTTTTAGTTACTAAAAGAGTGAATCACTAGTGCATCAATTTTGTCTATGCCTAATCCTACAGGATAATTCCTTATTTGTATTATTGCATCAAAGGAAGGATTAAGATTTATACTCATTTAGGAAGGTATAGCTATTATGTATGAGTCTCTAAAACTCAAGGAATATGATATGAGATATACCATGCATGATATGTAAATTTAAACTATAATTAATGCTCGATTAAAATGGTGACACTTCTTTTTTGTTCATTATTTTGTTTTAAAGATAGATCATTTGAATTACTAACATATATTTAATCAGTCTAACCTCAACATCCACCAAAGTAGTTGGATGGAATTATTGTGAAAATATGACTATGAAATTTTTTATATAAAAGGAAAGGAAAATGTATTTTATAATGCCTTAAGCAAGAGGTCCCATGGGTTGGTATCAATGAGTGTATGAACTAACATATGGAGTCATATTTTAAAGTAGTTCTTAAGGACAACTTTTATAAATAATTAAGGCAACTATTAGATTTTTGTATGAATATAAAAGGTAAATTTGAAGGCTATTCTCTTGATATTTATGGTTTATTACATCATAAAGGGCTTATATATGTTCCATCAGCTAGTGAATTTAATGAGATAATATATCTAAGTCTCAAAGAGATTATTACCAATTTCACTCTAGATTTAAAAAGATACATGATGATTTAAGGTAATTATATCATTAGGTAAATTTGAGGTGTGGTATTAATAATTTTTTAGCTCATTATTTAAAGTGCTACAAGGTAAAATTTGAGCATCAACATCTAGTAAGATTTTTATATCCTTATGAGATTCCTAAATGGAAGTGGGACACTATTTCCATGTATTTTATTATAGGCTTGCCTACCTTGACTTATCATCGTGATGAGATCATAGTAAAAGTAGACAAGTTCACCAAAGTATCTCACTTTTCTCCCATAAAGACCATTTACAATGTTAATTCTATAGCAAAGGTCTTTCTCGATGACATTGTTGGATTGCACAATACTCCTCGTAAGATTATCTTAGATAGATATTTAGTGTATACTTCTCACTTCTATACTTATTTACAAAATAAATTAGGCACTCATCCAAATTTTAGTACCTACTACCATCATGAGGCTAAGGGATAGATCAAAATATTTAATTAAGTCTTGGAATACATGATCTACATGTAAGTTATGGACCAATAATGTCATTAGGAAGATTATTTGTATTTTGTTGAATCTACTTACAATAGTATCTATCTTAATTTAATTAATATGGCACCTTTCAAGGATTTTTATGGTTGATCCTGTATAACCCCACTAAATTGGGAATAACATAAGGATAGAGTCATGATTCAACATGCCATGTTAGAATACATATAATAGTAAGTGACTAAGATATGGAAACACTTGAAGACTCAATAATAAACCCATTTATTATGGAAAAGGGTCAAATTTGGCACCTCATTGTTGGACCATTTGAGGTCTTGAAAACTATTATCCTAGTAGATTATAGGCTAGCCTTACCACCTAACCTATCTCAAGTTCACGATGTATTTCATGTCTCTATTTAGAATAAGTATGTTGTTGAAAATAATTATGTATTGGATTGGGAATCCTTTCATGTTGAGATTGGCAAGGATATGAATTTGAGGCATGTTAGGATTTTAACATGTAGGTGCAGACACTTCAAGATAGAGACCTAGATTAGGTCAAGGTCCAATTGGGCAAATATGATGAGTCAACAACTTATGAATATTCTACACATTTGAGGTTTTGATATCCTTACCTATTTTCTTGACTTCTAGGTGTAAGTTTGCATAAGGTGAGGAGGATGTAAGGCCTCATTTTACATAGTGTTCATCATTGGGAAGAAGACTATCAAGTTATGACTTATATGTTTTAATTATTAAATTAGGTGGTTTAGTCACGTCCAATTGAGGCATGCAAGGATTTCGTGTAGGATCTCATGTGTTGGGAAAAATGATAAAGACCTATTATAAATCATCTTGTTATTGCTTATTTATGAAATAACGATGTTTACATTTATGTGTAATGTCTATTTATGAAATTTGATTGTCTATGATATATATTGACTTCAATAAAGTTTAATCATTGCTTATAAGCTTACAAAATGGAAAATACTTATGTATTGAATCATATGAAATTCTATATGTGTATGTTAATATTCCATGAATGATCAACTATAATTAATTGATTAAAATTACCTTGTTTGATTAAACATTTTAGCTTTGGCTATTAGGTTAGAGGAATTTGATGTGTGTATGAAGTGTGTAAGAAAAGGAATAATGAAGGAAAGATAATATTCAAAGCATGGTTATATCTATAAAACATATTTAAACCTTTTTATATGTATAATTGATTGCCTAGTATACCACCTAATATATGTAGCATTTGATTGGTGGCTAGCCTTTAAGCCTAGTCGGTGGAACTTATTCATGCCTAACTTTAAGATCTTAAAACCATCATCTAGAATGTATACCATATAATTAAAATATATTAATTTAATTTCCTTAGTATTATGATCAAGTGGGAAAATATGGAATGGATTTTTGGAAGTAACCATAAGAGCATGTGAATTTTCCATGCATCTTTATGGAACACAAGAAATAACATCTTTTAATGAGGTATGCATTGGCAAGTGGTGGGTGGTTGGATAATTCTAAAATATATTTATATAGTATTAAAATTCCCTTATTGGGGGTACTTTGGAAAATTTTAAAGTAATCATACTGAACATAAGAGAAGGAGAAGTAGCAGATAGGATCAACTGGTTAGGAGAACTAAGTATAAATATTTGGAGGAGAGTGCCCATATATGTTGAAGGTCAATAGATAGTCTTCCTTTTAACATATGTTTTATATAGTTCATTTGGAATGAAATTATTTAATTATATACTTAATTCTATTTATTTAAGGATAATAATACCACTTCGTTTATTCTACCTATTTTATTATTTTCCCATGTTGTGTGTTTGCCACCATGTAGTGTTTCCCATTTGAGGAGCTTGGAGAGATTATTCCTCCTTTGAATGAAATGTTTATAGTTATTTATTTATTCTCTTTCTAAAAGTATAATAATACCACTTTTTTAATCTACCCATATCATTCTTGCCATGGTTGTGTATTGGTTTCCATGTAGTTCTTTGCCTAGTTGAGGTCCTAGGAGAGGTTGTGTCCCTCCCCACTTGACTTGGATGTTTTTATCTTATTTATTGAAGTTTATTGATGCTATTTTGACATAATGTAGTTATTTTATGTGAGAAACATATTCACAGGGAATAATATCAATCCCTCATGTACTACGCATGGTGGTATAATGCTTAACCCTCTTTTGAATGTCATAGTGGAAGTTGTTAAGCCCTCTCATGTTAAGTCATGATGGTAGATAGATTAACTATCCCATGACTATTGGAAGGAAGAAATAGATTGAGACATCCTCTTGATACTCCAAAAAAAATTTTGTCCTTGTTATGTTATACACGCTTCCTACTAATATTATATTCATGAATTTTTTGTTTCACTTGAATGATCATTTGAATGTTTGTTTGATTGTATTTAAGACTAGGAGTCTCTTTGTATAAAAACTAAAAATAGGACTATATGATTTACATGGTCTTTCCCTTATGGTAAGATACCCTTTCTTAGATATCCATCTATTTTAACCCTGTAGGGTTTTACTATGTAAACCCCAAACTAGATTAAAGGGTTGGTCTATTGTAATCTGGAATAAAATTAGATTTTATTGATTGTATGTAGCTTTCTAAAAATTGAAAATACAAGGATAAATTGGAATTATCTAGATATATACAAAGTTTTTCATGGATCTAAATATTGGAGATGAATAAGTAGACATAGAGGAATATTTCATTTATTGACTATTTTTTTAGATCTAGATTAGGATAGTAACACCCCCTTAGGATATTAGTGCCATGTGGTGCTAATTTCCAAACTTAGTGTTAGTGTCATTGTAGCTACTATCTACAATTTTTAGAGAAGCTAAAAGAGTTATTGAGGATCCTATAGGTGATTTTTAGCTGCATAAGGGATCTTCTATGTCACTATTTTGGTTGATTCTTCTCCAAACACCTAATGAATACCTGCACACATGAAACAATCAACTAATCAAATGCAAAAGGAAATTAAAAATTGGGTTACAGGATGTTACAATCACATAGAGAATAAACACTATTGTCTTGATCAATGCCTATATTAACCCCAATGTTATGGGTCTTAAATCACTTGTAGTTCTTCCTTAGTGAATATGCACCATAAAACTGCATGATATGCTAGGATGAATTTTTCCTAGGCCCTTGTTTGATCAAGCATGCAAATATATAGGTGTGAATGTTGAGTATTATGAAAAGTATTTGAGATATATTATTGATTGATTTTATGTAACCAAAATAGTAAGTATTAGATGTAAAATGCCTTGTGAAAATATTTATATAGGAGTATCTTTATTTGGAATATAATACCTTGTTTGTTATCCAATAAGTCATGAAAAAGATGTAAAAAAAATAAGGTAAGGGTCATGCATGGGTTAGGAATTAAACATGAGTGAAAGGGCTGGTCAGACATTAAATGCAAAAGTGGATTGTAAAACCATATGACACCATTGCCTTAAAATTGGTGCTAATGTTTCAAGGCTCAGAACAAAAAAATGGGAATAATAGGCTAGGCACCCATGGGATTGGGAAAAGGTGGCCTTTTACTACTATAAGTGTTAAAAATATGAATAATAATTCATAATAAAGATCAAATACTTAAGATGACCACATGAATAAGGACTATAAACATCACTAAGACCCTTTGTGTGAAATAACATTAAAAGACATAGTACTTGTGGTTGCTTGACCAAATTATAATGTTTATATTTTCCCCCTTTAATCTAATAATGAAATGAAATGGAAGTACTAGAGTAAAGTAAAGGAAAAATACATACATGTACTTACCTATGTGAATGTAATCTAAATTTGGCCCACTTATTATCCATATAAGTGGATGATAACTAGAATGTAATATGTAAAAGGAATCATATGATGTAAATTCCCATTATACTAAAATTGAGTGTGTAAGATAAATATGTGGAGAAACAAGACTCACTTACCCCTCTCTCTAAATCTGAGTACTTTAGGCTAAAGGTGTGTAGAAACAAGGCTTGATTTCCCCCATTCTAAATCTGAGTATTTAAACTAAAGGTGTGGAGAAATAAGGCTCAATTTTAACCACTCTAAATCTAAGTATGTAAATTGAAGGTGTGGAGAAATGATGATCAACTTCCCCCACTTTGAATTTTATTATTGTAAACTAAGTTTGGTTTAATAATATCGATCCACCATTATAGATGGCCGTATGACCCAAACTAGTGGAAACCTAGTGAAAATACTAGTGATGATACTGGTGATGATATGTGTGTAACTTGGTGTAACCTAGTAAGGCTAAAAATGGGGATGAAGAACATGAACTCTACATTGTGCCCCCTAATCCTAATATCTAATTGATGTAGTTGTGTATCTAAATATATAAATAAACTAATAAACCAGTGTCAAAGCTATAAATCTATGTAGAGTGTACATGTGAATATTTATGTAAACCTATGTAAAACCTATGTGGACCTATGTGTCTATAAATATAAAAATATGTAACTCTATATGCCTATGTAAACTTATGAAAAATATTTGTAGACCTATGTGCTTATATATATAAATGAGCTATGCATCTGAATGCCTATATAAACAAGTGCATATCTATATATTTGTATAATTTTTATACATGTATGTCTATATAATCTAAAAAATTTATGCAATTAAATGCCTATGTAAACTTGTGTAGACCTATATGTCTATATAATATGTAACTATGGATGCCTATGTAAACCTGTGAAGAACTTATGTAGACTTGTGCATCTGTATATATGAATGAGTTATGCATCTAAATGCCTATGTAAACTTGTGTAGACTTGTATATCTATATAATCTGAATAAGTTATGAAACTAAATGTTTATGTAAACTTGTGTAGACCTGTATGTCTATATAATCTATATAATTTATGTAACTAAATGTCTATGTAAACCTATATGGACCTATATGTTTGTATCTCAAAACATCTATAGCTCTATATGCTTATGTGTTTAAAAATATAAAATTAACTCTATATGTCTGAAATGATCTATGCATATTTAACCCCCCTTTTGGTGAGAGAGTCAAGACTATGATGAGGATATGTGACCAAAAGTGGTAAGGATTGATTATGCTAGTGTTTAATTGGAAATTATAATGATGTATTAGTTTTGAATATGTATTGATTATGTCAAAGTTTGATAATTTAGTGTGTAGATGGATAGGTACTTGGTCTATTATATAGTTAATCAAATGTAATTATTTTTGTCATTTTTTAGGTTTTGAAAATGATGAGAGGATTAGTTTTACCAATATGGAATAGA
Organism: Torreya grandis; assembly: GCA_037957365.1. NCBI lineage: Eukaryota > Viridiplantae > Streptophyta > Pinopsida > Cupressales > Taxaceae > Torreya > Torreya grandis. The sequence continues at coordinate 481,573 of JARHVA010007439.1, forward strand.
ATGTATCCTTATTGAGTCCTATGTGATATAAATGATTCATGAATTAGAGATATGGTTCTTGGTAATAATGAGATAGTCATATTAATCAGTGAAATTGGCGCATATGGGTAGGCTTAATAAGGTGGAATTGAGTAAGTGATGAAATAAATAGGTCATATTGAATCATTGAAGATTAATTTACATCATTTAATTGGTAATAAGTTTGACTCTAAGAGAGAGAAACATGTCAAGGATACAAGATGCTAGGTTATCACATTATGAAGAGCTTCAAGCATGTATTCAAGCTGGAGAGGAGGTTCACCCGGAAAGGGACCCTAACTTTTCCTATATTTTTTATCATTTTTATTGTCTATTTTACTTATTTTTTTGGAGAAAGGTTATTTTTGGCTTGTTTTAGAAAAGGTGGTTCTATTTTCCCATTTTGGGTGATAACATCCAATTTATAGTGTTACTATCTAGAGTGTGGCACTACTATCCAGTGCCACTATCCTCTAAGTAGTGATAGTGTCTAGTAGGCCCCAAATATGGTGTTCCACATTGTTGATTAGTTTCTAATTTTTATTGTTGTGTTTTGGTATTAGTTTTTATTTTAGTGATGTCATATTTGGTTATAATCTTGTATGTTAATGACCATATGAGGGAGTTTTGTACTAGTCAAATGATGGATACTATCTGGGGTTTGCCCTTGTCTGATACTAAGATAGAGATGCTCAATAGAGAAGGGTTACAACATGTTACTTTCTTGGAGCATATGCTCTGGGATGAACATATGATCATTAAATTATGTGAGAGGTGATATGTAAACATGTTTAAATTATGGATACCTATGAGAAAGATGAGCATTACATTGGAGGATGCATATTAGATCTTATAGTTGTTTATTTCTAGGTAGTGGGTTGTATTATAGGATACTACTAGTGCACGAGCTATACAATAACCATCTAAGTAATTTTTTGCTATGGTTATGGGTACTCATCACATAGGTAACTAGAGTGACATACTATTGACATTGATTGTTATGGCCAATGCCTTTCAATCGCATAAATTTATAGTTGTGTTATTATCATTATTTATTACCATAAATGGGAGTGGAGTCTCTATTTCATATAGGATGCATGAGATAGTGTATGATATTGAGCATCATGCCACCATATATTCTTAGGGTTAAACCATGTTGTATCATCCATATAGTGACCTATACCACTTTTCATAGTAGAAGAGTGGTGGGGGTATTGGTGCATTGACATTTTTGTACTATTGGGCATATAATCACATAACTATGAGTAAGCTAGTGACAGATCCATATGATGGATGGTCTCACCAATATTTATTTTTAAATAGATGGAATAGGATAGAGAATTATCTAAAGAGTACTACCTACTGTTAGCACTTAATAGATAATTTGAGAGTAGAGGATATTGTATAAAGACCCTATAGGAGCTATTAGGGGTGGCCTAAGGATAACACATAGTTGAGGTGGATTCAATTTAGCTATTGGATACATGATTAGTGGGATAATTTCTACAAGTGGTTATAGTATGAGAGGGTTACCCAATAGTTCAGTGTCATATATGATGTGCGCCTAGAACTAGTAGTGTTGTTGAGGAGTTCTTGGGATCCTACAAGGCTAGGGATTAGGTTGAGGACATCGATTATTGAGATATATCCTATTCCTATGATAGATTAAGATATAGAGATTGAGATACAATATGTGGATGATGTTAGAGTGGTTAAGGCCTACATTCCTGGTAGAGTGAGCATAGGTAGACACCTATATTCCTAAAATATGGGATGATCACAAAGGACGTACTATGTGTAGATCCCCTAAAGGATGTTGATGGTAAGATAGATAATTAGTTTATATGTTCTAGGTAATATTTATCTTGTGTTTTGATATAATAGTATTCTTATGAATTCTATTTATACTTGTAGGTGTAGGAGATGATGAGTATCAGGAGGTCACCATTGAGTCAACACTAAATGATTTGACCTGACATATTCTAAATGATGTCATGGATGATGGATTGGTGGAGTGGGTCACCAATGTAGATGGAGTGAGTTATCATTTGTTTGACCATGAAGTGATAGTGACTATGACATATGTATGGAGATGCAGAGGCAAATTATGCTCTCTCTTGATTTTCTAGGTGGGTTAAGTATTCCTATAATAGATGACTACAAATGAGTTCCTTGGGAGTATACAGAGTGTAAGGATGATATAGTTATGTACCAAGAAATAAAAGAGAGAGTAGGTATAGTCATAGATCAAGGTCTCATGGAGATAGTGGTGACTCTAGTTATAGTGTTGATGTGTTTGAGAGTGAGAGTGAGGGAGCTAGTCCAACCAATCATGTTCACATCATTGAGTGATGCATCACATTTGTATTAAAATAATGTTATGAGATATAAATATATATACATATACATACATACATACATACATATATATATATAGACATAGACACACACACACACACACACATATATATATATACATATACATATATACATATATATGCACACATATATACATAGATATACATATATATACATATATATACATACATATATATATATATATGTATGTATGTATGTATGTATGTATATATATGTATATATATATACATATACATATATATACATATACACACACACATATATGTATACACATATATATACACATATAGATATATATATATACACATATACATATATATATATATATACATATATATATACATATAGATATATATATATATACACATATACATATATATATGTATATATGCATATATATATATATATATATATATATATATATATATGTATGTGTACATATATATGTGTGTGTGTATATATATGTATATATATGTATATACACACACACACACACACACACACACACACACACACACACACACACACACACACACACACACATGGTTTTTTATTTAATTTGGAATTGTGTATTGGCATTTGGATCTAGTTATATTATATAATTTTTTATATGTTTAATTTTGGTTAAGTGTTTGAAATGTTTGATGTTTTACTATTTGTTTTAACTGGGGTAAATTTAATTGATTTGTATATGTGTTATGAATGTTCTAGGCATATGTTTAGTAGATTAAGTTTTATTTTATATATTTATATATGGTTTTTTTGTATATCCTATGATGGTGAAATGCCCTATCTAAATCTAGATGACATGGAGAACCAATGACCATACTAATCATGATGTGTTGGTGTAGATGAAGACTATGAAACTAGAGTTACCTATGATTATTTTATACTTTGATGTAATAGTCTTGATTGGTTGTCACTCTATGACTACATTCTAAATTGCCTAAAATATTGCCCATATTTTAATTAGTGTAAAAAATAAAGTTGGGTTATGATATTTATATTGATTACCATATATTTTATCGATTATTGAACTAAAACTATGCCATCAGGTTGATAATAATTCCAAAATATTTTCATTGGTGTGCACTATTGGCCAAATTTTATCCCACATACATAGCTTAACATTATAGTAAAGATTCTAAAGTTCTTGGTATATGGAAAGAAGCTAAGTAGAGTTCATGTTGAATAAATGAACCAACATTATGGATGGAATGAGTGGCCCAAGGATCTCAAAACTACTCAAAAATATTTTGAAACACTATAAGTTTTTTAAAAGTGTAATATGATTTATCTACAGAGTAAGGAACCAGTTCCCAAGCAAGTTTCATGGTATTCAAGCAATTTATAGTCATGGAAAATCCTATATAAGCCTTAAAAAATCATATAGGGCTTCAAAGGTTCAATAAAAGGTCCTTAGCATAAACCTTTGTGAACCAGACCATCACCAAGACATCATGCAGGAATAAATGGACCAATTTACTTACACATTTTATAAATGTGCTCAAAAAGCCTTATACAACTAGTGGATCATGCACAATAAAATTTATTCATACTAGTAACATGGTCTACAAGTTTCATGTCTGTATGAGCTTTCTATCATATGTTATGGAGCTTTGAAGTGGAACCTATAGATCAAGATGTCCATGTAAGTGTCAATTTTGAGCTTTATAAAATTGTTGGTTGGGTATAAAAGGTAAGGTTTAAATTTGATCAAGATATAATGGTACACATGAGATCACATACTAACACATAAGATATAATGGTTCATGATAGGGTCAAACAAGTCAAAATATCCCTGGGTTAAATCCCTTTAAAAGCTACAATTTGGACAAGATCCTATGGTACAATTTTATTGAGTAAAGATACATTAGTGTGTGTTTAATGATAAGAACATGGGTCCAAGATAGATCAATGATCATCATTAAATTATATTAATTATCCAATGGTATGAGCTTGATTGGAAGGAAATTGGTCCCTATGAGATCAAAGGCTCACATTGATTTGTATATTATAATCTAAATATGCAAGTTAAAGTCAAAATTTTAGTGGATCTAGATCAAAGGCTCACATTTATTTGTACAAAAAGATACAATAGAGTGAGTGAGGGTCAAATTATTTTAAGGAAATGAAAGAGGTTGAAAAGTGGTAGAAGTACATAAGGTTCCCAATAAAATAATTGGTCCATATGCATCTCATATAAATAAAATCAATGAGTGAGGTTCAAGGTCAAAAAATTAAGGGACTTTTGACAAGAGGTTGAGCATGTGACCAGGTTCAAACCAAAGCATGATCTTGTATGGCCATCTCACTAACATTAAATAAAAATATAATTCAATTAAAAGGACCCAATAATGTAGCTAGGCTAAAATAATATAAAGGGCACCATTGAATATTAATATAGACCTCTGGTTTGAAGATGTTTAGTTTACAAGGTTCATTTTTGGACCTTGTTCCACATTATTATAGAATAACCTATATATGATGATTCCTCAATTTATATAGATGTTAAAAATCAAAAATAGGTATTTTATAACTAATAGAGATCAAGAGAAAATGTATGTAGTCTATAGGTCTGCATTGATATATGTGGCTATAGGAAAACCAATAAAGGAGATTGTTTTCCATCTATAGAAAAAATATGGTCTAGATTTTATTAGGAGTAGATATCTATGATTATGTAAGGGGTATTCATCCTTTAACATGACCATATTTTTGACAAGAAACCACATAAATTAGGTAAAGCCATATTTACGTTAGATCCATGAGCATGAAGGTTTTGTCTTGAGTAGGAGATGGCTTAAGGGATCAAGAAAGGGTTTAGTGGTTGAAAGTTATAGATAGAATCATTGGGGACTTTCTTTCTCTCTCTCTCATTTATCTTATATATCCTAGTCTCATTCCCATTATGGGGGTTCTTATCTCTTAGAATTTTTCATGCTTTTTAGGGACATGGATATTCATTGAGACTCTTGCAAAAGTTTGCTCATTTGATATGGTTAAACCTTGTCAAAATATTGTAAAAAATACCTTTTGAATTATTAGAATCAACTCCTTACATACCTCTTATCTTCAATTAGTGCTTAGTATGATTATGTATGGTGAATTTTTGAAGGAGAGTCTTCTTATTTTACTATCCTTCTACTTGCCTCTTTGAAGGTGTTTTCAAGCTAACTTACAGGTCTAGATTAGTGTTTTACTTGGAAACTTTTCTATGAAATATTTATGAAATTATTGAGATAGTGAGGTTGTGTGAGCCATAGTTGTCTTATGTTAATCCGGTTTGGGTTAAAGATTATATGAGTGTCCATTTAACTTTGGTGAATCACCCTTTTAGCCTTATTATGAGCCCTTAAGCCTTTTCTAACCCTTTTATCAATGATTAGCATTATTTTAGGTGAGCATCAAGAGTAAGTGAGCCTTCTCTAGAGGTTAAACCTAATTATAAGTGACCCATAGCTTGGGATTGTTTCCATTATGTAGCTCAATTGAAGGGATCCTTAATAACTCCCTCTAAGGGTAAAGATTGATACTAAAATAGTATCTAAAATACTTGATGGGACTATAGTTTAAGGAATATTTATCAATCTTGATGTTGGTTTGATCAAATTTGCATTACTTAAACTCCCTTCTAACAAATTTTGGTGACTCCCAAAGGAAGATTCAATAGTCTAGTAGTATAACAGTGACTTCATCTCATGCCAAAGGTTATAACAAGGTCATCTTAAAGAGGTATTCCCTTTAAATTTTTTGAACTTCCTTTACATTCAAAAAAGAGATTAAGGTTTGATAATACACATCCATATCAGGGAACCTTTTCTCCTAATTGAATTTTAAGGCCTATGCCTAGAAGGAGATCCTTGTTAACTCCTTTCATAGCCATGGAATCCCTTAGACCTTTTCCCTTTGTGTCTTTTAATGGCCAAAGACCTCTAGACCTATCTCAATATGATCATATCCCAGTTAGATCTCTTAAAAGTGTCCACCATTATACTAGAGACCTAGTTAAAACACCTTCTGAGTACCTCATAGACATAGCCAATTTTTTCAATATACATAATATCATTGAGGAGAATATAAATATTACGTTATTTACTACCTATTTTAAAGAAAGGCCTTAAATTGGTCTAGAGGCCTTGCTACTAATTTCATTAAAACATAGGACCAATTAGGTGATGCCTTATGTAAAATATTTGAGGATTAAATTTACCATCTATCACTTGTAGAACAACTAACTACGATTAAGAGGGATCCTTATGAAGTTATGCAAGAACTCAACACAAGGTTCCAAAAAACTTGGGATAGAATTGTAGTCTTAGTTAGACTAACTCCTAACTTTACCTTTCCTATTTGAAGGATTTAAATAGTGACATAGCAGTGATTATCAAATATATAGGAGGGAATATACTTCTACATGCTTATAAAGTGGCCATCAAAGCAAAAAATTGTTAGTTTCAAGCTAGTAAGCTTATGCCTAGAACACCAATGCCCTTATTTCTTGAAATTAGATTGTCTCTTATTGGTATCCCTCCACTTGATGTCAGTCTTCCTATGCCAACATTTTTTTCAATACCTACACCAAAATAAGATAAAGCTTTCACTAGTGGATCTAGTGATTCCCAAGAGCAAAAGAACTTTCAAGAGATCAAGAGCATGTTTCAATCCTTGGGAAATGAGATAGTAAATTTTAAGAGGAAAGAGGCTTTCAATAGACCTTATCAAGTTTCATATCAACCTTATTAGTAGGATTGTCAATCATATAGGCCACCATACAAATGGAATTTCCAAGGCTAAGCTCAAAACTAAGGGCAATTGAAGCATGGATACAATATGCAAAATAACTAAAATCCAAATTTTACAAGCATTTACAACACTTTGGTCTCATTTCAAAATAATGTGGCTCAAGAAGTTGAGGGTACCATGCCTTAGAATTAGTCTTTTTGCCAATACATTTTCCTAACCATTGTCTTCACTCAATCATTTAATGATCAATGACAATAGGCTACTAATTTTGGGTACAACCAATCTATCATGGCCTAAAATCTAGAGGTATATATGATGACCAAACTAGAAGAGCCTCAATAAGGTCAAAACCCTGATTAGGGACCAAACTGGTGAGGTACCATAATGATGAACTATGATCAAGATCAGTGTTGTAAACCTAATCGATAGGTTGGATCTAGCCAGGGATATGTTCTAGTGGCTAAAAATACCATATTCTAAAGAAGGAACATGGATGGAAACCAATAACTGATAAAGGATCCTCCTACCATTACTCTTTCAATATCCAAACTAGTTGGACATGTTATTATTTTGAACGTCCCAATAATTCCAAGGGGTTAAAATAAAGGAAATGTCTTGGTACCTTAAAACTCACAAGATCAAGGTGTAATTATGGTTCTTAAAGCACAACCAAAGGTTGGTGGTTCACCCATCAACATTTTGGAACAAATGAAAAGGTCTAATGTGAGTTTACCAATGTGGGACCTATGCTCCATTCCTATTCAGGTAGGTATCCTTTAAGAAGGAATTTCAAAGATCAATGTTTTAGAAAAGCCACCAAGCAAGGAGAATGTGGTCCGTACCAATGCCACTAAGGGATAAAACAAAGGGAAATTAGGTAGAATATTCAAGCCTCCTCCCTTCTATATTTTAGTGATCACTGGTAACTCTTTAGTGCATAATTACTTAGTGGATAGTAGGCCTTGTACATAAGTAATGCTAAAGTCCATAGTTGATTAGCTTGATCTAAAATATGACCCCCAAAATAAAAGCGTGATACAACCTGATGGCTCTTCTACCAAGCCATCTAACATTATTAAGACCTCAATTTAACCATACATGTTTGCCTTAGTGTCTTAGTAGTTTAATATGTTTTAATCCTAGATATGACTCCTCTATTTGCACTATGCCTAACTAAGCCTACCTTGCAGTAGATTGGCCATATATAGCATTCAGAACAAGATATGGGGCCAAAGTATCAATCAAATCTGAGTCCATCAAACAACTCCACATAGATCCCTATGGACTAGATAATATAAACATAAATTGCACTATTATTGATAAGGATGAATTTGCAATGGGGCAAGAGCTAAACACTCACCTAGAAGATGTACCAAACATGTTCTTGGATAAACTATGGAATGACATCCAATTGTTAGACCCCTTAGAGGATGTTAAAGAAATGGACTTGGGTGTCTCTTATTTACATGAATAAAACCAACCCATACCATCCCTCGTGAGGCCTCAAGAAGATCCTAGTGGTCTATAGAAGTTTTTATTTGATGGTTCAAAGAGAAATCATGGACTGGGTGAAAATATTATGCTAGTATCCCCTTTAAATGATAATTAATTATCTTTATATAGGTTCTAATTAAGATTATCCTATAATGTAATATAATATAAGGGTCTTATTCATGGCCTTCAATGGGCTAGTAAGGTAAGGATTAATAAATTACAAGTCTATGGGGATATTGAGTGGATTGTGCACCAAGTTAGAGGTCAGAATGTCACTAAGAACTCCTTAATAAATTTATACAAACATAGATTATGGGACTTGATTAAGTAATTTTAATCCTTCAACATCCAATCAGTGCCAAGGGGAGAAAATCAACATGTTAATAGACTAGCAGTTATGGGGACTCATTTTGAAATCCGTAATGAATAAAAATAGACCAAGGTGAAACCATATGTCAAAGTGGTAATAAGACCATTGGTGTCAGATAATGAGGCTCATTGTTAGGTCTTTAAAAGTGATAAATATATTTCATGTTTCTTAAAATAAGAAACAAAGTTCTCCTCCATCAACCAAGGAAAATTCTAGCATTAGTATGGGGATCAAATTGTTCAATTAAGGTCCAATAATCTTCTTAAAGGGATAATCACCCTAAAATGTCTCTTTTATGAAGGGGAACATATGAGGAAGGATAAATTAGTGATGAAAACTAATGAAGAGAACCATGAGAGATTTTTTATCCTTGAATACAAACTCCACAAGCTTGGAAAGCTAAGCACTAAATCTAAAAGGCATGCTTTCATAGAGATTTTTAAGGAATATACAAACATATTTTCTTGGTAATATAGTAACTTAAGGGGATTTGATCTTAATCTATCCTAATACACTATATAATTAGAGTTTAATGCCAATCTTTTTGGGCAAAAATAGAGGTCCATAAACCCCAAGATTAAAAATATCATGAGGAATGAATTGACCAAGTTGATTGAGTCCAATATCACATTTCGAATTAAGCATTCCTCTAGGGTAACTAATTTAGTACCTATTAGGAATAAGAATGGGGAAATTAGGTTATGTGTAGACTATAGGGATCTTAATAGAGTCTATTTAAAGGATCACTACCATCTACCATCCATGTAGAAACTCCTTCAATTAATTGATGGTTCAAAGTGGTTCTCTCTACTAGATGGGTATTCAAGTTATAAACAATTGCTAGTGAGAAAGGAAGACTAGTATAAAACTACTTTCACCACAAAGTGGGGCACATTTTATTACTAAAATATGCCTTTTTTATTGTCCAATTCTAGGGAAACCTTTAAAATATAAATGGGCATGGCCTTTAAAGGACTACTAAATCCAATAGTTTTGGTCTACTTAGATGACGTCATAGTCGTCTCCAAGAAAGCTAGTGAGCACATGGACCATCTGAGGCTAATATTATAGAGATGTAGACAATATGGGATCTCTTTAAATACTAGGAAATATGTGTTATCTATGCATGAAAGGAATTTTTTGGGGCACATAATTTCAAAAGAAGGATTATCCATTAACCCTGATAGAGTAAGTGATATCTTAGCCTTATCCTTACCAAAGCACAATAAGTGGATTTAGAGTTTTCTTGGGAAGATAAAGTTTATGAGAAGGTTCATACCTAATTTTGTAAACTTGGTCAAATCCACCAATTCCATGCTCAATAAAATCCAAGTGTTTTCCTAGTCAAATGAAGGCAAGGCAACTTTTGAGGCTATCAAATAGGTCATTTCCCTAGCACCCTCACTATTGAATCTAGACATCTCCAAGAACATAATATTTCAAAACTTTCCAAATGTTGACAATATATCAGCTATGTTGATAGAGAAGAATGGTGAAGAAATGGAGCAACCAATTTCCTTTTTTAGTCAAGGGTTGGAAGGATATGAGGTGAGGTATATTTTTATTTAGAAATAAGTTATTATATATTTGAGAAGCCTCAAGAAGTTTAGACCCATGCTCTATAATAATATGATTCATATTATAGTGTCTCATCCTATATTTAGGGACTTCCTCCTTAACATGGATTTGAAAGATAAGAGAGCAAGTTGGATCACCAACTTCATGCAATATAATGTAGATATCAAGGTCATAAATATTTTCATAGGTAAGGGATTATGTGAGCACATGGTGAGTGATCTCTAAGAGGATAAGGAAGTTTTTTTGGTACCCTAATATAATTCATAGGTAGGTGTACCTCTACTTTAAAAGAGCTGGATTCAAGGCATGACTCACTTATTGACAATAGGAGAATACCCACAAGGTTTAGATATAGTCAAAAGAAGGTATTTCAAGATTCAATCAATACCTTATACATTAGTGAATGGTGTTATTTTTAGAAATGACCTCAATAGAGTACTCATTAGGTGCATAGATGATGACCAAGTGACCAAAATCTAGAATAATTTCATGATGGGCCTTTAGGAAGTAATATTTCACTTAGAACCACAACAATAAAGGTAATGAAGGTTGGTTATTACTGGCCCAAAATTTTCAAGGATGATCATACATGGGTCAAAAAATGACAAAAGTGTGCTCTCTTTATAGGAAAATAGAAATTAGCAACCCTTCTACTCAATCCATCTTAGGTAGAGAAATCCTTCATACAATAGGGGTTAAAATTCATAGGGATTATCAATCCACCATCAAGTGTAGGGCATAAATGGGTGCTCACTATAACTAACTACTTCAAGAGGTGGGTGGAATCCATTACTTTGAAGGAGGCTAATAAAGGTGCAATTTTTGACTTCTATGATAGCATTTTGACTAGGTTTGGTATAATAACTACCATAATTTTAGATAATGCATTGGAATTCCTTGATATAAAGATGAGTGAGTGGGATCTCAAACTAGGAATCTACCTCAGCACCTCTTTCAACTACTATCCTCAATTAAATGTATTGGTAGAGTCTACAAACAATAATTTTCTAAGTATCATTAGGAGGACCATGCAAGAGAATTAAAGAACATGGCACACCAGGCTAAGGATTACCTTGTGTTCTAATGGATTGACTCCTAAATCTATCATTGGAAATTATCCATATGTTCTTGTGTATGGAAGTTAATCCAAATTACCTATCTCACTTGATTTTACTAAATTAGAGTTATCCCATTAGTTTGAGTTGATGGAGGATGAGCCTATGAATGTGAGGATAATAGAGCTCATGGAGCTAGAAGAAACTAGGGACCTTATTATGAAAACACTAGAGTCACATCAACCTTAGGTCAAAATGACCTTTACTAAGATATATACAATAAAGAGATTTAATGAAGGAAACCTAGTCCTCAGGTGGGACTGAAATAAGGCTAATCAAAGAAACCATACCAAGTTTGATAACTTGAGGAGTGGTCCATATTTGATCCATGGATGTAAAGAACATAATGTTTTTCATCTTTCCCAATTAGATGGAGAGGTATTACCCATTATAGCCAATGGAATTCACTTTAATCCTTGTTATTAGAATCATTTCATCCATTTTAGAATATTTTACATATTAGAGTAGATTTTTATGCTTTCCTCTAAGTGCCATGTGCACATTTTATTTCTACTATGTGTTTCCTTTTCATAAGTGCCTTGGGCACTTTGTTATTTTATTTTATTTTGTTCTTATTGATTCAAGAGAGGTTCTAGATAGGGATAGACTTGTGTTATCTTCATTATTAGTCTAGATAAGGATTGAAAATCTATACTCCCAATGGACCAATTTAAGGCTACTAATCTTGCATAGTAGTCATGCAACCCCATGATGTCACCAAAAATATTGGCCAGATTTCAGCCCACATACAAAACTTGACATTTTAGTAAAGATTTTGAAGGTCTTGGTGTGGGGAAAGAAGCTAAGCAAAGTTAATTTTACATAAGGCATCCAATTTTTTGGATGGAATGAGTGTCCAAAGGATTTCAAAATTTCTCACAAAATTTTTGAAAAACTTTAAACTTGCTTAAAGTGCAATTGGATTGATCTACAAAGTAAGGAATAAGTTCCCAGGTAAGTTTCATAGTATTCAAGAAATTCAAATTCATGGAAAATTTTACATAAGCCTCATAAAATCATTTGGATCTTTAAATATTCAAGTAAATGTCCATAGCATAAACCTAGGTGAGTTAGACCATCTACAAAACATTAGTAGGAGAAAATGGACCAATTTACTTGCACATTTTATAAATGTGATTAGAAAGACTTGCATGACCGACAGATCTTGTGTAATCAATTTTTCATGCTAGGAACATGATCTACAATTTTCAAATCCATGTGATCTTTTTATCCTAAGTTATGGAACTTTGAAGTGGAACCTGTAGAGCAAGACATCTACGTGAGTGTCATGTTTAAGCATCATAAAAAGTCCATTTGGGTTCAAAATGTCCTTAAAAGGTTTAAATTTTATTAATATCTAATGGTACACATGATCTTGCATATTAATACATAAGATCTAATGGCTCATGTTAGGGTCAAACAATTCAAAAGGTCCCTAGGTTAAAAGCCCTTTAAAAACTACAAGTTGGATAAGATCCTATGGTGTAGTTTTATTGAGCAAAGATCTAATGATATGTGTTCACTGACAAGAAGGTGGGTCTAAGCTAGATAAATTATCAACATTTAATCATACCAATGATCCAATGGTGTGAGCTTGACTGGTAGGAAAGTGGGCCTAATGAGATCAAATGATTGCATTAATTCATACATTACGATCTAATGGTGCAAGTTAAAGTCAAAAATTTAGTGGATTTAGATGAATGACCTATGTTCATTTCTATAAAATGATCCAATGCAGAAATTTAGGTCAATAGGGTTGTCATATCTCAATGATAGGTGAGAGGTTTCCAAGTGGTAAAAGTTCATTAGGTTCCCAAGAAAATCAATGGTTCATATGCATCAAGGTTCAAGGTCAAAAGACTAAGGGAATTTTGATGGGAGGTCAAGCATGTGACCAGGGTCAAACTAGTGAAAGTAAGGTCTTATAGGGCCATCTCACCACCATTAAATCTTGATCCAATGTCATTAAAAGGACCCAATGATGCATCCAAGTTAAAATAATATAAATGGCACCATTGAATATCAATATAGACCTCTTGTTTGAGGATTTGTAGATTGTAGGGTTACATATATTTAGTGAGTCCTTAGTTTCTATAGATTCTAAAAGGCAAAAATAGGTCTTATATACCTAATAGAGATCAAAATCAAATCTATGAAGTCTATAGGTCTAAACTGATATATGTGGCTATAAGAAAACCAATAAAGGAGACTTATTTTCTATTTATAGAAAATATTTGGTGCATATTTGATCTAGGGTAGATATCTATGATTATGTAAAGGGTCCTCATCCTTCAACAAGACCATATTTTCATCACCCAGCCACTAAAAGTAGGCAAATCCATGTTTTTATTAGATCTATGATCATGAAGGTTTTATCTTAAATAGGAGATGGAATGAGGGATCAAGAAAAGGGTCTAGTGGTTGAAAGTTGTAGATAGGAGCATTCAATGCATCCTCAAAACCTTTTGGGACTTTCCCACTTAGTAGTCATGAGTAGTGTTCTTATTAATCAAAAATGTGGTAAGGAATTCAATGAAGACAAAAGGGGTGGTAGCTTGAGCCCAATTAATGATCTAAGATAGTGTGTTCCCTTTTTAATTTTGTGCTTCCACTTTCTTTTTCTCTCTCCCTTCTCTTATATATCCTAGTCTCATTCCCATTATGGGAGTTCTCATCTCTTAGAAATTTTTACTCTTTTCTAGGATAAGGATACTCATTGAGACTCTTGAAAAAATGTGCTTGTTTGATATGGTTAAACCCTATCAATATATTGTAAGAATTGCCTTTTGAAGTAATAGAATCAACTCTTTGCCTAACCCATGTCTTTAATCAATGCTTAGTATACTTATGTATGGTGAATTTTTGAAGGAGAGTCTTCCTAATTTATTTTCCTTTTGCTTGCCTCTTTCAAGGTGTTTTCAAGCTAACTTACAGGTCCATATTAGTGATATACTTGGAACCTCTTCTATGAAATATTTATGAAATTAGTGAGATATTGAGGTTGTGTGAGCCATAATTGTCTTATGCTAATCTAGTGTGGGTTCAAGATTATGTGAGTGTCCATTTAACTTTGGTGCATAACCCTTTTAGCCTTCTTAGGAGACCTTAAGCCTTTTATAACCATTTTCTCAGTGATTTACATTAGTTTAGGTGATAATAAATAGGAAGCCAACTTTCTCTAGAGGTTCAATCCCATTATAGGTGACCCACAACCTGGGATTGTTCCCATTGTGTAGCTCAATTGGAGGGAACCTAAAGAACTCCATCCAAGGGTGTAGATTAATCCTACAACATTCACATTAGAAGTATATTCTAATATTTATAATTGTTTACAAAGTTTTTGATTGGTGTTTATATTGAAATTGTGCCTTTAGGTCTATAGTTATTCCTAAATATCTTAATAATCATATGTATTATAAGTGCATTCTAAACTCTACAAACTGGTTACAATTATTGTTTAGGCTGTGATGTATTAACTATTGATAAATAGATATCTTAAAAGTCATAAGGCTAGTATGATGAATAACTAATGATTCTTTAAAAGGATTATCTTGGGATAAATGCATCATAGAAGATTATGGATAATGAGGTCATAATGACTCCTATTTTAACTCTATGATGCTTCTATTGACATATTAATCGATGTGAGATCTGATTATATAGCAATGATCATTTATATGTCCATTAACTTGGTGAAAATTATAATAATGCTTATGTGGTACCTACTAAAATGGTGTGGTTTATGATGATTATTTGAAGGACATGTGATCATCCCATTATAGTAGTGTGTAGACACCTAAAATAGGTCATCGATAACCTCAAACTAGGCTTTTGGTCAATTTCCACCCAAAATGTACAATTTGGCCTCAAAATGTTAAAAAGTGATAAATGATGTGAAACTAACATATTAAATTGTTGATTTTGGCCAAGGTATCACTAAATGGGGTAATGCAATTTATGGGCCAGCTAACTTTGATCAGATCATTTCAAGTCAAAAAGACAAATTTCCACCTACGTGCTCTAGACTACTCTTTCTTATCAAATCTTATACAAAAGATTTGTGCCTTTGTTATTTGTTGTTGGAAACATTATAAATTTGAATATGGTTCCAATGTATCTAATGTGGACTTACAATTCTAATCTAGTCAAATTTAAGACCAATAACAGGGCATTCTGTTCAATTTGAGTAATTTATGCATAAAGTGCTTAATCATGTTTGAGAGCTAATTAAACCAAATTAAGCCATAATCAATAATTCCATGGAGACTTGTTGTGTGCTTGATTTTAGAAATGAATATTGAATATCTACATCATCAGGTCACCTCATTTCTTGGGAAGACATCCCTAGCTATAATGGCATATATATCAGGATTCATGCCTCCTATGCCTCATTAATGCCTTCCATGATGCCCTCTATGCCTCTTAATTACCCCTTCTTCCAATGTTATGATGAGGATAATTACAAACTTAATTCCAAAAATTGAATCAATACTCAACCACACATCTCAATCTTGAGATGGATAGTTGAGGTTAATTATGATCAAATCCAAAAATCTATAAATAGGAGGCCTCACAACACCAATTCAAAGCTTAATTTGTGCAAAGTTATAATTCAATATTGGTTATAAAATCTTCAAGAAACTAGTGTTATAATTCCAAATTGATTCCTAGCCAAACCATAAGACAAATGTTATAAAGAGAGATGGAGGTAGCCAAGCTTCCATTGCCGAGGACTTCATGATCAAAAACCAAGCAAGCCACTACTAAAAAGGCATTTGGAGCATCCAAGGAAGGTGAAGGAACTCTTGTATTTGATTCCTTGATTTTTAGTTGTGCTTGTAATTTTTTTTATTAACTAATCTCTCCATATTGTCTAGGACTATATATGTTATGCTATTAGTGTGTTTATTTCATTTTATTTTTGTTTTGGAACTAACACAATACTAACCATCCTCTCTTGAGTCATATTCCTAGATCACATAATGGCATGCCTATTAGGACTAGATACATCCTACACATGGAGTAGATCCTTTTGTAAATTTGAAATACTTATTTCAGCTCTTAAAACTCTTGCAAATTAACTTTCTAACTTTATTTTACCATTTTTAGTTTCCACAAATTTTACATAGTAACTGACGTCGATACAAATACGGACATCGATTACTTAGCTTAATCAATGTCGTTTAGCATAACTGACATTGGTTATATCTCAATTGGTCATTACTAACATTGGTGTTATTAACTGACATTATTCACTATGTTTTTCCAAAAACATAAACTTGAGACCTACTTTTTCAAGGTTTGTTTTCTCAAATTCAAAAGAGATTCAAAGCTAAAATACATGCTAAAAAATTTGTTGGAGGAACAAGCTAGATTTTTTCTCAAAACATGTCTAAATCACTTTATACATGCTTAAAATTTTATTAGGAACCTTGTTTCATTGTTTAACAAAGAATTTAGGGCTTTTTAGTGAATATTTTTTCAAAGTTTACAACTAAGACCAAGGGGTCAAATGAACACCACCAAACATTTCATTTAGGTTTAAAATTGAACACACTTGTAAATTTTTTATTGAAATAGTTTTTTAATTTGATTTTGTTTGAAAAAAGAGGAATATTGCATGTATGCTCTTCTATTTTTCCCCTTTAGGGAACCCTTGGAATCAAAAGTGCCATTCCTATTAAAAGTAGCCTAGTCCAAGGTTTAGAAAGAAAGTCATCTAAAGCACTCCCGAATAACTCATCAAAGTTTGGGTGACATTGAAAATAACCCTAAAGTCTTTTTATTTTCATGTTTTATTTATTTATGCATCATGGCTTATGAAGGGGAGTTCACCACCTCCCACAAGTTCTTTAGGGAAGCTTTGACCTGAGGATTTCATCTCTCAACATTGACTTCATTTGGATCTTTTGGAGTTGCACATGGGACGTAGTGGCACTTTGGACATCGCACTACACTAAGTGAACATCAAGATGTAGTGGTTATAAAAAGGACTAGACCTTTTTGCAACAATCAAAGTGATATAGACCCAAAACCCATGCTTTTATTTTGCATTGTTTGGTATGAAAGTCATTTCATAATTGATTCCTCTAGATCATTTAGAAACTTGTTAAATCTTAGACAAATCCCCACTTGCCATAGAAATATTATTGGTGCAAGATGCACCTTAAGGTTCATGTTGTAGTACTGTCATTTGAGAGAAGGGGGGTGTAAAAACCCTACTATATAATGCACATTTACTTCCGGATGAACACTTAAAATCCTCTCAAATGACATATATTGATGGATTCCAATAATACCAAGCAACCTTCTTAGTTTAGGATCTAAGAAAGGTTAATTAGTTGGTCGTGTCATAGTTTAATGTCTTTTGTAGAGTCAAAACTTAGTGTAAACAAACAATCCCAAACCAAACACATGGTCCTCACTTTTATTTGAATAAAGAGGCATTATGCTACCCATGTGAGATCTTCAATTTACCTTGTTCAAAGTTAATCAAAAGCTTGAGAGTCATATCTTCAAATCTGGTGTAGATATGCTACCTGATTGAGTTTAAACCTTTACCAAAATTTCTTAAGTCCTTCACTTATAATTTAAATTTACAATTACACCTTTAAAAGTTCATAGGGTTGATGTGTTATGTGGGTTCACCATTTGCACTAAACTTGAGGGAACTTAGGTTTAATTTCCAATTTATGCTGAAGGCCATTTAAGACTCATAATCATTGTACTCAATTGATAGAATTAAACCATTTTGTGCTAAACACTTGGACTTTAAGTATATATACCAAAACATTTTGAGTCAAGAAAGGTAGTGTTATGCTATCAAAATTATGGAAAAATGCCTTTGCCTTAGAGAGTCTTTGAAACAAACTTTTTTATTGAAACTTTTGGATAGTATAGAATCATTACGCTACCCAAAAAATTTCAAAATTTGTTTCATGGACCCTTTTACACAGAATTCCAAATTTTCTCCTACATTTTTAAACCAATCCAAGTGTACTTTTGATCCTTTTCTAAAGCATAGTTATATTTTTCACCTTTGTCTAGCTTATTTGTCAAAGGAACCAAGTTTCATACCATTATTTATGAGAAAATAAATTATTACTAAAGTGCATTTCTTTTCATACCATATAACTAGTTAATCAAGTTCATATCCAGTAATCGAATGCCTAGTATTTTTTAGAAGTGTTTCAAATCTATTAGATTAGAACTTTCATCTATTTTCAAAGTCTAGATTTTGATGTCGTTTGGCCAAGAGTCCTAACACATGCCTTGTTTGAGCCTAGATTTTCGCTTGTATTTGGCCAAAAGACTCAATAACTTTTAAATTACTAGATTAGACTGATTTGAAACACTTCAACCTTAGAGTTTGACATTTCAATTTTTTGGTCCATTTATTTGCTTATCTTTGTGTGAATAGTGAAATAGTAGATATTTTACACTAGATTGTTTCCTCACAAATATTTGCACAAGCCTTGTGATCCTTTGACAAATCTAGACCAAGTTTAAGGCATCATTTGTTTTAGATTCTATCCTTTTTAGAGTTTGTATAACTCATTGACCTTTTATCGCCAAGCATTAACTATGGATCCCAACATGTATTCCTACACTCATAGTGGACTCATGTAAAATCCAAGGATTAGTAATGTAGTCATGTAGGAAGAAATGGTGTAAGAACCATATGTGGATAGCATTGCTTATGAGATGGATTCTTATCCCTCTTATAATACTCAATTAGGGGTAGAAGGCCAAGATCCATTAGCTAAATATCTAGTTAGCACACCACCTTACATAGAATAATACCAAGAACAAACTACACAATACTTAGCTACAATACCCATGGTGGATGAGTAAGTACTTCAACAATCATATTCTACTAATTTGGCTTCCACATATGATCCATTATTGTTTGAGTGACATTTTTTAGAGAACAAAGATGAGATTTTGGTTAGGGCCATAAAAGTAGGGGATAAGATTCTGACAAACTTCCGCCATGAAAATTTACCAAGTCTAGTAAGAGTGACCCACAATATCATTTATGATCAATAGACTTCTTCTATAAATCCTATGGCTCTAGTCCAAACAACGTATGAAGATCCTAATATATCTAATCAAGGCACATCATGGAAGATCACTTTAACTAAATGCAAATAGCATATCAAACATATCTAAATTTATCATGTTATTTCAATCAAATAAAAATGGTGAGTAAGCTTCTCATTGACATAGTTCCTTCAATAGGAGTGTTGATGGAATTAACTGGAAAAAAAAATCTAAGTTTCAACACATTTATACAAACTACTTTGATAGATAACTTAATACATATGCCAGTTATTGAAGAAGTGTCTTTAGCTTTTACATTAAATAGTGAGCCAAATGTAGTGGATAATGTGCAAATAGCATCCAATCTTGATCGAAGTGGTACTAACGCATAAAAAACTAGCCAATAACATGTGGCTATAGTTAGTCCCATGAGTAGATCATCATACCAAATAATAGAAGTTTTTGCACCCTAGCCTCAACCAGCTACTTACTCAAGTGTACAACCTACATGATTAGATAATCAAATAATGGCTAATTTTATGACTCAATGATAGAATGTGATGAATCCTAATCCCCCTCAACAAGTAGTGAGTATTATTCCACAATAGTAGACACAGTCTAGTGTATCAACAAAACAAAGAATGAATACATTGCCACCTCAATTAGGGGCAACTAATATTCCACCTCACTAGGTAATGAAAAATATACCTCTCTAGTCATAAACTAGTATGCCAATTCAAAACCATGGAATAACTAATCAATAATGTGCAAATATTGGTCAGTGATAGATGCCAAATTTATAACATGCTTTCATTTATTCATAGGGGTTCATGAAAGGAGGCCCCCATGTTTTTCAAGTACCTACTAGACAACCATTGGTCCAAAATGTGCCATAAATTTAGAGACAATATCTTGGTCCATAATTTTATACTCAATAACAAGGTTTGATTAGTCAGCAACATGTCCATTTTCAACCACAACAGGCACAATATAGTTATATCCCTTCATCTGAACCATAAAATCCTCCAAGTCAAACCTTTATCATCAACGTAAACTAGAATATCATGTAGCCAAATGTGCAATTTCATGTACATCCCAATCCATGTATGCATATTCCTAGTACATTCCCTAACCAAACCAATCTACCCCAAAATGTGTCTACATCATACCCTTGTCAAAATGTTCCATTTTTGACCTCCCAACCATCTATCTAAACCTAAAATTTCCCTCAAACCAATATCCCTTTTAGTTTCCTATCCCAAGAAGTACAACAGATGAAAGATGTGATTGCTACCATTCAAGTAGGGAAGCAGACCAAATATTTCAAATTTGATGATGTATGTTCCTATCCATTCAACATGGAATATTTGTAGATACCATTTCTTCTAGGATATGAACCACAAAAATTTTATAAATACAAAGGGAAAGGTGACCCTAAGGTTCATTTGACTAAATTCTTTGTCGCATGTCAACCAATGGCATATAGTGACATATACATTTTGCTATTGTTTCCAAGGATCCTAGCTAAACAAGCCTTGGAGTGGTTTTTAAATTTTACCAAGAATTTTTTAATAGACTTTGATGATCTTTCTAATAAATTTG
The DNA here is from genome assembly GCA_037957365.1 of Torreya grandis. Classification (NCBI taxonomy): domain Eukaryota; kingdom Viridiplantae; phylum Streptophyta; class Pinopsida; order Cupressales; family Taxaceae; genus Torreya; species Torreya grandis. Next base: position 502,918 of record JARHVA010007439.1, read on the forward strand.
TGTAGCACTTTTCCTATAATCTTGAGCATGAGATTTCATTAGTGGATATGACACAAGCAAAGCAAAAGGGTAGGGAGAGTTTTGCAATTTATTTATAGTGATGGAGAGCCCTTATAGTCATTTCACCCATAGTTTACCAGATAAACAATTAACCAGTATGTTTACTTAAAATTTTCATAGTGAGATAGCCGATCATCTAGAACTACAATGTATGCATATGTTCAAAGAGATCATTGATAAAGCTTTGTTGATTGAGAGAGTTATCATCAATAAAAGAGTCATCAAGCTTAATTAAACTAATCAAAATCGAGGTACCAATCATGGAAATGGCGAACATCACATCCAAGTGCAAGCATCACAACCAACATAGGCCAATAATCATGAAAGACTAAAGCAATTCAACCATAATAAGAATGTTGTGGGAAATGGAGTAACTAAATCTCATCATGTCCAAACTATGAAGACATAATCTACACCACCTTTTCAACTTACTCCTACCTAGTAACCTCTCCAACCAATGCCACAAGTACAAAAACCAAAACCTACACAACAAATACAATAGTCTTTACCATTGCAAACCCCTCCTCCTAGAAGAACCATCCCTATACGTCATGTTTTTAGTGACCTAGGTGAACCTATTGAGTCTATATTTCACAAGCTTAATACCACTAATTTGATTAGTTGACTCATACCAAAACATTATCTGGAAGGAATTCCTTATCCTAAATGGTACCATGAAAATGAATTCTATGACTATCATCAGGTCAATGGGTATAATCTACGAAGATGTGTCGAAATCAAGCATTTAATCAAGAATATGTTAGAGAATGGGGAGATAAATTTTATAATGGTGATTGAATTTCCAATAAAACTCTTAAGATCTATCAAAATCTATTTCCTTAGCATAACAATTAATAGTAGTAGAATAATTAGCAACAATAATGGCTAGTGCAACAACAAAATCAATAGTATCAAATGTAAAGGCTGAAGTAGTAGAACTAAAAAAATGAATAGTAGAACCCATAATGACAAAATAATGGAGAAAACCAAGCTTAGAATGGTAACACCCAACAAACCTACCATGTATTTTCACATGACTACAATAGGGTTATAGGTCATATTTTAGGGGGTAACATTAATACCATCTCCATTAATCCTAGACCAAGCACTAATCAGTGTAGACCATTGCTAAACAATACTATCTAGCCAAACTACATGGAAAATCCTTTTTTGACCTCATATTATATATAGGTAAACCAAGAAAGTAGGACTTCCCCTTTTGGATCTTATAGTGATAACTCATTCTGGCCATGTGACCACATGCAAGTGCATCGATAATCAAGACTTGTCCTATCTAGTCCCACACCATTTCCAATATTAGTTAGTAATAATGGTCTAGTATTTAATCTTGATTGTTTAGTCACAAATCAGAGGTCAAAGATTATTATCTTAGGCCCACAACCATCTACCACTTTTCTTATCATCCAACCAACCGTTTAGCCTCTAAATAAACCATTCTCTACTAACCAAGACATGAAGTTTGATATTGTGGAATAATTATAGAAGACACCAGCACAAATTTCTATTTTAGATTTAATATAGACATAAATAATCCACAATAACATCTTGAATGACTTATTAACCTAATCCACTATTGCTAGTGACATATCCCTTGATAAATTTCATGCTTTGGTTGGACACCTAGCTCCATCCCAATAAGTCACATTCAACCAAAGCAATATGTCTTCCTTTGCCTTGCTCCATAACAATCCATTATATATTGAGGTTTTCATAAGATGGAATAAATTGAAATGTGTCCTTATAGAGAATGAATCCATCTTTAACATAGTGTCTCTTAAGCTCATCAAGCTTCTTGGGTACACAGTGATAGATTTTCAGCCAGAAACAATAACCATTAAAGCCTATGATAATCAGGGAAGAGAGTCACAAGGCACCATTAGTTTTCAAGTTATTATTGGGTCTTTGACCCATGATATACTTTGTGATGTGATTGATCTAGAGTTATAATACACCATTATTTTAGGCAGGACTTGGTTATAAGAGATTCACACAATCTCATCAACACTGCACCAATGTATCAAGTTTTACCACTTAAGGATAGAGGTGGATAGTCCAGGAGATTTATATCCATATGAGCATTATAATCATCTTAAGGATAAATTTAAAATCTATAATTATCATTATGGTATGAATCCTAGTTTCAAGAAGGATAAAGGAAAAGCTATACTCATTTATCCTTCATCAGATAATTACATAGATCCTAATACCTTGGATTCCATTTCCCACATGCTGCCTCATGAAGCTTCTAATCATTTCACCATTTTATATAATGGATCAGGAGAATATGTGACCCATGAAACATTTCACATTTATAATCTTCCTTAGAATTTGAAAACCTTTGGGTGACCTAAGGTCATCCCACATATGCATTGGCAATGAAAGAACAAAGATAAGGGACCTATCACCCTTGTACTAACATCTGGCCTAGGACCTAGCCCTCTTGATGGAATGAATAATGGTTATACAATGATGATCATGCTAATTATTAGAAAAATGCAAAGTATCTTATTCCCAATAGGATCATGGATCATCACAATTATGAAGGAAGAGATCACGGATCGAATCAGTAAGGAACCATCGAGCCAATTTCCATGACTATGTATGAAAGACCTTATGGACTTAGATTTAAACTTCTTTGGGGTGACCCCACAAATCTTATTTAAAATCCCTCACCAAAAACTAGTGATGATGATGCTGACTGTAAAGTAGAGTCCAATCATAGCCTCACTTTTGATGACCTAGCTAAAACCAATTTGTTAGATAACAATGCCATTTGTACCCTTATCCTATCCATTCATCACAATCCATCACCATTATATTATCTCCACCTGGTAGATTAGGACCAACAAGAATCTAGTCTATCAAGTGATAAGCTCTAGAATGATGAGGCATTTTATGATTTCTTAGGCCTTAGAGACAATGTTTCATTGGGAGATCACAAATCATGATTCTCAATCACATTAGATCCTATAGCCTATTTTGGAGAGTGAGTAAACACCCTTAGCCAAAAAAAATAAGTAAGACATTGAGGTACCAAAGTGAAAACCTCTTTGAGGCACTTTTTAACTAAGGAAAAAATAAAGATAAAGTCCAGTCTATTGGTGAAAACTTGTTTTAGGTGCCATTAAACAGTCGTGTTCATTCTTCTTCAAATTTATACTAAGATACCACCAATGATGAACTTGCCTATGGATCTAAGTTTAATTTTGAAAAAAAATAAGTTTTTGATCAAATTCTCTAATAATTTTTAACTATTTTTATTACATGGGTAAATCCCCCATTAGGAGACTCATATTCATCATGCCTAGGAGAAGTTGAATAACAAGTCCTAACAGAGGACCCTAACATAGTCAAATAGTTTAAGTCACTACCTATTATCCTAGAAGATGGTTCAACCCTCCTAGTTGAAGATATAATAGAGGTAAACAATTGGACTCTAATGGACTTGAAATGGATAAATTTAGGTTCATCCCTCACTAAGGAGGAATGTGATGTTTTTATAGCTCTATTGAGAGAGTTTGTGGATATATTTCCATGGGCCCATTATGACATGTCAGGATTAGACCCCACCTTAGTTCACACCACCTTGTGGTTAATCTGAATGCCAAACTAGTAAAATGAAATCTCTATAAGATGCATCCTCACATTGTTTTATTATTAAATAAAGAGTTGGAAAAACTCTTAGAAGTAGGATGTATCTAATCCATTGATTACTCAAAATGGATCTCTAATGTTGTAACTATTACTAAAAACCCTGAAGGAATCAAAAATTTTACTGATTTTCAAGACATCAACAAAGAATGTCCTAAATATGATTTTCCCTTGCCTAATATCAACATGATTATTGACTACATAGTATGTTATGAGATTATTTCACTCATGGATGGATTTTTAGGATATAATCAGATTAGAATAGCACCAGAAGATCAACATAAAATGGTGTTTAGCACTCCATGGGGAACATTTTGTTATTAGGTGATGCCATTTGGCCTTATAATGTTAGTGATACAAATCAAAGGGATATGACTATCATATTCCATTATATGATGCATGATATTATTGAAGACTATGTCAATGACATATTAAGAAAATCCAAGACCAGGGTTGACCATCTAATAGTGATGTGTAAGATATTTGAAAGACTATGAGAGTATAAAGTTAGACTCAATCCAAATAAATGTGTCTTTCGTGTAAATTGAGGTAAATTACTAGGCTTTATCATGTCTCATAGAGGTATTGAAGTCAATTTGGCTAAAGTCTATGCTATAATCGAGATGCCACCACTAACCAATTTAAAACAACTTCATAGTTTTTAAGGTAAGATCCAGTTAATTTGATGTTTCATCTCTCAACTAGTAGATAAGTGCCATCCATTTACACACATTTTAAATAAGGGAGTTGTATTTCACTGGGATGATCACTACCAAATAACTTTTCAATAACTCAAGGACTATCTTGTTAATCTACCTATTTTATTACTGCATATGTTAAGAAACCAATTCTTGTTATACCTATCAGCTATCAACCATGCTCTAGGGGCACTCTTGGCTAAACATGATGACAAAGGAAAGGATCATGATGTATACTACTTAATTCATACCTTGTTTACATATGAACATAACTATGCACCTATCACAAAAGCTTGTTTAGGCATAGTTTTTGCAACTCAAAAACTATGTCATTACATGTTGAATAATAAAACCATGGTCATTTCAAAGGTATATCAACTCAAGTATCTACTATCTAAAATAAAAAATCTAGGTAGAATGGCTAAATAGATCATGTTTCTTAGTGAGTTTAATGTTGAGTATGTCAATCAAAAATCAATCAAAGGAAAATTTCTTGTAGATTAACTTGCTAAATCACCTCTTATGGACATACAACTATTCATGTTTCCATTTCTTAATGAATCCATCATGACCATTATTGACACACACCTTGAAGAGTAGCCCTAGATGTTGTATTTTTATGGTTCATTCACTACACATGGATTGAGGGTAGGCCTATTTTTTATTACACCCTAAGGGGATCTAATCCCTAAATCATTTATAACCAACTTTCCTTATACAAATAACATGGCCAAGTATGAATCACTTGTTGTAGGACTTTGACAAGTAGTACAGTGGAATATATCTCATATTAAATTTTATGGTGATTCTTAGTTAATCATCAATCAGGTTAGGAATCATTTCCAGACCAAACATGACAAGTTGGTTCTATATAAAGCCATAGTTGACACTCTTAATAAGCAAATTACCAACATTCAATTTGAGCATACACTGAGGGCTAGTAATAAAATTATAGATGCCATGGATACTATTGGATCTCTAATTTGACAAATAGATAAAGCTAAAAAGTATGAGTTCCTTATCAAGAATTTGTCAGCACTAGCTCATGAACCTTCAATCATTACCATGATTTGTGATATTGTTAGTCCTAATTTTATTTGGTACACAGACATTTTAAACTACCTTCATGAAAAATTTATGTCACCTAACCTATCTCAAAAACAAACCAAAGACTTCATTCATCATTTTTCTCAGTACACTCTACTTAGATCTACCATTTACAATCATAGTTTTTATGGAACTCTACTTCATTGATTAACTTCGGTAGAGTCTACATTAGTGTTATGAGAAGTTCATGAAGCATTATGCAGATCACATTCTAGTATGGAAATCCTATAAAAAATCTCTTACATACTACTTAACATTGTCCCATAATAGACATAGATACCACTACATATGTAAAGAAATGTAACAAATGTCAATGACATGCTAATTTAATTCATGCCCCAACAAAAACTCTAAAACTGATGTTGACACCATGGCCATTTTCTACATGGGGACTTGACCTCATTGGGAAGATTAACCCTAGTTCATTTAATGGCCATAAACATATCCTTACCACCACCAAATATTTCACTAAGTGGGTTGAAGCTATACCCCTCACTTATGTGACTATAAAGTAAATTTCCAAATTCATCTTCAACCACCTCATCTATCACTACAGTATTCCCTCTAAAATTATATTTGATAATGGAGGATCATTCAAGAACAAATATGTAGAACATTTATGTATCAAATACAACATCACAAAACACTTTTATATAGCATATTACCCTCAAGGTAATGGCCAAGTTGAGACATCCAACTGAACCATTGTTAACATTCTCAAAAGTATTGTCAATGATGTCGATCATGATTGGCACCTCCAAATATTCCCTACTCTTTAAGCATACCATACCAATCATCATACCCCCATAAGAGCCATTCCTTACTCACTTGTTTATGGTATTGAAGTTATCTTTTCCATTGAGGTTGAATTGTCTTCACTATGCATCTGTTTCAAGCATGCCCTAAATGATCATGACTATTAAGTAGCTTGCCTATAAGAGCTAGACCTACTGGATGAGAAATGCATGACCATGCTCAATAGTCTTCAAGCATATCAGAATTGACACAAAGGCCACTACAATAAGCATCTGAAGTATCAAACATTTTAACTTGGTGATTTTGTTCTCAAAGAAAACCAAAAGAATACCATGACTAAGAAGAAACATAAAGAGAAATTCAAACCAAACTTGATAGGGCCTTTCACAACACTACAGATTATGGATTAGGTGCATACAAGCTTGCCACACCAGACAATGATGAACTTCCAGAACCAATGAATATTATTCATCTCAAGCAGTACTATGCTTGACTACTAAGGTGTATTGTCTATAAGTACAATTTTAGTTATGCCTTTTTGTCACTATTATTCTTTGTAACATACCATTCTTATCCATCCTTTTTGTTGTATCCACTTTTCACTTATGACCTATCAACCTAGTGTGTGCTAAGAACCTATCCTATTTAACCTTAGTTTTTTTAATTTATTACATAGTTTTAGCATCAAGGTATTTGATTAGTTGATTAGTTTATTTTTGGGACAGTGTGATAGAAGTTTTAGTAGTTACATCCTTCATTTATTATTCTTTCTTACCACTGATCTTGCTACTAATTATAACCACCTTTGGGAATATTAGTACCTTTGATCTATGTCATTGTGTCCTATTTATAACCATCTATGGGAAAACTAGGGAAAATACTAATCCTTGATGTACCAACTTTCCACTTCCTATGCCATACTGTGTCTTCTTACCAACTATGCCTATTTTGTTTGAATTGGCTACCACACTAGTTGAATTCCTTCACTTAAATAGAAAAACTATAGTGACTTGAGGTCTTATTCTGAGACTATGTAGGCAACACTCAATACTTGTTGAGGTCATCTCAGTCACCCTTTTCAGCCATGCTCTCACCATTTTATGAGTAATCAAAGCCACACTCTCATCATTTTGTGAGCAACCTAAGCCAAGCTCTCACCATTTTATGAGCAATTAAAGCCATGCTTTCACCATTTATGAGAAATTGAAGCCACACTCTTGCCATTTTATGAGTAAATTTAGTTTAAATTATCTTTCCATTTTGTGATCTTGAACCATTTGGTGTCTCATCATTCTTTATTGAGTTGAGATACTCTGAAACTTCCAAAAACATTTCAAAAAAATCAGTAGAAAAGAGCAAAAACATTGACTACTTCTTTGCATTAAAGATTCTGGGAACTCTTACTAAGTTACAAGCCAATAATTTTTCATTTAGTTTCTTCATTCTTTTTGGTCTTTTTCTCTCATGTACTTACCATTTTTTAATACCAGTCCCATTCTTCTATCACATCCATTCTATTTTTTTCATTAGTTATCACATTCTTCCCATTCCCTCAGAGAACTACATTTGGCCTAAAGTTTCTTATTAGATATTACATCCATGGAACTATATAGGTAACATCAACTTTCCTAGTGCATATGGAGCTATCTCATCCACCACTTCCTTTTCTTCTATTCCCCCATTTTGTTCATTTGTTAAGTTTTCTCTTATTTTCTAGGGGCAATGTTCATAGGGTTTTTATTGCTTTATTTGTTTGTCTATTTTTGCTTTTTTTTGTTTGTTTATTTGTATGCTTGTTTGTTTCCTTTTAACATTATTGTCTTGACCATTTTATGTGTGTTCATTGGGTGATTCCTTGTCCACACTTACACTTGAATCCATCCATATTCATATGTTTATATTGTCATCATGGTTTCTATCATTAGTGCATTGTTTTCTATTGACTATTAGATTATGTGAGTCAGTCCTTATGCATATTTTGGCCAATTATTTATGGTGTTATATCATAAATCTTACCATCACATGATATAAAAAAACTTGGATTCAAGAAGTCTATCCAGCGATGGTAACATCTCTTTAACACTAACATCCCAATCATATCCCAAATAGAGTAATTAACCATGAAAATTTTCAACCTTTATTAGTTCAGATGAGTATCTCCCTACTAGTAGGTTATTCCAATTCATCATTATCCTCTATGTTAAGTTATCATCATCATCAACCAAGTTATTCATGTTTTCCATAATCGGGGTCCAATGAATATAACCACCTATGTGAAAATAACTATACACCATCCAACATGCATTTCTCAATGATTATAAATGCCTTTAGGAGAATCATTGTGTTGTCACCACTTTAATTTTTTTGCCCATACAATGGCATTTTATTATCTTTTTTATCTCTCCTAACTAGGGCAACTCCATCTTCTTAATGAATATAACCACCTTTGGCCAAATCATTGCGTTATCATATCATGTTGCCACTATTAGGGTATAATGCTTATAACCACCTTTAGACAGGCCATTGTGAACCATCTCACTTATATTTTCAATTATTTTAACTACTTTTTCAATATAATTTTTTTTTCACCCCATCATCTTTCCTTTCTTTAGTTCCCTCATTTTGTTTCTTTCTTTTCAAGGGACTATTTTTTGACTTTTGCCAACCATTCCCTCAAGGGGGAATCATACAGTTAGTTTATCATTAATTTAGTTGTAGGCATATTGGAACTTTTCATTCTTTGAGAAAATGTTACTATGTTTATAGCTTAAAATTCCTTCCCAAATAGGGTCAGACTGTAGACACCTAAAACTAGAAACTAATAACCTCTAACCAGGCTTTTGGACAATTTCCACCAAAATGCACAATTTGGCCTAAAAACACTAAAACATGATAAATGATGTGAAATTGGCATATTCAAGTGCCAATTTTGGCTAGGGTATCACTAAATAGGGTAATGTAATTTATGGTCTAACTAAATTTGATGAGATCATTTTGAGTCAAAATGATAAATTTGTACCTACGTACTTTGGACTACTCTGTCCTATCAAATCTTCTAAACAAGATGCATGCCTTTGTTATTTTTTGTTGGAAATGTTGTAAATGGAAATATGATTCCAACACATCTAATGTGGACTTTTAATTCCAATCCAATCAAATTTAGGACCAATAACAACTCATTTTGATCAATTTGAGTAATTTATGCATAAAGTGCTTAATCATGTTTAAGAGCTAATTAACCCAAATTAAGGCCTAATCAAGAATTCCATGGAGACTTGTTGAGTGCTTTATTTTAGAAATGAATATTGAATATCTACATCATCAAGTGACCTCATTTCTTGGGAAGGCATCCCTAGGCCATAAATGCCACAAATATTAAGATTCATGCCTCCCATGCCTCATCAATGCCTTCCATGATGCCCTCCATGCCTCTTAATTTCCCCTTCTCCCAATTTCATGATGAGGATAATTATAAACTTAATTCCAAAAATTAATTTAATCCTCAACCAAAAATCTTAATCTTGAGATGGATGGTTGAGGTTGATTATGATCAAATCAAAAAATTTATAAATAAGAAGCCTCACAACATCATTTCTAAGCTTAATTTTTTTAAAGTTATAATGCAAGATTGGTTCTAAAAGCTTCAATAAAATAGTGTTATAATGCCAAATTTATTCTAAGTCAAGCCAAGCCAAAAGCCAAAGGTGCCAAGGAGAGATGGAGGTAGCCAAGCTTCCATTACCAAGGACTTCATGAGCACAAAATTAGCAAGCCACTACTACAAAAGCATTTAGAGCATCCAAGGAAGGTGAAGTAACTCTTGTATTTTATTCCTTGCTTTTTAGTTGTGATTATCATTTGTTTTTGTTAACTAAGCTCTCCCTAACATCTAAGCCTAGAGATGTTATGCTATTAGTGTATTTATTTCATTCTATTTTCATTTTGGAACTAACACAATACTAACCATCCTCTCTTGAGTCAGATTCCTAGATCACATAGCATAAGTAAAATTTCATGAGGCCCAGCCTTATCTAAAAATTATATAACCATTTTACATATATCATGTTTGCTACTCAATATGGATTGTGCTATGTAGAGTGGTTTTTTACTCTTGCTAAGTATTTTTATTGGTTATATGTGTCACACTAATTTATAAATTGGAAGTGAAGTAGGATCTTATAATAAATTTTATGACTAAGATTCTTAAGGATATATGGACAAATCTACCTCTAACTATGTAATTCTAATACCATCTATGCCTCTGATGATATATCTATGTTTCATAGATGTATGGATGATTTATATCTCTTATATATCAATCTATCCTTGAGAGGAGAGAATAAACCTATAGAAAATATGTATTATACTTATAAATCCATTGGTTGATAAATTAACTTATGCAAATAAGATTTTAACCATAGAATGTATTCTATTTTAGGTTATGTTTCACCCTTGTGTAGTGAAGGTAACCTCACATGTGTGACTAGAGGTCCCTTATTTTGTATATAATGCTTGAGGAAAATAATTTATAGCTCCTATACGTATATAAAGATCCACTAGGGAGTGTATGGTGGAACCAATCTACTATTTTGTCCTTTAGTGACTTTGGAAATACTTGTAGTATAATTAGATGGTTTGTAAAATGAGCCATATATTTCTTATAATCATGGAGATGTAAATATGGATCTCCTTGTCCATGAAATATATGTAACACTAGTATCTTAAAGTTATGTGGTAACCTCATAGTTGAGATTTTCGATAGAATAGGATAATTATGGACAACATTGGCATCAACCTAAAATTTGTATTCTTCATTATCCAAGGTGAGATGATGCACTTATTTTTTCAAATTACCCACATCATGAATTAAATAAAATTATACTTATGAAGGTATATTATCATTATCGAGGGGTTTATTTAATGCTTGAATTTTATTTTTTATTTTATCCATTGGTATATTAGATTGGAAATCTTTTTTAGAAAGGTTTGGTGTGCTATCAATAGCCCTTGGAGGTGTTATACATTGGACCCAGTTAGTTGTAAATGAAATATCACCCTCATTTGTGTTTGTTTGATAAATGGGTTCCACTATAGTAAATGGGGTTGAGGGGGATTCATTGGTATCTTTTATATTTTTATTTTAAATAGAAGGTGCTTCATTATCTAGTGAACGGAAATTATGAACATAGTAATAAGTGTGTTACCAAAGGTTCCCGATTCAATAGAACATGTTAAGGATGATGATAGCTAAGTTTTATTAGTCTATGCAAGATAGTATAGAGAGTTAATATTCTAATAAAATCATGAATAAAGTGAGTTATAGTGTGATAGATAAGAATTAGACTAATCCAGAGCTTTATAAAGGGTTGCAGAGTAATCGAGTAACTTTATAGAGGATTGAACAAGAAATTAAACATGATAACATAGATAAGAAGTAACATAAAAAATATCATAGGTAACCATAACCATAAATATATATTTATCTCAACAAATGTTCTTTAATTTCTTCATATAAGCATACATATTTATAGTTTATATAGTTCCTAACTATTCATATTCTATCTCATATGTTAGAACCAAAAATAGGAGACTATTCTTCACTTATCCTTTCACAAGCTGAAGAGGATAGGACAAAATACATATAGCTGATAATTTCATATATAATACATGAATATTTGATGAATATTCTCCACAACCTTACTTATTAAGTTTTTTTCTCCCAACACTTTCCCAGACATAAATTGTTATTGCTGTCATCAAATTATAGACCCTAGGATACTCTATGAAACTCCTAAAATTTGATGTAACATGGAATCATCTCTCAAGTTTTGGGTGAATGTGTTAGACATATGAATCTCTAGATTATGATGGCTAGCTCCCTAGATTGATCTTTAAGTGCTTATCACATAATCTAATGATTGTTTTGGTGAAAAGGGTTAGGATTTTTCATGAAAATGAAACTACACTAAAGAGGTGATACACAAAGACATATCCCAAAGACTATTACACTCCTAATGAGAAACAAAGTTTTCTATAACTATTTCTAGGCATTGAAGGATCCTAAAATAGTGTTTCAATGTGAAGGTAGGCATACATAGGATAATCAAAAAGATAAATAATCTAGGGGTAGATTACACAACATATAGACAATTTCATACTTTAAGGGGATCCTAGTACATTCATACACTTCACATGACCTATTAAAATCATAGCTCTTGCTAAAACATGAAGGATAAAGAGAAGTAAGGACGACACAATCACTTAGCTCCACTATACCTCACTCACACACTTAAAAAAAAATTATAAACTTAGAATTATAATTTTATTCAATTTTTAAAGACAAAATTGAATTTCATACCATCAAGGCCTCATCATACTATCTATGGTCTCCTTTACAATAGACAAGATGGCTCACATTTATAGAATTTGGAAGAAGAGAGAGAAAAGAGAAGTTGAAGAGGTACAAGGATAAGTATCTAAAGGTGGAAATAAATTAAAATTCATATGAATTAGGTGTAATAATATTCATGAAACTTATTTTCACATCATTTTATCCCCAATTATCCTCTTCTGTAAGTGTGGTATAGTAATCTTCTCAATTATTCTCTCTTATGAAACTGCCTTCATGATGGGCTTTCAAGAACACTTCAAAGTAGGTTAGGGACAAGTGTTGCATATAAATGATTTGGAGGAAATGTGTCCATACCAAACTAATCACCTTCCTTGTTTTGGTTTTGAGACTCTTCACAAGCATCTTTAAGCCTTGGAACTCCTTCTTGATAAGTGGAAAAAGGCAAGATTTTAATCATGAGATATCTTGGAAAGTTACATTTGCATCCAACGAACACTTGGAAACTATATTGAAGCATTTAAAATAGTTACATTACTTGAAATCATAAATTACCCTCTTAGGTGTCATAAGACCTCTTTGTCCCATTAGGCCTATTTAGGCCAAAATAGCTAAAATTTAGATTTAGCTTAATTGGTGTAATTATTCTTAATTAAATGCCTATTATAATAATATTTAGATGAAAAAAATTCATCTAGAACCATAAAACTCTCTTCAAGTTCCCATTTTTTTAATAGAGCCTTCACTAGGCATATTCTTCTTATATCCCTATCTTTACAAAAGTCCACTTGTGTAGGAGAATGTATAGACTTACAAAACTAAGTGAGACAATTTTGGAGAACCATTTTCCTTCATTGTGATATATGCCAATTTTCATGCTACAAAACTTAATTAAAATGTGTTTTAAGATCAATTAGGCCTAATTAGGCCTTTTTAGCCTAGAGGACAAAAAATTCTCATTTTGTGCTCCCACACGTGTTAAATAAGAAAGCAGCCTATAATTCAATTTTTTCATTTTCTTAGCATCCCTCATATTTATTTTGAGCTCTTGATCATCTATGCAAACCCTTGTTCTAACATTAAATGCTCTTTTTTAGCTTATTTTATACAACCCTGCACTTGAAAGCATAGACCAATGGCATGAGGTGGATCTTAGGAGATTTATCAAGGTCATAATGATTATTTTCAAGATTGAAACATCCATTTGAGTTATTTATTAGCCTTTCTCTCTCATTAGGTTTAAAATAGGATTCTTGGAGGGTTTTAGAGTGAATAACCCTCTTAGCATTTGTTCATGCATGATACATATTGTAAATTTGATAAAATACAACTTATGGCTCCTCAAGGACCTCCTTAAACTTCCTTGAATGGTTCAAGGTCCCATTCACAAGCTCATGAAAGATGTGAACATTCCAATATGACCATTCGAGCCATTTTCAAGCATTTTGTGAGATATGGGAGCTTCTTAAGCCAAAGCATGGTTTATCAGAAACTTTATCTATATATTATGGATATAAAACCTCTTAAAATTTACCATAAACCTTCTCCAATCCTTATAACAACTCTTCAATAATTAAGAACGAATTTGGCCCTTGTTTTGGAAACACATTTAAGCCTTACCAACTAGGCATGCCTACACCTTTGAAACAAATGAAAATTATGGACATATAATATATATTAACATGGATTGAATACATAATTTACAATTACATATAGGTTATTTGAAACACTAAAAGTCTTTTAGAATTATATAACTTAAAGTGACCTTGCATTTGGCATTGGATTTGCATGTTCTCATTATTAGGTCTGTCTGCAGACCTTTTGGTCTAGAAAATTTTACCTACATCCAAACCTTTTGGACATGTTTTTAAAATCTATCCATATTTCACCTAGATATTTAAATCTTCTTTAATGGTCCAGTTGATCTTTGGTTCACCATTCCACCTATTTCCCCCAAAACTGTCATTTCCATGCCTAGGAAAATTGTCCCTACTCTAAGATAGAATAGGGTTATGTCACCTTGTTTTTTGAACCAAAAAAATAATTTTAATATGTTTATAAACTCTCAAGGTTAATAATTACCAAATTTTATCCTTTAAATCTAAGGTTTGGTCACCTAAATATCACCATTTCTAAGGTAGACCTTCTCTAGGTAGGTTGTATGCAGGGTAGGCAGGGTATAGGCTATGCTTGTAAGAAATGAAGGTTCTCCTATGATTTTTAATGACATATAAGGGTAATTAATTCCTCAAATGGTGTATTTAAACCATTTTATATTATAATTTCCCCTCAAACACTTCCATGCCTTTATAAACCATCAAATAGGCCATTGACTGCTTATTGAGGAATCACTATTTAGGGTGTTGGTTATAGGTGATTATGGTGGTGTTTATGAATTTAAGGACACAATAACACATATTTTATGCTCAAAATGTTATTTTATATTGAATTATAATATATCATCTTACCAAGTTCAATATTCACTCATTTGCACCATTTTATCTTTCATTCCCAAGACTAGGCTCAGTTATGTGGACTAAGACATTTCAAAACCCCTACCTATAGGTAATCACTAAGCCTTGACATATGTATTTGTACATAATATTAATTATATTAGGTCATGAGACCTCCTTATTATTTTATACTTCTTTTAAATCTTTCAAACCATATCAATTCTTTACCTAGATCATCAATTGAGACACCCTAGCTTGACTATGACAGTCATACATTTAGGCCTATTATAGGTGCTTGTGATAGGTTAATGATTTTAAGACACCATAAAAACTTATTATATATGTTAAAAATCCCATATTGGTGGTCATATATCAAATATACAAAACTAATCTCCATCACTTTCATTATTTCATCCCTCAATCCTAAGATTAGGCCTCTATTTGTTAAGGACCGAGACACTCTTATGCTCCTACCCATGGATTATATGGATAGTATTGGTCTTAAAACCAATGATTAAATATATATTTGAGAAATCCATATTTATTATATATGATTTTTTACCCACCAATTGACCTTGAGTGATATTAGCATCAATGGAGACACTCTCCAACTCATTACCTGTTTGGACTGAGACAGGCCTATAAGTTATATTTAGGATCATTTGGATCATGGTAGTGAAGTCTAAGGATTTTTGAGGTTATATTTAGATCAATATTACTCACTATAGGACCATATTTTATTATTATTAATCCTCAACACCATCTCTTTATTCCAATCATTGAAACATTGCCTTCATTAGATACTCTTCCCTATATACAAATAGGGGGTAGGCTTAAAAGGACATTTCATGCAATAAAATTCTTCTTCATGACTGTTGACATAGAATATTTCACCCTTGGTGGGAGGCTAAGCTCCTACCTTATTCACACAATAATGGAAACTCCCCTCTCACCTATGGGACTGACAAAGCTGGAGGGGAGAGTCTTTAGATGAGGGCTAGCTCCCTCTGATGTATCATTTAGGCCCTGGTTTCTCCTATTGCTAACAAATAAAATGTAAAAAGGGGGGATGAAAATGGGGAGAGAGATGATAAAAATATAACCTAAGCCTAAAAATTTAAAAAGGGTGATACACCAAAAATGGTTGATCTACGCCACTCGAACATACACTTTCCATCGAGAACAAGCTCCCATACACTTCATCTGACACGAAAAAACCTTCTACATCAGTGGGTTAGGGGTCCATGGAGATACAGGGAGGAAATAACTACTAGAGGCATCCTAAGACACATTGTAGCAGCCTATCCACTTCACCTATACTCTTTTAGGGAGGCTTTTGACAGACTTGTAAAAGGAAACTCAAAAATACACTAAACATGCTGAAATCATTTTGCAAAAGCATTAAGAAAATGACTTAACACAAAAACAACAAATCAACAAATACTAAAGATGTAAAACTCAGAATGGAGGTAAAAATGCTATGTTTTGATTTAAGGAAAATTCTGGCAGAGCTCTACCTTACAAGCTCGAGAGATTTTTGGGCAGAGTTTTGCCTTAAGGCTGAGAGCAGATCTTTTCTCCAAAGAGAAGTTTACAATATATAGAAAGAGGAAGAGAAAGTTGGCGCTTCCTAGGAAAGATTTTGGTGCTCATTTCTACAAGTGGCCCATGTGCATTTTGAACTTTGGGAAGAGGAAACCACTATTACTGATGCCATTCTTTAGAAAAGGCCTATTGGAACCGTGTTGTACAATCACCCAAATTGACTTTGGCATTCAAACATTAATGAAAGAACACGGCCATGCCTCTTTCTTGCAAATAGACTACAATTTGTCACCTCATCAATGCCAACTAGAGAAAATAGGGTGTGCCATTAATCTGGCAATAACTCACCTTCCCTTTGCCACATAGACACCTTGTCTTTTCTACTCCTTGTCTTCTTCCTACTCTTTCAGCCCTCGGGGTGATCTTCTAGCTAGTCGTTGCATTCCTTGGGTTCTTTTCATGATTTGGTGCTTAGATAGTTCAAAACAAAAGGCTACTTCACTATGTTAAATTTGATGTTCACGTGGCCATCACCCAACAGCTAGTTCATCTCCTTAAATTTGATGGTTTTCAAGATGTCACTGTGCTCAGCAAAAGTCATTGGGTCTTTCCTGTGGCCTTTTTTGAGCTTCAGGCTTTTTCCCGTGGACAAAAAGTATATGGGAATTGGCCACTTTGACTTTTCTATTGGGAATTTTACTTTGAACTAGTGGCCCTTCCCCAAAATCCTTTGGGCTTTTTTGAAATGCTTCTTTGGCTATCATTGGAGTGTTTCCTGCCCTTTGCAAGGGCATCTGAACCTTGAACTACCCTCCGCAAGGGCTTTTGGACCCAACACTTCCCTTTAGCTATAGGGCACACCTTTGAACCAAGCTATTAAACTAACCCATTAAACCAAAAATGGTTCAATGATTTAATCGGTTCAACAGTTTAACCACTACACATCGAGCCCATTGAACCAAGCCTTTAAACTAATTCATTGAACCTCCTTCTTAAACCAAAGTGATTGAACTGAAGCGATTGAACCAAAGTGTTGAACTTAAGTGTTGAACCAAATTATTGAACCAGTTTAACAGTTCAATGCTACGTGTTGATGCCAAGTGAACCAAGCCTTTGAACTTGCTGATGAACCAAATGATTGAACCACTCCATTGAATCACTTCAATGGTGCGTGTTGAGTTCATTAAACTTTGGCATTAAACCATTTGATTAAATTGGAAGCTGCTTGAACTAACTAAATTGAATTGAGTGATGGACCCTTACATTTGAACTAAGCATGATGTGTTGAACCAACTAAGTTAAACCAAGGCTTGAAACAAAGGCATTGAACCAATGCATTGAACCAGTTTAACGGTTCAAAGTTGTGTGACAGTTGAAACAAGCCCATTGAACTCTTTTGTTTGAACCAAAAGCCATGAAGCAAGCAATGAACCAAGCTGAGAAATTGAAGTGATGAACCAAGATTTGAAATGGAGTGATTGAGCTATCGATTGAACCAAGGCTCGAATCAAGGCCAATTGAACTACCAATTGAATCAAACATTGAACCAAGGCTGATTGAACCAAGTGATTGAACCAAAGCATTGAACTAGTTCAATGGTGTAACCATGCCAACTTGTCTTGTGATTTTATTCAGACCAAAGCTTGAAGAAGCCTTGTAACAACCCAAAACTCTCTGAACTAATCTTTCATGCACCAAAGGACTAACCTACTGAGTCCATAGAAATCTAAAACCTACAGAGTTTGTAGAAATCTAAAACCTATAGAGTCCATAGATTTAGACCTATAGAGTCCATAGATTTAAACTTTTAGAGTCTATAAAAATTCCTAGATTCATGTAAAATCAAAAAATGAAAATGGCCTAGAACAGAAGGGGCAGAGGGGGACCAGTTTTTGGCCTGTTGGGCAAAAAATGGTCAACAAATTGGTGACTCCCAAGGGAAGTATGCATGATATGCTTAAAGACCAGTTTCCTTGTAGTCTATTAGGCATGGAGTTAGATGCAACTTGAACAAAAATCAGCAACAACCCCACAATATCTAAGAATCAAACATGAAGCTTTTTACCCCACACGCAAAGGGAAACACACAAGGCTAAAAAACACTACTTGTGCAAACTACACTTAAGGAAAATAGGAAAGATAACTAAAAGCAAACTACTATATAAAACTAACCAAGAATGTTTTCCTCCCTCCTGGACCAAAGGGAAATATTTTTAAGTCCCCTTCCTGGCAAGAAGACTTATGGTGCCAGACAAGTAGCTGAATGAAAAGAAGATTTGGTGACCTACTCCTCTTGCCTGTCACCTGGATTGGCTGGCATCTAAGTGAATCAAATTCAAACATGCTTCCAACATATGTGTAATTTACTTGTTCTTAGAAGCTTGTTGAATGTTGGTCCTTCATACTGCTGCTCTTCACCAAGAACTTAGTGGCTACTGGCTTATCACCATTAGCCTTTGACATGTATAGCTCCTTTGTAGTGCATCATGATCTAACCCATTTCCTTTTGCTTCATTGCAAACTCTATCAAACTCATCCTCTACTCCCTCTTGGCCTTCTTGAAGAAGGGTGATTGTTGTGATGTCTAAAATGGACTCACAAAATGATTGCTCATCCCACAAAACATCACCTCTTTGTTCAAAGCTTTCTTCTTCAAGACCTTCCTCTAGGAAGACAGACCTCTCCTTTTCCTCCTTGATGATTAAGGTCTTTAGATGTTTAAAGGTATCCTCTTGATCCTCCTCCAACTTAGGCTCCTCAACAGATTTATCCTCCTCATCGAAGCAACAAGGAAGTTCATCTAATAAGGGGGGAAAGAGATCACCATGCTTTTGTTCCTCCTCATACTGATGGAAAATTTGCATGTACATGTGACCTAAGTCTTCTCCATTACTGATGGGGTCTTCACAAGGAGCATCAATGATGATTCCTTCTTCATTATCACTCATAAAAGCCTCTTGGGAAACTATAGATTGGATCTTATGCTCCTCTTTCACCTCATGTAGAATAGGTTCCTCCTTGAAAAAGGATGAAGTGGAGAAAACATGTGGAAGAGGAGGCAGTCCTTGAGCTAGAATCAAATGATTCTCCTCTTTCCACTTGGTCAACACTTCATCTATATCAAGTATGGCTTGATAGCTCTCTTGGAAATGTGTAGGTGGGGTGTGTGCAGACATAGAATGTGTCATTGGGTCGGAACTATCCATCACACACTGGTTGAGGAATCTCTCTTTAGATTCTAATTCTGCAATTCTCCTGGCTAAATCCTCTTAGAAGAACCTTTATTAGAGGTCACTAGCATCATCATGAGCATGAGCAGCCTCATATTCTTCAAGGTTTTGAGAAAAACCTTGCTTCTCCTCTTTCCTACCCCATGATTCCACTGTTTCCCCCCAGTTTAGGATCTTAGAATTGGAATTTTGCTCCTATGAATAGGAAGCAACTTTGTTTTCTCAAAGGTCCTAGGGCTCCTCCATAAGGTCTGGAAGTTTGAACTCTCTTTCACGAAGTAGACTCATCCTAGCCTCTAAATCTTCAATTTGTTTGGATAGATTATCCTAAAAGAGTCTTTCTTGGAGGTCACCAGCATCATCCTCTTTAAGGCTCTGGGCTAGTTCTTGACATTCCTTCCTCCAACTCATAATCTACACATCATGTTGAAAAACTTGGGGAGGTTGAGGAATGTTAGGAAGAGACTGTTGATGTACTAAAAGAGTCTCTAGAAGATGGATGTGTTGGCTCATGATATTCCCTTCAATGGAAGATTCATAATACAAGGAATTGAAGAGATTGATCTCCATGGGGGGTTGTTTTAATGCCCTTTGATGTTGGAAAGCTAAGCACATAGGATTGAGAGTAGATACATCAAATGAGCTAGAGTGAGTAAGTGCTATCTGATAGGAAGGATTTGGTGCACAAGAGGGGGCTTTCTTCAGAATAGGAGGGGGCACACAAGGCTGACTACCTTAAATAAATGGATTTATCCATTTTGCTACCTCCTCCTCCATGGATTACAAGGCTTGAGCTTGCCTAAACAAACACTCCTCTTTATACATCATCTCTTACTGATATCCATACTACTCCTCTAGTCTATCAATCTCCATCATCTACTTCTCAACCTCTAACATCATTTCCCTTATTATTATAGGGTAATTAGGAGAGCTACTTGAGGTGATTCTCTAAAATTTTTGAGTGTAATCATAGTCACATGAAGGAATACAAGGTCCATGATCTTGTGCAAAGGAATTCTACATACAAAAGTGATTTCTAATGGCACCAGGCTGCTTAACCAGCTGATTCAACTCAAACTCACCATAGGTGTTGATGCAAAAGCCTCTAAAGGTTGGTTGGCTGAAGAACACACCAAAAATTCTTCAACTCTTTGGACAAAACTTGTCCTAGTTAGTCCCATTGGGTGTGCTAGAAATTGTTGACACAGATGATTACACCCTTGGTAGGAGGTTGAGCTCATACCTTCTTCACACAACAATGTAAACTCCCCTCTCATCTGTGGGACTGGTGAAGTTGGAGGGGAGAGTCTCTAGATGAGGACTAGCTCCCTCTGATGTATCATTTAGGCCCTAGTTTCTCCTATTGCTAATAAATAAAATGTAAAAAGTGGGGGATGAAAAGGGGGAGAGAGATGCTAAAAATAGAACCTAAGCCTAAAAATGTAAAAAGGGTGATACACCATAAAATGGTTGATCTAATCCACCTGAACATACACTTTCCACCGAGAACAAGCTCTCATACACTTCATCTAACACGAGAAAACCTTTTGCATTAGTGGGTTAGGGGTTTGTGGAGATATAAGGAGGAAATTACTACTACAAGAATTCTGAGACACACTGCAGTAGCCTATCCACTTCACCTATACTCCTCTAGGGATGCTTTTGATAGACCTATAAAAGGAAACTCAAGAATACACCAAACATGCTAAAATCATTCTACAAAAGCATTAAGAAAATGACTTAACATAGAATCAAGGCATAGACACATACTAAATATGTAAAACTCAGAATGGAGGTAAAAATTCTATGTTCTGATTCAAGGTAAAATTCTGGCAGAGCTCTACCTTACAAGTTGGAGAGATTTTTGGGCAGAGTTTTGCCTTAAAGCTGAGAGTGGAAGATAAACTTGGCACTTCCTAGGAAATATTTTGATGAAAACTGACCTTACACTGCTTCTGTAACCATCAAATGTGGGCTAACTTCTTATACAGGCCTATCTAGATCATTCATTCCTTGTAACCCTATTTCCCCTATTTATTGGCCATAAATCCTTATAGGTTAACTCAATCAGGTAAGTAAAAACATTTCTGGATACCCATTAAGAACTTCTATAACATACTAAAAAATCTCTTGAGGTTACTTTGTACGGAATTGTACTTTCTTCTTTATGCCCTGTTCTAATTAGCCCTCCTTAAATGCAAAACACCTTATCCATGGTGAAGTATGGACTTTATAATAAAACAAAGCATCATTCCAGATACCCATTATGTTCTTACAGGTGAATCAATTGTTTTTTAGTGCACTTCTTTGGAAGAATCCACTTTTCTTATATTGGCCTATGCTCTTCATCTCACATGCACCTAGGATCCACTTGGCAATTGTTTTTTTCCATAATTATCCATACTATAGCATCTTTCAACCACTTCCAACAGTTTTATAACATCATAAAGGGTCAAATTATAAAGTTTCAAGAGTTTTCAAGCTTTAAAACTCATTTTGAGGGTTTGAACCTAATTCAGGATTTTCCCATGACAGTCACAGGCTGAGAGCTTATTATTTTTGCTGGGATTGTTATAGCTTGTTTCAAGGATTCAAATTAGTTGTCTATAGTCTGTATTGATTCCCTACACCTTCTACAATCATCCTCTAGGTCATATCAACCTTCTGTACCTTCTAATGTTCACCAACTCAGTTGTCTTTGACTGTATTTTTATAACAGTCAACAGGGTTCATGCTTTCTTCTCAAATAAAATGGTTAACAAGGTTCCAAGGTGATATATAAACATTTCAATACCTTAAATTATTTCCCCATCCATATTCTCATGTCAAAGATGACTTATCAATCCATTCACAATGCAAAAACATACAAGTTTCTTAACTTTTTCTGTACACTGTCATACACAGGCCGAGAGCTTATTGTGGGAGATTTAAGACATCAAATGGGTTTTTAAGACCTGTTTCTCCTCTATTAATTTTTTAATTTCCTTAGGGACATATTTCCATACCATTTTCAACTCCATACAAACATTTTCACATGGGTTTTACCTTGGACAGTGGGTTGTAAGTATACAAGCCTGAATACCCTGTTTAGGCCTGTTTTGGGCTTTTTATACATTCAAAGCTCTTTAAGAACTCTTCATCACATAAGACTAGTTTAAAATTATTCCCAACACACAAACTAACCAATCTACATGTGGCTTTCTCAATGTTCTTATAGAAAACCATCACACACACACACACACACACATTAATATATATATATATATATATATATATATATATATATAGGCCTATCACCAAAATTCATAATGAAACCATATGTGAAACAAATACATTCATTCTTTCTTGATCATCTAGAAGACTTATAGGTCAATATCCATGGCTTTCAAATCCTTGTCTACACATTCTCTTGACTTCACATCAAATCTGCTCCTTCATACATTCTCTATTGCTCCTTGTCTTTCCTTTAACATTTCTTGAGTGAGGTCCTCCCTCACTAGTTCTTCTCTCTTTTCTTCATTCCATTCTCTTTCCTTGAATGAGAGAACTTTTCCTTTCTGTCCTTCTTCCCTTCTACACCTCTCTCCTTCTCTCTCATTACTGAATTCTCTTCTTTTTTTCTCTTTTCAAGAACTTCCCCTCTAACTTCTATGCCCAATTTGGGATTAAGGCAAAACAATATGTTGTTTGAAAGTTTTAACAATTTACTAAGGTTGAAAATAGTTTCAACCATTTCCCCCTAATTTTCTCAACAGCCTAACCATCACTTTTTACCTTTTCACTTTCACTTTTTGATAATTACATTTTACTTTCAAGATGAAAATTTGAAATCTACACAATTTGGAGGGAAAACTAGAATTTGAAATTTCCCACTAGAATTTCATTTGCAACTAGTCCTCCATGGTGCTATTGAAGATGCTCCTGCATCATACTATCCCTCTAGAAAAGATTTGAACCTTAGTTCAAATGGGATGCTTCCTCCATGCTTTATCCTTCACTTGTATACCTAGATTCCAAGGTCTTGTTGTCAATGCCAATGCTTGTCTTTGATAGTCTTTGTCTTTCATCTTGCTTTTCTTCCTCTTCTGGTATGTTCTTCTCCTCATCTCTTTCTTAGCAGCCATCTCCCACTTCCATGCTTCTTCATCTTCATTCATGTCTTCAAGATCTTTTTGTTGTTCTTCTTGGTTCATGAGCTTCTCTAATGACTCATGTATGTCATTCACTTCAGAAACCTTCATACCTGCATACAAAACATTCAAAGCCACCTTAGAATCAAAATCTTTAGGCCATGAAGCCTCTTGGCTGCCTTCACATTTCTTCTCCTTGATTAAAACTATTTTGACCTCTTTGCTTTGCTCTTGTATTGTCTCACTCTTTCCAATGGTGTCTTCACCATGGCTTGTACCTTCTTTTATCTCTCTTGAGTGACCAAATAGCTACTCCAACATCTTCAACTCTACCTTTAGTAATTCTGAACCTTGGGAAGAGGAAACCACTATTACTAATGTCATTCTTCAGAAAAGGCCTACTAGAACCATGTTATACAATCACCAAAATTGACTTTGGTATTCAAACATTAATGCAAGAACATGGCCATGCCTCTTTCCTACAAATAGACTACAGTTTGTCCCCTCATCAATGCAAACTAGAGAAAATAGGCTGCACCATTCATCTAGCAATAACTCACCTTCCCTTTGCCACTTGGATGCCTTGTCTTTTTTGCTCCTTGTCTTCTTCCTACTATTTCAGCCCTTGGGGGTGATCTTTTGTTAGGTCATTATGTTCCTTGGGTTCTTTTCATGATTTGGTGCTTAAACAATTCAAAACAAATGGCTACTTCACTGTGTTAAATTTGACGTTCACGCGGCCATCACCCAATGGCTAGTTTGTCTCCTTGAATTTGATAGTTTTCGAGATGTCACTATCCTCGGCAAAAGTCATCGAGTCTTTCCTATGGCCTTTTCTAAGCTTCGAGATTTTTCTCATGGATAAAAAGTTTGTGGGAATTGGCTGCTTTGACTTTTAGTTTAGGCCTTTACTTTGAACTAGCGGCCCTTCCCTGAAATCCTTCAAGCTTTTTTGAAATGCTTCTTTGGCTATCTTTGGAGTGTTTCCTACCCTCCACAAGGGCATCTAAACCTTGAACTACCCTCTATAAGGGCTTTTGGACCCAATGCTACCCTTCAACTGTAAGGCACACCTTTGAACCAAGATATTGAACCAACCCATTGAACCAAAAATGGTTCATGATTCAACCACTGTGCGTCGAGCCTGTTGAACCAAGCCTTTAAACTGATTCATTAAACCTCCTTGTTGAACTGAAGTGATTAAACCAAAGTGTTAAACTTAATCATTGAACCAAATGATTGAACTGATCTATTGAACTAGTTCAATAGTTCATTGTTGCATGCTGATGCCAAGTGAACCAAGCCTCTGAACTTGCTGATGAACCAAATGATTGAACCACTCCATTGAACCGGTTCAACGGTTCAATGGTGCACACCTAGCCTATTAAACTTTGGCATTAAACCATTTGATTAAAATAAAAGCTGCTTGAACTAACTAAATTAAATCAAGTGATGGACCCTTGCATTTAAACTAAGCCCGATGTGTTAAACCAACTAAGTTAAACCAAGGCTTGAACCAAAGGCATTGAACCAACGCATTAAACTCGTTTAATGGTTTAAAGCTGCATGATAGTTGAAATAAGCCCATTAAACTCTTTTGTTTAAACTAAAAGCCATGAAGCAAGTGATGAACCAAGCTTAGAAATTGAAGTGATGGACTTGAAGTGATGAACCAGGCTTTGAAATGGAGTGATTAAACTACTGATTGAACCAAGGCTCAAATTAAAGCCGATTAAACTATCAATTGAACCAAACAATTAAACTAGACATTGAACCAAAGCATTAAACTAGTTCAATGGTTCAACCATGCCATCTTCTCTTGTGATTTGCTTCAGACCAAAGCTTGAAGAAGCCTTGTAACAACCCAAAACTCTCTAAACTGATCCTTCATGTGCCAAAGGACTAACTTGCTGAGTCTGTAGAAATCTAAAACTTCTAGTCTGTAGAAATCTAAAACTTGTAGAGTCCATAGATTTAGACCTATAGAGTCCATATATTTAGACCTGCAAAGTCTGTCAAAATTTCTAGATTCATGCAAAATCAAAAAATGAAAATGGCCTAGAATAGTAGGGGCAGAGGGGGACCAATTTTTGGCCTGTTGGGCAAAAAATGGTCAACAATGACCTAAGTGCTCAAGAATAATTATTTATTTTTTTGGAAGTGTTTCCCCTTTAAATATTATTTCTATAGTCCTTCATGCATAGTTTACGTGGTAGCCTCCTTCCAAATCCTATAGACAACACTGTCTACTTTCAGTGGTTCACTAGCAACCTTTGAGGATCTCAAAAACAATCTCATTCTTGTCCTTTCGAGCTCAAAATTGGCATAGTAGATTGTTTTTAGGTAGGAATAATAGGCCAAACAATTATGGGCATTTATAAACCATTTTTTTAGGCTATGCACTAATCTAAAAAACCCTAAGGACCTTTGTTTGGACTATTTACAGACTGAGAGGAAAAAACATAGTCACTTAATGTTTTGAATGAAAATCCAACTTATAGTCCATTCTAGTCTTTATGGCATGAAATCCATGACTCTTGAGAATTATATAACCTCAAACATACATCCCACCATGCATTTCATGACTCACACCTCCGTATAACCTATTGGAGCTCAAGAATAAGATGACTACAAACACACTCTGTAGATAGGGTAGTGAACAAGAGAGTATAGGCAATTAGATTTAAAGAATCATAACTTTATTTTATATCTCATAATTGAATTAAATGAGCAAAAATTTTAAAATATGAACCCAAAGCATATTAAACATCTCATGGAACCATTTTTCATGTTGAAAAACTCAGGTTACTCATCCACGACTGTAATTTTGAGAAACATGCACATTTTGGAATACTCATTCAAGGGCATTAAAAGAGAATTATTGGATGAATAAAACATCATGGATAAGACCCTATCCCAACCTAAAAACATCTCATCAAACTAGCATATCTCATTAGATTCCTAAAGATAAGAAATAGATGCAAACCTACACCCCTCTTGAATGGAATTCCATAAAAAGGTACCTAGAGTGTAAATGATTTTTCATAAAGGAGGAGATACCAAATTGAAACTTAATACTATGAAATTAGAGTGTACTTAGATTAAAATCTACCCCTAGAAGTAATCCTCCCAACTCCACCTGTATGGCCCATAACTAGTGATTGTATCTGCCCTTCTTTGGCTTGCTAAAGGAAAATGAAGGAAAAAAATTTGAAGATAGACATTTTTGCATTATCCCTACAAAAAAAACATGGAAATGACTTGTGGGGAGGTGAAGAGTCACTCCACCACATTTTCAACTAATGGTGAACTTGAAAAACTCTTATTTTTGAGGAAAAACTACCATTTCTTGATCATAACAAACTTCTAACTATCACCTAACTGATTTTGACGTGATTTGAAATTATTCACGTTCATATCCACCTTTATGATATATTTTTTAACTCCCACCATCTGTACAAGTCAATTAATGAGCTAGAAATGTGGCCAAATGACCCTTTTACCATATGAAACCTAGCAAATGGCCAATTTGTAACTTAAAGACACCTTGAAACAATTTAAAAACCATTTTAGGACATTTTAAATACAATTTGTCACTTTGACTAGGTTTGACCAATGTTAATTTTTATTGACTGAGCTAATACAAGGAGGATGGGTTTCAATAAGGACTAGGGAAAGGGTAAGTGAGACATGTAGGATAATAGATGACCCCATAGGACATATGAAACTTTATCTAAAAGTTAAAAATAGTAGGGGTTGATCCAAATTTGGCTTGTGGTCAAATTCAATTAACATTCTTAGTGATTCCCAAGGGTAGCATGTCTATTATGCCTAAAACCAGTTGCTTAATTCTTCCATTGGGCATGGAGTCACATGTATGAGCACTCTAATTAACTTGAACAAACCTTTGGCTCAAGGGAAATGATTTGGTTGACACACACACACAATAAAAAAAGAGACACACAACAACAAAAGGAAATAAACACACTTGTGCCATGAAGTACTTAGGAAACACTGAAACAAACACACTCTAAAGTGTATAAACTAAGTAGAAAGGACTGATCCTCTTGGATTAAAAGGAAAGATTTTCATACCATCTCCTTGAAGTGGAATAAAAGAGTGTGCAAGCTACCAATTAGGCCTTTGCTTTATTTTTTCAACATCTTGATTACTTCCCATGGTGCTTGCATCAACTTCATCTATTTTCACAACCAAGAACATGTGTTTAATTAAAACATACTCCTCTCAATTGGTTTGAATGGAATCCATAGTCCTTAGTTAAAGTGATCTTCCATTGATTATAGACCCATTTTAATCTTCACATTCAGCCTTAACCTCAAGTGGATTTTCAACATCATATTTTTATTAATTTTGAAAAGGAATTTCTCCATCAAACATTGATGTTTCTAGTAGTTGAATGCATGAAAGAGGTTATTCAAAACTTACTACCTCTCTTGGCACCTTGTACTCTTGATCCATATTATGCATTTAATCTTTTTGAGATGAATCATGCTTACCTTTCTCTTTTTGTGGAGGTGTTTCATGATCTTCAATAGGTTTAGATACAACATCTCCTTCAAAAATATTCTCAATCTCTTCATGAAGATCCAAGTTCAAGCAAAATTTTTCAAGATCATCCCAGAATTCCAACTCTTCATGATCAATATAAAGGGATTGAATTTAATCAACATTCTTACCAACTTCTTGTGGAGCATCCTATTGGCTAGTTGGCACCTCTTCTTCACCTTGTGTTGTAGGTCGATCATCATAATCTTCCTTAAAGCATTGAAATTCATTAATCCCCTCAAGGTCTACTTCTTGTCTTACCATTGAAGTGTCTTATTCTCCCAAAACATTTGTTGGTTGATCCATATCATTAGCTTATTCTTTAGTGTGTTCAATAAACTCATTTATGATAGCATCCTCCACCAACTCTTTAGGAATCTTAGGAACAATTAGTTGATGTGAAGGAAATATAGAAGTAATGGATGGAAATTTGTTAGGTGATTTGTCAACTTTGTTCACATGGTTTCCTTCCCTTTGATAGTTCACAAGAATGGTAACTTGGCTTCTACCTTCTCCATGATTATCCCATTGCATGAGGTTTTTTTCTTCTGATGTGAGGTAAGGAATAGTTCTTTCTTGTGTCACTAAGGCTTGAAAACCTCCTCCACCATCATACACAAATTGACCTTGAGATTGTCCCAAATGATCCAAATGTTCCTCTCCTTGAATCAATTTGACTAGAACAACAACCTTTGTGGATGGAATGGAACTAGGATTATAGTTGTTAGGCTTCATTTTGAAAACTTGATGACCTTGGTGATTGTATTGGGGATTGGGTTGAGTACCTGCTTGAAATTGAGCTTGTTTGAGCTAAGATTGTCATGACATGATAATTTCATATTTGTCTATAACAGTATCCACTTTCCTGGGAATGATTATATACTTGACATTGGCATTAGCAAATTTATCTACACTTGGGGTTTCAAATGAACTATGACATAACAAAGGCATATCAACTCTTGGGGACAATTTCCCAACTAATACCAAACTATTCTTAGCTTCAATAGCTATCTCATATGCATCAAGTAGAGTGGATCCTCTCATTAATTGTAACATTACTTCCACATTAGTGCTAATGTCCTTGAGATAAGTGGGGAACACAAAGCTTAGATGGGGTCTCATGATAGATGGTAACCTATGACATGTTCCTTGAAATCTTTCATTGAAATCTCCCATGGATTCATTAGGACCTCTCCTTATCACATTCAGCTGATGGATTAGTGAAATATGGTTAGTCTTATTCTCAAACCTATTTACCAACAACTCTCCATATTCATACCAATTATTAATGCAATCATCTCCCAATGTCTTATACCAATCTAGTGATTTATCCTTTAAGGACATGACAAGTAGTCTAATAGCTATGTTGACTTGAGTGATATTATGGAAGTTGTAAAAATTTGAGATGTACCTAATGTGTTTATATGGAGTAATATGACCTTCTCCATTAAATCTAGGGATAGTTTTGGTAGTATTAGGAGGGATAGGATCATATGTAGGAAGATTGATTGGATTTTAGGTATTGAAGGCTAGGAAAGGATGTATCCTAGCCATCTCTTCTTCTTCCTCCTAACCATGAAATATAATGTGGAAAACTTTCTCTACAACTAGATATTGTCACCTTTTGGAGTCACCAAATGATGGATTAGAAATACTTTTGTAACCTTGGGCTTGTCAAAACCAACATTCCTCTTAACATGGAATTAATTAGGACCAACTATCCCATCATGTGTACTAGAACTATTGTCATCAAATTGTGCATTGTAGGATACTCTATGAAACTCCTAAAATTTGATGCAACATGGAATCATCTCTCAAGTTGTGGGTGAAATTGTAAGAGAGATGAATCTCTAGATTATGAGGGCTAGCACCCTATATTCATCTTTAAGTGCTTATCACCTAATATAATGCTTGTTTATGGGAAAACAGTTAGGGGTTTACATGAAAAGGAAACTAAACTAAAGAGGTGATACACCAAGACATATCCCAAAGACTATTACACTCCTACTAAGAAAAAAATCTTTCTATGACCAATTATAGGCATTGAAGGAACCTAACATAGTGTTTCAATGTGAAGGTAGGCATACATGGGATATTCAACAAGATAACTGATCTAGGGGCAGATTTCACAACATAGAGACAATTGCATAATTGAAGAGTAGCTTAGTACATTCATACACTTCACATGACTTATTAAAAATCATAACTCTTGCTAAAACATGAACAATAAAGAGAAGTAAGGATGACACAATCACTTAGCTCCACTATACACCACTCACACACTTATACAAATTATTTGAAACTTATATTTAGAATTGTATTCAATTTTTAAAGACAAAATGCAATGTCATACTAGCAAGGCTCATCATACTAGCTATGGTCTCCTTTACAATAGCCAAAATGGCTTACATTTATAGAATTTGGAAGAAGAGAGAGAGAGAAGAGGAGTTGAAGAGGTACAAGGAAAAGTGTCCAAAGGTGGAAATAAGTTAAAATTCATGTGAATTAGGTTTAATAAGAGTCATTAAACTGATTTTCACATCATTATATCCCAAATTAACCTCTTCTTAAAGTGTAGCATAACAATCTTCTCAATCATTCTCTCTTATGAAACTACCTTCATGATGGGCTTTAAAGAACCCTTAAAAGTAGGTTAGGGACAAGTTTTTCATGTAAATTAGGTGGAGGAGAGAACAAATAACTGATATGGACATGTGTCCATCCCAAAATGAGCACCTTCATTGATGTGGCATTGAGACTCTTCACAAGCATCTTAAAGCCTTGGAACTCCTCCTTGATAAGTAGCAAAAGGAAAGAATTTGATCATGAAATATCTTGGGTAGTTAAATTTTAATACCAATGACACTTTTAAACTATATTGAATCATCTCAAAGAGTTACATTACCTGAAATCATCAATTCCCCTCTTAGGTGTCACAAGACCTCTTTGTCCCATTATGCCCATTTTAGCCAAAATAGTTAAAATTTTTTACTTATCTCAATTTGTGAAATTTTTACTCATGAAAGGCATATTATCATCATATTTGACCGAAAATAATTCATCTATAACCATAAAAATCTCTTCAAGTCTCTATTTTGCTTATAGATCCTTCATTAGGCCTAGTCTACTTATAGCCCCATCTTTACATAAGTCCAATTATGTAGGATAATTTATGAAATTAAAAGACAAAGTGAGACCATTTCATGTAACCCTTTTTCATTTTTGTGCTTTTTACCTATTTTTATGGTTCTACACTCAAGGCAAGTGTTTTTTTAGATCAATTAGTCCTCCCAATTAAGCCTAATTAGGCTTTCTTAGCATAAAGGACAAAAAATGCTCATTTTTTTATCCCACTCATGTGAAATAATAAAATAGCCTATTATTCACTTTTTCCATCTCCTCATTATCTCCCATGTTGAATTTGATCTCTTGATCATCTGTATAAACCCTTGTTCTAGCATTAAATGATCTTTCTTAGCCTATTCTATACAACCCTATACTTGGAAGCATGGACCAATGGCATGAGGTGAATATTTAGAGATTTATCAAGGTAATATTTATTAGTTTCAAGCTTGAAACATCCATTTGTGTGATTTTATTGGCCTTTCTCTCTCATTAGTTTTAAAATAGGCCTCTTGGAGGGTTTTAGAGTGACTAAGCCTCTTAGCATTTGTTCATGCATGAAACACATTGTAAATTTGATAAAATGCCACTTATGGATACTTCATTACATATTTAAACTTAATTTAATGGGTCAAGGTCCCTTGCACAAGCTCATGAAAGATCAACATTCCAAGATGACCATTTGAGCCATTTTCAAGCATTTTGTGAGGTCTTAGAGCTTCTTAAGCCAAAAAATAGTTTATTTGAGACTTTATATGTATATTATGGATCTAAAACATATTATAATTCCACATAAACCTTATAAAATCCTTATAAAAACTCTTCAAGAGCTAAGAATGAATTTGGCCCCTATTTTGGAAACATGTTTTAGCCTTACAAATTAGGCATGCCTGCATCATTGAACCAAATGACCATTATGTAAATATAATATGAATTAAAATGGATTTAAAACATAATTTCCACTTCCATATAGGTGATACAAAACATTACAAGGATTGGAAAAGGATATAATTTGACTTGACCTTTCATTTGACATTGGATTTACATGTTCTCATTATTAAGTCTATCAGTAGACCTTTTGGTCTAGACCATTTTGCCTACATTAAAACCTTATATAATTATATTTCACATTTATCCATGTGTCCCATATCTATTAAAATATTATTCAATTGTCCAATTTATTTTTGGTTCACCATTCTACCTATATTCCCCAAAACTGTCATTTCTATCCTGAGGAAAACTACCCCTACTATAAGATAAAATAGGGGTATGATTCATTGTTTGTTTCACTCAAAAAATGATTATAATATGTTTTAAAACTCTAAATGGTATTTACCAAATTTTATCCTTTAAATCCAAGGATTTGTCACCTAACTATCACCGTTTCTAAGGTAGACCTTCTCTAGGTAGGCTACATGCAGGGTAGGCAGGGTATAGGTTGTGCTTGTAGGAAATGAAGGTTATACTTTGATTTTTTATGATATATAATGGTAATTAATTCCTATAATTTTGTATTTAAACCATGTTATAATCTATTTTCCCCTCAAACACTCTATGCCTTTAGAAACCATCAACTAGGCCACTGACTACTTGTTGAGGAATTATAGTTTAGGGTGTTAGTTGTAGGTGATTATGGTGGTGTTTAGGTATTTAAGTAAAAAATAACACCTATTTTATTCTAATAATATTATTTTAATTATAATCTATCAAATTACCAATTTCATTATTCACTCCTTTTCACCATTCTTTCATTCCCAAGACTAGGCTCACTTATGTGGACTGCAACACCTCAAAACCCTTGCCTGTAGCTAATCACTAATCCTTAACTTATGGATTTAGACATATTATTAATTATATTTTGTCATGAAACCTCATTATGCTTTTATCCTTATTTTAAATCTTTCAAACCATATCAATTCTTTGCCTAGATCCTCAGTTGAGACACCCTACCTTTATTATGATAGTCTTGCTTTTACGCCTGCTCCAGGTGCTTGTGCTAGGGTCATGATTTGAATAAACCATAAGAACCAATTTTTTACATTAAAAATACCATATGGGGGGGGGGGTCATCTATAAAATCTCCAAAATTAATCTCCATCACTTGCATTAGTTCATCCCTCAATCCCAAGATTAGGCATGTGTTTGTTAAGGACTAAGACACTCTTATGCTCCTACCCATGAATGATATGGATTGTATTGGTCCTAAAACAAATTATTGAAAAAATATTTTAGAATTACATATTAAATATATAGTATTTTTCACCCACCAATTTACCTTGAATGATATTAGCATCAATGGAGACACTCTCCAACTCACTTCTTTTTTAGATTGAGATACGCCTATAGGTTGTATTTAGGATCATTTAGATCATGGTAATAAAGTTAAGGGATTATTAAGGTTTTATATAGATAAATAGTACTCAAAATAGGACCCTAGTTTCTTCTTGGGAACCCTCAACACCATCTCTTTGTGCCAATCATTGAAACATTGCCTTCACTAGATACTTTGCCATATGTACAAATAGGGGGTAGGCTTAAAAGGTCATTTCATGTAATAGAATTATTATTCATGACCTAAGTGCTCAAGACTCATTATATATTTGTTTTTAAATATTTCCCCTTGCAAGAGTGAGTCTATATTCCTTCATTCATAGTGGAGGTGGTAGCTTCCTTCCAAATCCTATAGACAACACTGTCTACTTTTAGTGGTACACTAGAAATCTTTGAGGATCTTGAAAACAATCCCATTTTTGTCATTTCAAGATCAAAATTGTAATAGTGGATTTATTTTAGGTAGGAATAATAGGAAAAACAACTAGGGTCATTGAGAAAACGTTTTGTTAGGCTATGTACTAATCTAAAAAACCCTAAAGACCTCTGTTTGGTCCATTTATGGATTGAGAGGACAAAACTCAGTCACTTAATGTTTTGAATGAAAATCCCACTTATAGTCCATTATAATATTTATGGAATGAAATCCATGAATCTTGATAATTATATAACCTCAAACATACATCCCACCATGCATTTCATGACTCACACCTCTATATAACCTCTTGGATCTCAATCATAAGATGACTGTAAGCACACTCTACATATAGGGCAATGAACAAGAGAGTATATTCAATTAGATTTGAAGAATAATAACCTGGTTTGATATATCACAATGGAATAAAATGAATAGACATTTTAAAACATTAACTGCAAGCATATTTATCATCTCATGGAACCATTTTCCATGTTGCGAAACTCAGGTTACTCATCCATGACTGTAATTTTGAGAAACAAGCACATTTTGGAATCCTCATTCAAGAGCATTAAAATAGAATTGTTGTATGACTAAAACATAATGGAGAGGAATTTATTCCCACCTAAAAACACCTCATCAAAATCACATATCTCACTATATTCCCAAAAATAAGAAATAGATGCAAAGATACACCCCTCCTGAATGGAATTCCATAAAAGTCACTCCACCACATTTTCAACTAATGGTAAACTTGAAAAACTCTTATTTTTTAGGAAAAACTACCATTTATTTATCATAACAAACTTCTAACTGTCACTTGACTGATTTTGACTTGATTTGACCTTATTCACATTAATATCCACCTTTATGACATATTTTCTAACTCCTACCATCTGTACAAGTCAATTAATGAGCTAGAAAAGTGGCCAAATGACCCTTTTACCATATGAAACCTAGAAAATGGCCAATTTTTAACTTGAAGACACCTCAAAACAATTTAAAAACCATTTTAGGCCATTTTCAATACAATTTCACTTTGACTAGGTTTGACCAATGTTGACTTTGATGGACTGAGCCATTACAAGGAGGATGGGTTTTAACAATGATTAGGGAAAGGGTAAGTGAGACGTCTATGACAATAGATGACCCCATAAGACATAAAAAAAATTATCTAAAGGTTAAAAATAGTATGGGTTGACCCAATTTTGAGTTTTGGTTAGATTTGGTGAATAGTTATCTCATCCTAAGACAATGTCACAGGTTCATCTGATTATGCATTGATGTAGGAGTTGAATTTTTTTGTATAATAGAAAGAGACAATAATTACTCAAGGTGACATTTTGGGTTTTCACCTATTACACACTAATTAGCTACCCTTTTAGGTTTTTAACTAAGTATCATACCATCTTACATCCCTTTTGGGTTTTTAATAGGTTGACGAAACCAAGTGGCGGCCCTTTATGTTTTTTCAACCATCTTGTCCATGCTTGTCACATTAGTAATCCCTAATACAAAAATTTATTAAGAACTTTATAAAAAAATTCAAAAATTTTTGCATTGTGTAGTACTCAATTGGAAGGAGGTGATGTTTTTAAGTAAAAAAGATAGCTAACAAGATCTTGGCATCAGACTTAGTAGTTGTGATCTACGTGAGCTCTTACTAGAGTTCTGATGGTGGAATGTAAAAAGTAACTTTTAGAATCAAGGTCACCTCACTACAAAACAAAGCCAGGTTAGTTTTGAATGCATCCCAATTAAGCATCACTTCCTATACCATTTGACTCAAGATGCACATTAGTGCATAAAAACTAATTATTTCCTTTAGGTCTACATTCAAAGTGGCACTTAGTTCTACCCTTGTATTACTAACCTTTAATTTAATCTCTACACTCAACTACTCTAACATTTTTGCATGTCTTTCTACTTAGATCCCCATAAATGCACTACATCGTAGGTCTTGTTTCCATTTGAGGAGTCAATCATGCACATTATCTTTGACATTAAAAGATTGTTGGAAAAAATTTAGTATCATTGCTAGATACAATCTTAATATGTATGGTTATTCTAGTTGTGGTAGCCATGGTGAAGTCTACATTGGAGCTAGTAAGGGAATCATCAAGCTGTTACTTCCAATCTAGAATACTACATTCAATCTAATGAGATTATAGGGTTGTAATGTCAAGCATACTTTAATACTCCTCTATCAGATTAGTCAAAGACATGGTGTTAGTCTTCAAATTATAGCCCAAGTTTCTGAGTGCATGAGGTTGCTACATTATGCACTAATATTTTATAAGCTTTGTGAACAAGGTCTTGAGCCAACTATATTCCAACATGACTTATTCCCCTATGAATCGAGAGGCTAAGGTTAGGTAAGTTTCTTCAATTATCTTCATTACTTCATGTATTCAAGCCTTGAGTTCCACATTTTTTGCCTTCGATTGGTCCCACTCTTGCTCTGGGGAGGCAACCTTTTGTGCAATATATTCTTGGAATACTATGGCACCCTCCAATTATCTATTAAAAGTCAAGTGAGAGATGTCCAAAGAGGCCTCCTACCTGACTAGAAGAGTGGCCAATGTGCTTGTGGTTACTATATGATCTTGATGTGGTATGGGGGTAGCAGAAGGGAAAAGGTGGTGTACTAAGTAGTGACTAAGGAAATATTCAAGAGCCATGCACCTCCTAATGGAAGCTATGTTCATTATGTTTGTGCCTACATCATGGTTGATTCTTGTTGTTGCATTGTATCCTTTGCTATAAGCTTTTCTTGTTGCGCATTATCCTTAATTGTCTTTTTTTTACCTCTTCTTCCTATTTATTTTTCTTGTCTTCTTCCTCCCTCTTATTATTCTTCTCTTCTTCTTCTTGCTTTTTATTTTTTTCTTCTTCCTCTCTTCTCTTGTCATATTCCTCATTCTTGGTCTTATCTTCCTCTTATTTCTTATTTTCTTCTTCAAATTCCTCTATCTCTTTCTTCTTTCTCTCATGTTCTTATTTTTTATTTTTCTCTTATTCTTCCTTTTGCCTCTATTTTTATACTTCTCTCTTATTTTTTTCTTATTCATGCATATCTTCGGTTGAAATTTTTATTAGCATAGGGATTCATCATGTTCCTCTTTTTTCTTATTGGAAGATTCATCTACCTATTGTTGTATCCAGTCTACTATATCTTTTTGTTATTTTTCTTATTCTTTTTCCTCCTTTTTCCTCCTTTTATGCTTGTTATTGTGAAATGATAGCTTCTTGGACTTGATGGGCCATCTGTTAATCCTTCTATATGTCTAATTTTGAATTATTGGCCTTTTATGAGGCTTTAACTTCTTCAACTTACTATGTTGTGTATTGGTGCTCTGATTCTTCTTTATTTCTCTTCTCTTATTCCTTCCTATACCTACATTTTAATGCATGAGAAACTTCTTCCCTTGAAACCTATTATTATTCTATTGTTATCTTATCTAGTGTACCTTATTCAACCTCTTATACTTGTGGTAATGATAAAGAATCCTCTAGTTGTACATCTAAACTTAGAAACTATTGCTTCTTTCTATCAATAGTGATCGATCAATGTCATGGTAGTGGTCTAGAAGATGTAGGAGTATGTTGTTTTTTCTATATAGTAGCTAACCTATCAAATATGCATTCCTCCAAGGTAGGGGAGAATCTTGCCTCACACCGTGTTCTTGGCCTATGCAAAAATTATTCTAGTGGACTCTTTGGCAGGGGTGTAAAAATGATTGTTCGGTGAAAATGTCAGAGTAGTTGACAGTTGAAAAAGTCCATTTTACACTGAAGTTACTCTACCTATTCTTATGTGGTGTACATAATGATGGAAGGTGGGAAATCTAGAAGTTTCACCCATAGCTTAGGTGGAACCTAATTTTGGATTTTCACTATGTGCACTGCCTTATAGAAAAACAACTATTTTTCTTCCTCCTTATAATAGTATCTAGCCATGTTTTCCAACATGACTTGGTAGACTTATTATGCATCAGTCCCCATCTCCATGAGGTCATAGGATTTATAAATATATGTTACCTTTAGGTCATCCTTCTAGTTCAGAGTGTTATGTTTTGTTCACTTTGGAGAAGGTGACACTGAATGAGGGTTGGATTTGTGCTTCCCTTTCTATTGTGAATTGGATGTTGGATCTAATAGTTGTTTAGTAGGAATGTATGTGCTCAATGCTAAATTATGAAGGAGTTGCTCATGTGAATGCATGTTGTTTTTGTCTAGCCACCTCATCCTATGCCATATCCATTATGATGAATAAGGGGAGTATTTTAAATGGTGAATGTGGTAGCTTGTGAATTGTGATGAAGACTCCCTTAGGAAAGAGGGTGACAATGTCATGTTGTCCCAAATATTAAAAGATGTCTAGTGGCATTTAGGGGTGTTTGGTGATGAGGTCTAGGCATTCCTCCCATAATGATTTAAACTTTAACTCATGTATGAGGGTTCCACATTCTTGCATCCATGTAATGTTATGGAACTACTGATTTAGATAATAGTCCATGTCTGGGTGCACTTCCCCCTCAGGGGATTTCAAATTACTAAAAAAAGTAAAAGGATTAGGAACTAATACTGAAAGGTCTACCTAGGAGTGGTGTGAAACTTTTTAGTGTTTGTGATCAATTATTGGATAAAGTATTTAGGCCAGTTGAATTATTCTAGTAGGAGGATCATCTTATGAGCAATGTCAATAACTCCCTTAGGTATTTTTTTGGCATTATTATTTATTTTCCAAAATCATCTAGTGATGCACTAGATGATAATGCACATAATTTCATTTAGAATATCATTGATGGGGATCCATTGATTTTGTCACACATAAAGGTCCCAAACTTTTGGTAAGATAGGAGGTGTTTTCTTCTTATAGGCTAAGAAGGAGTCTCTTTGTACAAGCATGCCAAAGGCTAGGGCTTTGGTTTGGGTGTTGATAACCATCATCTCATTTGGACCCAAATATATTGATCCATCATTATATCATCCCAAAAATACTTGATTGATCTCTCCTATATCACAAAAGGTTGGCATTCACAATAGGCACTCAACATCTATGTTTTGGAATTTGTGGGGAGTTATGAGGGCAAGTGGATGTATAGAATCAATAGGGTTAGGCTAGAAGATCTTTTGTTTAGCTTCATGGAGTTATTTAAATGGCTCTTGATCACTATACTTGGTCTACCAAAGTGCCATATCAACACTAATGGCTTCTTTTAATGCTATAGAGAGGGGTCAAATTAGTTTCATGATATCCATGATTATGTGATAAGAAATTTGAATGAGTTTGAATATTATGTGTAATTAAAATGATTCAACTCTTGATAGTTGTAGCTCTTAAAAATATGCTAATGATGAAATGTGAACTTGGAGTTCAAACATAACTTTTATATATTTAGTGCCTCTTGGCTTTCATGTCTAGGCCATGCCTAGCTTTCCACTCATCTTGAATGCAAAGGAAAATGTGGCAAACCAATTTTCAATATATCCATTAAATTAGTTGGTCATTGTTTCATATGTAGAGTTATGTTGTTAAGCTTGTAGGTTTCTGTACGAAGGGTATGATCAGCTAATGTTGACCAACCATTGATTTGTTAAATATCATGTCCATTAACCCTTGCATCTTGAATTTACTTTTGGTGGATGATCATTATCCAATTGATATCTTGCTGATGTGATGTTCTAGCATATTTCTTGGACTTAATATTTTTTAGTCGATCTTCTTTGATTTTCTTAGCAGTACATGTAGAGCTTCCTACACACATCTAACACACGTGCTACTTTTTCTTTGTACTTCACCAATGTTGTTGCTGAGATCATCTAAAAAAAATGAAATAGAAAATAAACACACATAAAAAACATGAAAAATAGATAAATCCTAATCTACATGGTGCTACTTAGTCCCCACTCAACTTGCAGAATGAGATAAATAGACTATTGGTGGTAAGGCTTAAGCCTACAACCATTTACTCACCTTGGTAACATGGTTACCTAAATAACCCTTAAAACTATAATTCCTTGATACATTAATTCGTTGATATTCTAAGTCCATTTCCATCTTATTTATAACCTATTTGTGAATGCTCTAAATCATCTATTATATAACAAAACTAGTTGATCTTTGTGGAAATCATTTTGTCACAAGTTCCTATCATTCCACACTTTCTAGCTTTGTTTTTGAATTTTATATGTCCATGTTGATATTCATATGAACTCATCCATCCTATTTAGTTCTAAGATATAACTAGTAGGAGTTTCATGATCTCATAAATGCATGACCATAGTGATGCACATGCTAGGTACTAGATCTTCCATTAACGTGACTACTTCTAGACCATATACCAATTGAAATGGTGTAATATCTTATATCCCTTTTTTAACCTATGTGATATGCCCATAATATCATAGGAATTTGATCTTCTTAGTCATTTTAATTAACATCATAAATTTTTGTAAGAATTTTCCCCAGTACCTTATTTGAAGCTTCAACCTGACCATTGCCATGTAGATGATAGGAAGTGATTTTATGATGAGAGATCATGAAATATTTAATAAATACCTTAATAGTATTGTTTAGGTAGTGCATTACTCTATCACTAACCTACTTAATTAGATATCAAAACTTGGTAATGATGTTTTCTTATAAAAAATTCATTGCATCTTTCGCATTATAGCTAGGTGTGGTAGTAGCTTCAACCAACTTAGTAAAATAATTTGTTGTAGTAATGATGTATATAGGTTTGTTTCACTTTCTTGGTGGGTTGATTGGTTTAAAAAATTAATACCCAATTATTCAAAAGGATACTTTGATAATAGGGGTTATAATGGCATATCATCTTTTTGAAGTAGTTTTCTCATACGTTTGCATAAATGTCAATTATACACAACTCTATGTATATCCTAAAACAAATTCAGCCACCGTAGTCTACTCTATATAATATTTCTACCTATATCCTCTCTTATGAAATGTCCTCCTATGACTCCTTGAAGAGCTTCCTCTAAGAGTTGAGGTCATTCATGTTCAAGGACAACCTTGTATAACACTTCATCCTTTCCCAAGTTGTATGTCAGTACATTAATGATGGTATATGGTAGTACTCTAGTCATAAACTACATTTAATCTCATTCTTGAAAGTGCATAGGGAATATTCTTTACTTGAATAAGTAGGCAATGGCTTCAATTTTTTCAAGAATTGTAGACACATGAAAGAGGTATGTATCAAGTGAGCCTTCTTGTCATTCCTCTAGATCTTCACCATTTAGAATTCAAATAGGGTGGTCAGGTCCAACATTTTATTTGAGTCATTTTACATTTATATATAATTGAAATTCTTGAAATAATTTCAACTAGTAAGATATTCATCCTCTTAACATTGGTTTATTGACCAGATATGATAGGGCTTGATGGCCAGTAAAAAATTTTAATGGTGTCACCAAAAGATAGTTCCAAAAAATTTGAAATGTGAATATAATTCCCAATTCTTCATATTCTAGATTTGTATAGTTTTTCTCTACGTTAAATAATTTCTAGCTAGTAAAGTGGATAGGATGATCAAGTGCACCTTCTCAAAGCTGTGCAAGTATAAAACTAACTAAGATGCCCAAAACATCTACATGTACATGAAACAACTTACTCTAGTCTAGGAAAACAAGTATGGTTATAGTGGCCAATAGCTATTTTAGCTCAATGAAAGATGCTTGACATTCAGATGTCCATACAGGATTAACATTATTACATAGTAAGGCTTTCAGTGGAGACGAAATCATTACATAGCCTTTAATAAATTTATTGTAGTAGACTAATTTCGTGAGAAAAGAATGCACTTCAGTGGAACTAACAGATGGGGGAATACTCAAGATTACTATGATTTTAGCCTGATCCACCAGGATGTCATCACTACAAACATGTCTATGTAAAACACTAAAAATTGTAAAGAGTAAGAATTTCTTAAATTTTAAAGCAATGGATAGAGCTTGACATCATTCCAACATTAAATGTAGCTTGGAAAAATTCTCTTTGAATAGGGAGAAGATTTTCCAATCATAAAGGTAAACTTCTAAGAATTTATGGATGAATTCTTTGAATGTTGTAACTATTGCACGTAAAAATACCACAAGTGCATTTTTAAAGCCGAATGTCATGACTTTATATGCATAAAAACCCCACTCTATTACAAATGTTTTTTTGGCTCAATCCTCTTCTACAATCAAAATTTGATGATATCTACTAAACCCATTCATGAACGAATATACTTTATGTGCTACGATAGACTCTAAAAATTCATCTATAAATGGTATTAGAAAAGGATCATTAATACAATCATCATTCAAAATGTGGTAGTCCCCATATACTCAGATTTCTCCTATTTTCTTAGGCTAAAATACCATTAGGCTTACCTAATTCATTTTTCTATTGGATAGATTATCCATGTGCCTTTCATTCTATCTAATTCTACCTTTTACATTTAGGTTGATATTTTTATTAAGCTTATATGGCTACTTCTTAATCAGTCATGTGAACTCCTTCAATTCAATGTGCATCTCACCAAAATATGGGTCAAATCCTCTAACCTTTGAGAATTTGGTAGGAAAGACATCTTTGTAATCCCTCAGAAGTTGAATGGATTCCCAAATTTTAGTTTCCATCCAATAATCACCTATGCTTTCTAGTTTTAGAACCTTCTCTATTCTGATGTTAGTGACATGTTTTTTTTAGAGGTTGCTGATAAATATTGTGTTTTAATTTATCCACATATTCTTGGATCTTCATTTTCCCTTCCTATTCCAAAATCTGTATGTTGCATAGCTTATCTTCTTCAGTTAGTGTTGCTCTAGTGTCCTTAATCATTTCTATAAGTCACTCAAGTTCAAATAAATCATTCAAATCCAAATTAGCATCAAAACCAGAATCTTCATTGTCTTTTAGGCCATCCTAGATTTAGTGACATAGATATATTAAATCTTGTTCTTCAATGTTAGTATCTTTATACCTTTGAAGTGCCCAATTAAGATTAGAGGCTATGTTTTTTTTATGCAATCAATTCTGTTATGGTGCTCAAATCTTTTGGACACCTATTTGCATACAAAGTACTTAAGTTTATATAGTGCATTATAAATTAGATGATTTTCATCTTAAAAGACAAACATTTGTATGAAACAACTTTGCACTTGTGCCTAATGTTTGATTTCTATTTGATGCTCTTGGTGTATGTATAATGATGCTAGTAGGGGAGCAAGTGTATAGTGTAAAATATGAACCCAATACTTGGGTGCCACATGTTCCTCATTCTAAACATCAACATATTTATGTACATGAATCTTGGGGCACTCACCTTATTAAAAAAATGTCTAGTGGGTGAAAATGAACTATGGAAATGGAAACCTATTGATCATGAGTTTTCAATAATCATCCCACTCAAGCTAGTTGTCTTGATGACTTACCCACAATGTTGCAACAATTTCATTCAAATCATAGTTTAGTGTGTTAACCTAGTGGTTTATGGTTAGGATATGAACTTGTAGGTGAAAAATGAAATCATTGATGTCCTCCATTATATAGTACATGAGAAATTGTCATACATGTGCAAAGACCATTCACATTGGTCAAATCTCATGGTCACCTTGGGCCTAATT
This sequence comes from Torreya grandis, assembly GCA_037957365.1. Classification (NCBI taxonomy): domain Eukaryota; kingdom Viridiplantae; phylum Streptophyta; class Pinopsida; order Cupressales; family Taxaceae; genus Torreya; species Torreya grandis. Next base: position 546,992 of record JARHVA010007439.1, read on the forward strand.
GAGGAGGTGGGTATTTGAGTCACCACTAATAGATGAATTTTATTCACATGGCAAAGTGATTTCCATTATTGGTTTTATTTAATATTTTAAGTGATTATTAGTTTGATACAGGAAATCAACTTTTAACCAAGTAGGCAATTTTATAGACATAGAAATACACTCTATAATTACAACTAGTTTACCATAGGCTACATAGCTACTAGTTTCATCCTCCATTATTTTGTTGTCTTGAACTACTAAAAAAGGAGTGATTATACCTAAGGCTTGACATGTTGGTATAGAAAGTTGTATTCAGTTGTGCCTAGAGATTTTGTATTCTCTTTAGTATTGAACTTCATCCAACTAATTTATTGTGGAATGTATGGAAAGTCTGGTTGAATAAGAATTACGTAATGCTTGTGTGATATATTGAGAGGGATGATAAAACATTTATCATGTTTATGTGCCTTAAGTTGGTTGTGCACTATATTGATAGTCATTTGACCATCATACACCTATTTTTTTCTATCAGTGTAGGGTAGTGTGTTACTTTATTCTTCATATCTATGACCTCAAAGTTACCTCATAGAGACAATTATATGATTTTTATCTTGATGTAATCCAATATACCAATAGGATAAAATTTCACATAATTATCTAAGCTTAGATTTATTGGGTTATAGCTAATATTTGGTCATCTAATAGCTTCTTATGTGGATATAGGAGTCATTTAAACTATGCTACCAAAATCAAAGATAGCATTTGGGATCTCATAACCATCAACCTCAATATTAATCCACATGTAAACATCCCATGGTTTCTTTATATTAACATACCAAACTAGTTTTTCTATCTTATGTGGCCATGTTGTGCACATTCTAAGAGACTATGTAATAGATTCATGATGTTTTACAATATGTCTTCATTATACAAAGTACTCAAAAGTTTTTAGAGATTTGTAATCATAGTGACAACTCGATATTATTATATAATGTGAATAATTTGACCATATATATTTGTATCAATTTATAGAACACCATCATTAGTAGTTTCCTATTGTAGAACTTTTTTCATCAGCTACATAGCATCATTCATGAGACTCTTTTCTATAGCTAGATCTAGGTATTTATCTTGTCTAACTTTTATGATGCCCTACTCTTGATGCATTTCAAGTGGAGTTAGTCCTTTTTTTTGCATGATATTGCCATGTCATAGTATTTAAAAATGCATTTTATTTAGGCTCCACACTTACCATATTTACATTTTAGATGGCTTTGTCCTTTGTCTACTTCTCTAGAATAGGAATTTTTTTATATCATGTTGATCAAAGACTCTATAGTATACACAATATGACTATTATTGTGGATTCTCTAGAAAATTTTATTGGGCATTATTATATTCTCCACATAGATAGCATTAAAGAGGAGGTTGTTGATAATTATTACATCTACCACCTTGATAGCCTCCTCTATAACTACCTTAACCTCCTCCTCTATTAGACTGATATCCCCTTTAATATCCTCTTTGTGGTTGCACAAAGTTCTAATGTTGGTATTGCTGATTATTATCTCCCATGCTAAATTACTATTACATAATTAGAGGGTTCCAATTCAATTTTTGTGGTTGTATTATGGATGATTCCAAGGTGTTGTACATGGGTATTGAGGGGATGGGGGTGTCTAACTTAGTGAAGGAGTCCATCCAACTAGACCATGAGATTGATACTATAGTGAACTCAAAATCCACTATGGACCCATTTGGGTTACACAACTCTTATCAACCTCTAGGCTTGGGTTTGATTGTTTCACCAAGGACAATTTTTATGTTGTAATGGAAAATAAATTTTTAGATATGCCCTCTTTAATATCATATAAATATCTACAATTATTCTCATCATGGTTAGCTAATTTTTAGAAATTACAATACATATTATATAGATTCTTGATATATTGTTGTAAAAGATGACATTGTGTTGTAACATGTATTACTGCCTAATATAGCTCATAGAATTCTATCTTGACTTTAGGAAAATCATTTCTATGGTGTCATTTTCCACAATCAGTACACCATAGACTCAACTTAGGTTTATCCACCTCATATTATTTCTCCATTCTTTTTATGAAATCCTATAGTGTGTTTTTAATTTTTAAATTAGAAATAGGAGATTCTCCATAATCCGTAATATATTCTACACATAATGTAGTAACTTTAACATTTGACTTTGTCTCATATTACATTTTCACAGTGGAAAACCAAATCCTACCTTATAGTCCTTCAATGAAACATGTTACTTTATCTTTATCTATAAATACAGATTCTAATTTATTCATTACATCAAAAAATCTATGTTCATAGTCATAGACTGACTCTCAAGACTTTTGCCTTATCTCTTTCAGGTCCTGTGTTATCTAGCTAGTACATTTCATAATCTTAAATTTTGTGATTATCTAATGCTACATGTATTTTTAAAATTCTTATTGTAGATATTTTTTGTATATTAACTCTAATGCTCTCCCAACTATATCCCCTAATAATTCACACTTTTATAAATTTTCATTAGTGACACCTTTAACTTTCCATTTCATTTTTCATGTTAGTAGGTATTTTTCAAGGTTTGTGGACACATCATAGATGGAAAAATTTAAGAATCCTTTAGAATGATTCATCATATTGACTGGTATGGATAGAGTCTTCTATGGAGCTATTATTTTAGGTGGCTACATCTTATGTGATCCTATTTATGTACTAGTTACACACTGGAAGAATTAATGTGTGCATTCTTCTTTTCTACACTTCCTTCTTTTTTTGTTCTATTTTATCTAAATATAAGAACTAAAAATCCTTAGTAATTATCTTTGTGTGAATTTCAATACTCCAAAAGTTCATGTGCTTTGAAAATGGTCTTTCCCAAATCTTCTCCTGCTACTCTCCTTGATAAAAATTTGTATTGGAATATAAAATATTGGGCTATAGGGACATGTGCTCTTTTTGTGAATGATTATTTGCTATAACTTAATCTACTACACTTGAACATATCATTAACATATGACTATGTTATGTTTCTCTATGCAATTTTTCTTCTTTTTTCAATACCCTTCTATGTAGCTACACACTACATCTATCATCTACTAACTATACTTCTAAGCTATTCTCACCTTCCTCTGCATACAACTCATCTTTATCTCATTATTCATCCTCTCATTCCATCTCTTAGCATCCCACATTGTTATCTTTATTTGTTCTTATCTCATCATCCATTCATCATCTCACTCATTACATCTACACACTCGATCATTATCTACTTTACTAGTACTCTTACTCCTACTCATGGCTACTTGGGTATCCTTCTATTTGTTCCATTTATTTTGTTGTCATAGTTCCCATTCTAAATCCAAAGTTTTCTTCTGACTCTTCTTTCATCATATCTCCATTCTAGATTTAGGTCCAATCTCTACTTACTCACCTATCCATCATCCATCTTCATGTACACACATCCCCATATCTTGAAGAAATTACTCCATATTGCTTGGAGTAGGCACCATGGACTTATCCAGAACTAACATCTTTAACATGAGATGTAGTCACTATAAATTTTTTCCTATGATTCTTTGAACAAAGTAGTCTTACATAGCTTCAAATGCTATATAGCCTTGAGCTATGAGCTCAATAGTGTATCCATCAATGGTGGTGGCAACACAATAGTCTATCACTCTTATCTAATTAGTTTTTAGTTTCACTAACTAGTATATCTTCTCCTCAGTCTTTGTAATGGTTTTTTCTACTATAGGATTGAGGTAATAGTATTCTAGTCTTATCATCCAATTGATCAATAGTTTGGGTAGTTCACACTAGAATATTTCATGTATTTCACCATATATGTGCTCTTGAATAATTTCACTCATGGTGAGACCGATCCTTTTAGATTATTCTTCAGTGAAGTTCCATACTTTCTATTCTAACTAGGGTTCAATGTCTCATTGTCTTGGTAAGAATATTAGCATACTTTCCATTCTCATCACACCATTATTAGTAGAGGTTCTTGATTTAAAAAAATGCTAAATATGAGGATAGATAAGTTTTTTTAGTCTATGTAGGATAGTACAAATAATTTATATTATAATAAGATCATGATGAAATTGAGTTATCATGTGATAGATAGGAACTAGATTAATCTATAACTTTCTTTAGGGTTGTAGAGTAATTAGCTTACTTTAGATAAGATTGAACCAAAAATTAAACATGATAGCATAGACAAGAATAAAATAATAAATATGATATTTAACCATAACCAAAAGTCTATATTAATCTCAACAAAATTTCACCAACTTCTTCATACAAGCATACATATTTATAGTCACTACAGTTCATGATTATTCATATTCTTTCTCATATGTTGGCACCAAAAAGAGGAGACTGTTCATCTTCTATCCTTTCACAATTTGAAGAGGATAGGACAAAATACATATAGCTGACAATTTCATATATAATACACAAATATTTGAAGAATATCTTGTACAAATTTACTTATCCAATTTTCTTCTCCCAATAGTGTGTGTGTATTTTAACATGTGATCTATTTATTATTTGAAAAAGAGAAATATGTGAGGTAAGAGAATAAGTATAAGTCATAAATTTTATGTCATCTTCATCATAATGACAATATTTAGAATTATCCCATGGTTCATCATAGTCATATTTTAATTCATTTGAAGAGGTAAGAATAGAAGAAGTATCACCCACATGCTCATTGAGATGATGGGAAGGAGAAGATTTTAACTTTTTTATAATAGGTAATGTATCATCATGTGTAAGTGTTCTTATTAATTTGACCTATCAAATCCAAATTACTACCCTTATAATTTGAAACTTTCATAAATTTAGTCATTAGCCCTTTGTAGCTAGTTAAACCGATGCATTATGACCTAAAAATGTAAATTTTGGTCAAAAATGGTTTCAAATAAAACATTAAATATTCCAATTTGGCTTTTAACTTATCCAAAAATATGAAAATAGATTTTTTCCCAAAGTTTCAAGACTTGAAAAAGTCATCTTATATGTTTTTAAGCCTAAAAAGCCCCAAAAACACCCCACACATGTCAATTAGCCCCATTAAAACATTAAAATGGTTATAAATTTGTATTTTTGCATGTGATGTCACATTATTATTCTAAGGACTTCCATTTCAAGTGGTGGGAGGCCTTAGTTCTCTTTTAAAAGGCCAAAACAAGTATTTTCCTCTCATTTTACAAGATAGTATGAACTCTATATGGATTCCATATATTAGGGGGTAGGGGAGATCAAATTAAATACATTATTAGGCTCCATCATGAGTTTCATGAAAATTCATGGCCCTACACGCTCAAAACTAGTCTTCTATTAAAACTTTGCTTCTTTTCAAAAAGGGATTATTGATTGTCTAATTGGTTTCCTAATTGGATTCCCTAAGATCATGAATAATTCATTTTAAGACATGTCAATTTGTGTACCCTTGCAACTAGAAAGGCAACCAATTTTCTCTAGTTTGTCCTCACATGAGCTAAATTTTAGGGAAAATCAAGTTATTACAAAATATTGGGAACTTATTATTCATTTAAATTATCTCATTAAGCTATTATTTATGTAATTCAAGGTCAAACAAAGCTCACAAAGTTATCTAATCTATTTTACACTATAATATGCTTGTAAAGGAAGGTTTTATAGTCATGAAAGAAGAAGCTAGCCTTAAAGATTTTTTAATTTGTGTTTATAGGGTTCCATCAAGTGTTTCATGATTTCCAATCATAATTATCAAAATTTATCCAAGTTTCATGGAAAATAATCTCATCTTCATGCTTTAAAAGTGCATAAGGAGGCATAGATTAACATATTTTATGGATTCTATACAAATTTTATGGTTTTTAGAGAAAACCAAGTTTCAATTTTAGTCTCTTTCCCTCCTCTAATGGCCTCCAAATTCAAGTGGAATGATGGTCAAGTGTTCATATTAATTATAAAATACTTCTCTTGGTCTTTTCATGCTCCTAAATTCTAGTTTTTTTCCACCTCCTAATTCACCCCATACCAGTTGTCATATTTTGTGTTTTCCATTATGTTTTGTTATTCTCCCATCCTCCTTTTACATATTTTCATCTTCTTTTACCCTCCATTTACAGTCATACCATATTAAAACCTTATTGGTACCATAGTTTAATTATTATAAGGATTTAAGAGAGATGAAATTCCCATCAAAAGCATAAATAAGAGATTATAAACCAATCAAGGTCACAAGTATAATCAAAGACATGATGACCTACAACCATGATAGTTGTGGATGAATTCAAGTCTAAACCTAAGTCAAATAAAGAACATGAAAAGGAAGGAAAAACTTAAGGTCTAATTTAAGGGGAATTGTAACTTTTACAATAGACTAAGAGGGTTGTTTCAGATCCTTTAAGATCACATATAAGGCTAATCACAATCTGCCAACATATGACCACTTGCAACTAGTAAAGGCACATACAATCATATTTCCAAGGTTGAAATTCTATTTTTTACTATATGGTATATGCTGGGAATGATCAAGGTTTGAAATTCATATTTCATGTTTGATACAATCACTAACAAGAGGTCTTCATAGTAATCAAGTGCCATATATAACTTTTGGATACACAATGATTTCTTGATAGTCTATACAAAGCACATCACACTAAGTCATCAATATAAGAAAATAAGAGACTATATCAATAATTTGAAAGGTTTTGTATTGATAGAAGACAAGATAAGGACAATTTAAGAACGGAATTCAAATCAATGGTCTAATTAAAGGAAACAAATCTAAAAGAAGGAAAAGAGCACCTACAACACTTTCAAGGAGATACAGTGCCATAATACTTAGAATGTGGGGTCAATGAGAAGGATTTAACAAAGGTATTTTTTTTGTTTAAGAGTTTCCAAATTAAGTTTCAGTGCATTCAAACATGACAGACAAACTTGTTGGAAAATCACACCTATAGGTAGCCTTAAAGCTGTACCTAAAACCAGTTAGATGGATGTGTTAAAGAATGGACTTTAAGAGGGTTTTGACCACTTCATAAGGTTATGGATGTTGTAAGATAATCCTGCTATCATGGAGGAAAACATGAAACCTTATGATTTACACAGAAATAATAGGTTAGCGTGGAGACCTACAATGCCTTATATTCACATACAATTGAAGGTATTGGGTTACTAAGGAAATCTCAAGGAGGTGCAACCTAAACACTCCTAAATCAAGATATTTAGACTAAGGAAGGCTTAAATCAATAAAATAATATGATAGTACAAAGGCTAAAAACAACCCTATAACCACTATCATGAAAACCTATAGGAGGTATGGTTAAGAAGGCTTACTTGATAATCCTAAGGTACTCTCAGTAGTTCAAGGAAGCTAATTTTGATTAGAAAAACATAAGTGGCATTTATATTCTTAATTTAATGAAGATTATCAAAGGAAAATGTATATTAAGGTTCAAATAGGTTTTATAAAAAATGAATAACCCTACAACCTACTGTGAAACCTTATAGGTTTTATGGGAGTCAAAACTCAGTTGGTCAAGGTCATGATAACTTTAAGGCTTGTAAAGATGGATTTAGGGTTAATTGGATAAAGATAAATAATTTAACTAAGATGGCTTAAGAACAAAAAAATATGGTTTGGGAGGAATAGGATCAAAGCACACATGCAACTAATTTTATTGACAACCATACTTCCAGGGTGACATTAGTGGATGATCAAAATGACCTAGGTCTCAAATGGAGGTTATATGCTCTAGAGATCAATTCATCATATACCAAGATGAATTGATCCCAATGGTAACTTTAGATTTTTTTAAGTACATGACCAAGCTTTTTCTCAAGACATGACAATCCATACAAACCCCTAGAATTAACCTATAGTCAACATAGGAGGGTCTTTTTGATGATGAAAGGGTATGGTGTGTTGAAGATATGATTTAGCATGAAAAGCATACACGTGAAGATTTGTGAGGGTTTAAAAATTTATTATTGTGTATCATATACCTAGGTCATGATTTCAATTCACATTAAAGAGCTCCCATAATCAATTTAGTAAAAGCAGCCTATAGCTAATTCTAAGAGCAGTACCATAGTTATATGTTCTGGTAAGCAATTATTGTGTGAATAAAGTTGTTTAACATGTTTTTATCCATTGTCAAAATAAAAATAGTGTTTTTAACTCTTCAAAAATGCATAAGGGGATCTTCAAAGAACATCATATATTTAAAACTTCAAACACCTTTAGCCAAACATATACAGTCACCTTCCAAGACTGGTTCATTGTAACTTTAGGGTTATTGGTTTATTTAGGAATATCTAATGAAATAAATACATCAAGACAGTGATAATTAGACATAATCATAACTTTCATTAGTAGTTAAGTATCATTACAAACCTCAAGGGAATGAAAGTACACATGCCATTGTATGGATTATACATAGGTAGAGGCCTAAGGCTTGGTTATGAGTCAAATTGTCATAAAAGAATGTGTTGAGAGATCATAATTGTTATAAATAGTATTATATCACCTATTTAAGATTAAATTACCACTAAACATGATCAAATATAATCAACATACACTTACAATAATAAAACACAGTCAGGTGAGGCCTAAAATGCTTTGTTTAGGGATCAAAGTATGATTAAACAAGAGTAGAAGAGGTTTCCAAACATTTTGAGAGGACTTTTTAGATAATTTAAGATGAATTTTACCTTGAAAAAGTCTTAGATACCATGAAATAAGCTCCAAAACATGAAAATATAGTCATGTATGCACATGGTCCATGTAAAAGGAGGTAAATTCAAAGGAATTTTGATGTTTATAGAATATAAAGGTTGATTTTTGACTTTAAATTTGGTATGTAAGGTCATAATTATTATAATAATAATAATATAAAAAAAATTCATGGCTATTGGACTAGTGGATATACTCATTGTTCTGTCATAGTCATCAACATGTTCGTTTGAGGTCACCTTTGGAGTAGGCAGTGTTTTGAGGTACCACAAAGGTTAAAAATTCTAGGTGAGAGTTTGAAAAGAATTGGATGATTTATATACATAATCATAATACATTTAAAGAGTGTAAAACTCTAAATAATATGAAAACCATGCTCATACAAGCTTTTGGAAGTAAACAAGCATATAGGCCAAAAAGACATTTTTGAATTTTAAAGAAACAAGATGATTTTAGAGTGTTTTTTTAGCATGTTATAGACCCCATAATGATGGTATCAGGAATTTTTAATCAAGGGAAGAGTCATTTTAATCTTGGTGAAGATTTTCATTTTTTGCAGTTTTAGTTACCCTTCCAAGCCTCATGTTTAGATGTTCGTATCTTTCACCACATGAGGTTTTTGTAAAAATGGTCTTAGTATGTTTTTAATAACCATATGAAATTATAATTCATTAAAAATTGGGATTATTTGAGGGGTTGCTATTATAAACAATCCTCAAGAGCCTAGGTAGCCCAGAATGCAAGCAAAACCCTATAGACAAATTTCTTCCACATGATAACTTTTCATATCTTTTTCATGGGATCCAAATATTTTTAGGTATGTTAGGGGGTTAATTTTATACACATAAATGGAATTATTTTTGTATTTTAGGGTGTGTACTTCATGAATCATCATTTTGAAGATTCAACTTTAAAACCCTCCCAAACCCTCAAAAAACTAATTTTACAAAAAGTTAATTTTATTTCCATCAAATCACCATAGATCAGCAGAAAACATTTTAAAAAATCAATTAAACTTTGAGAGGATTATATAAATTCCAATTTGACATATGGATATGTATGGATCAGGGTATAAATCATGTTTTTTATGGAAAAAAATGGAAAATGAAGCATAGGGTAGTTCAATGGGATCTAATCAATGGATTTTGAAACCTGAGAATTGTTATTCATCTTAAAATATTAATTTGTTCAAAAATAATTCTATAAATGTCCCTAATAGGTCAATCAAAATGGCCAGTCTATAGAAAAATGGGACAAAATAGGCCTAGTCAACCTTGTTGACTAAATGGTGAGAATTTTCTCATCAAAATCACATATCTTGTGATGATAAAAGTTGTTCCAAGTTTAATACCATTATTTTTTGAGGTTTCATTATGTATTGTGTAGGTCCTTTTGAGTTTTGAGTGAATAGATAGGCTATTATGCCTATTTGGCCTAATAGGCATAATTGGTCAAATGGTCAAATTTAAAGTTGGCATTGGATGGATATCTAAAGAGCTTACTTGGAGTTTCCATGTTGAATATCTATAATTTAATTTGATTTTCATGAACATTTTCATCCTTCAAGTGCATTTTCCTACAAGGTAAGGCTAATTAGAGATGACTATTCTTACACTTCAATTGACTAATTGACAAGTCACGCATCTATCCTTGGTTATCATGTAATTAAAGGCTTTATATAAATTTAAAGCTTAGTTCAAGTGGAGTTAAGACATCTAGGTTGGTATAGCTTTCATGCAAAGGAAGATTAACTTGTCAAAGGGCCCACCACTCCTTTTATAATGGCAAAGTAAAATTTCATGTAAGACAAGAAGACAAAAAGCTTTTATTTTAAGGCTTTGTTACTAATTTCAACTTATTTTTTCACTAAGTTAACATGGATTTGATTTCCTCTTCAATTTCCAATGCCAATCTCTTAGATTTCTCATTTTTTTACTATATATGTTAGCTTTTTAGCCATTTTTCATGATCCATCCTTCTCTTGGCGAGACCAAACTCTATCAAGATTGAGTTTTTTAACCTTTTCAAATAAATAAAATGACTATTTTTATATTCCATTATTTTGGTATAGTTTATTTATGTCAATTGTGTTCAATATGTGGTAGATATTTCTCCCTTATCAAGTCCTGATTCTTACCTAGTTACTAGTTTTTCAGATTATGTAGGTCATGTTCAATGTTTGATATCTTTTAGCTGAGCTTATAGTGGACATAAGTGGCTGGTTAGTACCTGGAATCATACCTATTCCATCATTTCCCTCAAGATTTGATCACCAAATAAAACCTCTTCATTAAATATTGATGTATAAGAGTCAATTGGATTTGTAGATTTAGTCTTTTCTTATATAATCAATATTTTACGAGCTCAAATTAAGTGGATGAACCAATAATATAGGTGTATCACCAATAGTAAATTAGGATTTACCTTTAAATTTCCTTCTCCACCTTTTCATCCCAACAATAAATACTTTAGTAAGTAGTGCAAAGTGATACATCAGAGGAGCTAGACTCAACAAAATCTAGATGTCTAGTCTGAGTTTAGGTATCCCATAACATGGATCATTTCAATGTTAGTTCAGGTGTGAATGTTTTAGAAACAAATCTACCAAGCCTTTGATCAGGGTTCTATTTATATTGATAATAGTTTTAACACACTCAATGGGATACAAGTTTAGTTATTAGAGTACAGTTTGTAACACATTAATCTTCAAAGATAATTTGAGTACTCCTCTAGTCCAGATTTTAAGGTAAAAGGCATATTATTGTTCATAAATTTAGTTATTTTCTTGTATCTTATTATAGGCTATGGTAGCTTATAGAGTAGATTATGGTTATTCTTACTAGTATAAACAACCCTATATACCATCATAGTATTATCTTTATGATCCATATGCATCTAATCCTCATCCAAATGAGCCATACCCATTCTAATATCAACCATACTTCCAAAAATATATAAATTTTCATGATGAGTTGGAGGAAATGAAGAGGGTAAGGTAAATGATTGTTGAAGAGATATTACCCTACAAATAAGAGTTATTGGATAAGCAATCTCAGTCTCAAATATTAATACCTATTTCTTCCCCATATCAATATCCATGGATTAAAATTCCATCTTGGTAATAAAATATCCCAATCATGCATCAAGATTCAATACTTTCAATTCTAAAGGCTCTTAAACCTAATTTTGCAACCTGGAATCAAATACAACAACCAAGCATAAACCCAAATGATAAAATCAACTCTGATGTCACTATTGAAATTCAGCCCTCACCCCTCCCTCTTCAAGATCATAAATACTTTTCTTCATGGAAATCCATTTAAGGAAATATGAAAAAAGAGGAGGTGACATTTTTTTAACTTTAGCAATCTCAGGAGCAAAATCAAACATCTATGGCACAACCATTAGATCTATCTCATCTCTTGGAGTATATCTAGGGGTCTACCAGATCAATCTTAGAGAAATAACCTCTCCTTATTGAGGAAAATGAAGAATATTTAGCCAAAGAGATAGAAAAGGAAGGTGACTTAAGTGATCAAGATGAATAAATCATAGTTGGGACACCATTGAGTAGGGATAAACATGATTCAATATTTCATGATGCCAAAAAAGAGGAGTTGAAAGAGGTTTATCAAGAGCTTGTAATAGCTAAGATAGATGAAGTACAAACAAATATTTATTTAGAGTGCATCCATGAAGACAACTCACATAGATCCATTGCTGAGATGGAGAATATTCTTGAAGAAGATGATCATTGGTAGAAACTATACCATGATTTCTTGAATGAAATTAAAGAGCTTATGATGAAAGATTTTGATGATAAGATAGAATAATAGGTTGATGATTCATATGAAGATTCCATAAATGTTTTAGAGTTTCGATAAGGCAATGTTATTTTAGATATCTCAAAGAAAGATGAGATGGAGATTGAGTAGATAAATGAGATGCCATTCTCTACATAAGATGAAGATGATGCAAGTGTAGTAGATCAATAACTTCCATATGAATCCATAAAAATTTTAGAAATATGTGATGAACATGTTTCAAATGGTAAGAATACTAATTAATTTCATGTCCTTTTAATTTATCATGATGAAGATCCCTTTTGGGATGACTTACAAAGTTTTTAAGGAAAGTTTGATAGTCCATCTCCAACTCATATGGAGATTGAAGAATGTTATATAATAATTACTATTACTATTTTTCATTAGGAAGAAATTAAATAATTATAGCCAAGTCTGAATAATTATCAAGAACCTAAATACTTTGACAAAACACCACCTCAAATGGAGTATAATGAAGAAATCAACCCAAGTATGCTAGATGAATTACCAACATAATAATTGAACGAGAATGTGTCAAATTATAATCAACCTATGAATGAGGTAGAGTTAGAATTCTTGATGCATGAATTAATAATATGGGAGGAATATGATTAGATTTTGGATCCATATCTTCAATCCATACACCTAAGAATGGAATTTGGAATCCCAGTTGCACCATCAAGAAGACATGAATATCCAAGTTTTCCTATCTACAAGTAGATTTCATTAAGAGATGGAAAATACATTTCAAGTATCCATGATACATAAAATAACTTACCATTTTATCCTAGAGGAAATATTCTTACTTTAGGCTAGTTTGTCTAGGTTTGTTTTATGTTAATAAGTGAAAAGCACAAGCAACATTCTAATTCTCTTTCATTATTTTACTATTTTTAGTAGGTTAGTTATCTCAATTTATATTTTAGAGTTTTTTTAATTTAGTCATATCATGTTAGTTAGAAAAGGTATTAAAAATCTCAAAAGAGTCTATTTTTTTATTATGGAAGTCATCTAATCAAACTTGTTATGCTTCAATTTGATATTTCCATATGAAAACCAGTGAGTTCTTTGACTAGATGGTTGGTCAACCCTTGAGATTCACCAAAATTTTTAGTAATTTGACCTATCAAGGCAAAATTACTACCCCTATCATTTGAAACTTCTATAAATCTAATTATTAGTCCTTTATAGCTAGTCAAACTGATGTATTGTGACCTAAATATTAAAATTTTGGTCAAAAATATCAAAAATGGTTTCAAATAAAACATTAATTATTCCAATTTAGATTTTAACGTATCTAAAAATATGAAAATAACTTTTTTCCCAAATTTTCAAGACTCAAAAAAGTAATCTTATATGTTTTTAAGCCTATAAAGCCCCAAAAAACCACACACATGCCAATTAGCCCCATTAAAATCTGAAAAAGGTTAAATTTTTTCATTTTTTCATGTAATGGCATGTTATTCTTCTAAAGACATCCATTTTAGGCAAGGACATGCCTTAGTTCTATTTTAAAAGGCCAAAACGAGCATTTTTCCTCTCATTTTACAAGATAATATGTATTATATATGGATTTCATATAGTAGGGGATAGGGGAGATAAACTTCAAGATATTATCAGGCTCCAACATGAGTTTCATGTAAATTCATGGCTATACAAGCTCAAAACTAGTCTTCTATTGATACTTTTCTTTTATGCACAAAGAGACTTGCTTGTAGGTTTTTTGATGGTACAGACTTCTAGAGGAGAGTGAAGGTATAAAATTTTGGGTAAAGAAATAATACTCAAGGATTATTGATGGTATAATTTTTTTCTCAATTGGATTCTCTAGGATCATGAACCATCCATTTAAAGATAGGTTAATTTCTGCACCCCTACAACTAGAAAGGTAGCTGGTTTTCTTAGTTTCTCCTCACCTAGGCTAAATTTTAGGGAAAATAAAGTTGTTATGGAATATTGGGAACTTATTATACCTTTCCATGGTATCCTTAAGCTATTATTCATGAAATTTAAGGTCAAACAAAGATCACAAATTTAGCTAGTCAATTTTGTAGTATAACATGCTTGCAAAGGAAGGTTGTATAGTCATGGAAGAAGAAGCCAACATTAAATCTTATTGAATTTGTTTTTAAAGGGTTTCATCAATTGTTTCATTATTTTCATCATAATTATCAAAATTTATCCAAGATTAATGGCCAAGAACCTCATCTTCATGCTTTCAAAGTGCATAAGGAGGCCTAGATTAGCATATTTTAAGGTTTCTTTAAAAAATTTAAGGTTTTTAGAGGAAACTAGGTTTTAAGTTAAGTTTTTATAGATGAAATTACCATTAAAAGAATAAAAAATGAGATTATAGGCCAATCAAGGTAAAAAGTATAGTGAAAGACATGATGACCTACATCCATGACATTTGTGGATGAATTCAAGTCTAAGCCTAAGTCAAAGAAAGAACATGAAAAGGAAGGAAAAACTCAAGGTATAATGTCAAGGGAATGAAAATTTTTACAATAGATGTAGAGGGATGTTATAGATCCTTAAAGATCACATATAAGGATAATCACAATCTACCAACATATGACCACCTATAGATGGTAAAGGGTACATACAATCATCTTTCCAAGGTTGACATTTTGTTTTATACTAGATGGTCTATGGTGTGAATGATCAAGGTTTGAAATTCATATTTCATGTTTGATAAAATCACTAACAAGAGGTCTTCATAGCAATCAAGTGCCATATATAACTCTTGGATACATAGTTATTTATTGATAGTTCATATAAAGCACATCACACTAAGTCATCAAGCCAAGAAAATAAGAGACTATCTCAATGAGTTATGAGGTGTTATGTTGATATAAGATAAGTAATGACAATTCAAGAAGGGAATTTAAATCAAGGGTCTAATTTAAGGAAAGAGATCTGAAATAAGGAAAATAACACCTATAACCCTTGAAAGGAGCTATAGTTCCATCATGCTTGGAGTGTGGGATCAATGAGGAGGATTTAAAAAAGGTCTATTTTTTTGTTAAAACTTCAAGAGTTTGAGTTTAAGGGTTTCCAAAGTAAGTTTTAGTTCATTTAAACATGATAGATATACCTGTTAGAAAAGTACACTTACATGTAGCCTTAAATCTAGACATATAGCCAAGTAGACAGATTTGTCAAAGAATGGACTTTGAGAGGGTTTTGACCACTTCATAAGGTTATGGATGTTATAAACTCATCATTCTATCATAGACGAAAACATGACAACTTATACTTTGTACATCAAGAATGGGTTAGCATGGAGACCTACAGTGCCTTGTATTCACCTACATACCTATAGGTCTATTCACCTATAGTTGAAGGTGTAGGGTCACTAAAGAAATCTCAAGGAGGTGCAACATAAACACTCCTAAATAAAGATATTAAAACTAAGGAAGGATTATATCAATAAAATAATATGATATCACAAATGATAAAAACCACCCTCCAACCACTATCATGAAAACCTCTAAGAGGTATTATCAAGAAGGCTTACTTGATAATCTTAAAGTAATCTCAGTAGTTCAAGCAAGATAGTTTTGATTGGCAAAACATAAGTGGCATTGAAAATATCAATTTCATGAAGAGTGTCAAAGGAAAAGTAATACTAAGGTTCAAATAGGTTTTATAAAAATGAAGAACCCTACAGCCTATTGTGAAACCCTACAGGCTTGATGAGAATCAAAACTTAGTTGGTTAAGGTCATGACAACTTCAAGGATTGTAAAGATGGAGTTAAGGCTCATTTGATGAAGATATATTATTTCACTAAGATTTATTAAGAAAAACACAATATAGGGCTTAGGAGGCATATGATCAAAGCACACATACAACCACTTGCCCTCATAGTCATACTTCCAGGGTGACATTGGTGGATGATCATAATGACCTAGGTCTCAAATAGAGGTCATATGCTCTAAAGATCGATTCATGATATCCCAAGATGAGTTTAGATTAATGTTAATTCTATAGGTTTTTTAAATACATGATCAAGCTTTTGGTTAGGACATGACAATCCGTACAAACCCCTAGAGTTAACCTACAATCATTATAGGAGGGTATTTTCCATGATGAAAGGGTATGGTGTGTTGAAGATATGATTTAACATGAAAATCATAAAAGTTAAGATTGGTGAGGGTTTTTAAAGTTATTATTGCATATCACAAACCTAGATCATGAGTTAAATTCTCAATGAAGAGCACCTACAATTAGCTTACTAAAAGAAGCCTATAACCAATTCTAAGAGTAGTGCCATAGTCATATGTTCTAATAGGAAATTATTGTGTAAATAAAGTTTTTTAAGGTGGTTATATCCATCATAAAAAGAGAAATAATATTTTTAATTTTTAAAAATGGAATAAGGGGATATTCAAAGAACATCATATATTTAAAATTTCAAACACCTTCAGCCAAACATATACAGTCACCTTACAAGACTAGTTCATTATAACTTGAGGGTTATTATTTTCTTTAGGGATATCCAATGCAATTAGGACATAAATATAGTTACAGGTGTGAATAATCATAACTTTAATTATTAGTTAAGGAGCATTTCCAGCCTCAAAGGAGTGAAATTACACTGGCCATTATACGAACTATGCACAGGTAAAGGCCTAAGTCTTGGTTATGAGTCAAATTATCATAAAGGGGATGTGTTGAGAGATATAAATTTGTGTAAATAGTATTAAATAACATATTTAATATGAAATGGACAATAAACATGCTTAAATATCATCAACATCCACTTATAACAGTAAAATAGATTTAAGTGAGGCCTAAAATGCTTTGTTTGGGGATCAAAGTATGTTAGAGCAAGAGTAGAGGAGGTTATCAAACGTTTTGAGAGGAATTTTAAGATAATTTAAGATTATTTTTACCTTTAAAACATCTTATACACCATTAAATCATCTCTAAAATACCAAAATACAGTCAAGTATGTACACAGTCCATGCAAAAGGAAGTAAATTTGAAGGAATTTTGAAGTTTATGACATATACAAGTGG
The DNA here is from genome assembly GCA_037957365.1 of Torreya grandis. Lineage (NCBI taxonomy): Eukaryota > Viridiplantae > Streptophyta > Pinopsida > Cupressales > Taxaceae > Torreya > Torreya grandis. The sequence continues at coordinate 564,588 of JARHVA010007439.1, forward strand.
ATTTTTGACATGAAATTATGTATTTAAGGTAATAATGAGTTTAATAATAATATTAGAAAATTTCAAGGATAATTTATGAGTGGCGATACTCACTATTTTGCTATAGTCATCAGCATGTCCATTTGAGGTCACCTTTAGAGCAGGTAGTATTTTGAGGTGTCATAGAGGTTACAAAGTCTAGGTGAGAGTATTACAAGAAAGGGATGATTTTTTTACATAATCATAATACCATTAAGTATTTTTAAACTCCAAATCATATGAAAACCATGATCATATAGGCTTTTGTAAGTAAATAGACTTATAGACCAAAAAGGCATTTTTGACTTTTTAAGCAAGAAGATGCTTTCAGAGTGTTTTTTTTAGCATGGTAAAGAACCCATAATTATGTTTTAGGGTATTTTTAACCAAAGGAGGAGTAATTTTCATCTTAGTGAAGATTTTCATTTTTTGTAGTTTTAGGCACCCTTCTAAGCCTCATGTTTAGATGCTCATATCTTTCACCACGTGAGGAGTTTGGTTGAACAATATTAGTATGTTTTTATGACCAATATTTAATTATAGTTAATTAATAATTTATATAATTTTATAGTATTTGATTAATAAATAATTTTTAAGAGTGTAGGTAACTCAATATGCAAGCAAAACCCTATAGGCAAATTTCCTCCACATGATAACTTTTCATATATTTTTCATGGGAGCCTAATATTTTCATGTATTTTATGGGGTTTAATGTGATAAAAATTAATTGAATTATTTTTTTATTTTAAGGTCTGTACTTCATTACTCATCATTTTGAAGATTCACCTTTAAAACCCTCTCAAACCTTCAAAAACTAGTTTTGCAAAAAGTTGATTTTATTACCATCAAATCACCATGGATCAACCTTAAAATTTTTATAAAATCAATTAAACTATGATATGATTCAAAAAATACCAATTTGGTGTATGGATTTATACGGTTCAGGGCAAAAATCATGTTTTTTATGGAAAAAAATATGGAAAATGAAGTACAAGGTAGTTCAATGGGATCCAATCAATGGGGATTGAATCCTAAGAATATTTATTTGTCTTAAAATATTAATTTGGTCAAAAATAATCTTATAAATGTCCCTACCAACTCAATCAAAATGGCTAATCTATAGAAAATGGGGTAAAATAGGCCTAGTCAACCTTGTTGGCTAAATGGTGAGAATTTTCTCATCAAAATCACATATCTTGTGATGAGAAAAGTTCTTCTAGTTATAATACCATTATTTTTTCAGGTTTCACGGTTTATTGTGTATTTCCTTTGGATTTTTAAGTTCAAGATAGGCTATTTGGCTTATTTGGCCTAATAGGCCTAATTGGTCAAATGGTCAAGTTTGAATTTGGCATTAGATGGCTATCTAAGCAGCTTACTTAGAGTTTCAAAACTAAATATCTGATCTTTTCTTTGAGTTTCATGTGTATTTTTATCCTTCAAGAGCCTTTTCATGAAAGGGAAGGCTAATTGGAGTTGACTAGTCTTACACTTCAGTTGACTAATTGACAAGTCATGCATCTATCCTTGGTTATCATGTAATTGAAAGATTTACAAAAATTTCAAGCTTAGTTCAAGTGGAGTTAATACATCCAAGTTGGATTATTTTTCATGCAAAGGAAGATTAACTTGTCAAAGGGTCCACCACTCCTTTTTCAATACCAAAGTAAAGCTTCATACAGGACAAGAAGATAAAAGACTTTTGTTTCAAGGCTTTGTTACCAATTTCAACTCCATTTTTGACTAAGGTTGACATGGAGTTGATCTCCTCTTCTATTTCCAATGTCAATATATTGGATTTTTAATATTTTACTATACATGTTGGCTTTTTATCCATTTTCAAGATCTATCCCTCTCTTGGCAAGACTTGACTCTTTGAAAATTGAGTTTTATAACCTTTACAAATAAATAAAATGATTATTTTCATATTTCATTATTTTGGTATAGTTTATTTATGTCAATTGAGTTGCATATGTGGTATATATTTCTCCATTATCAAGTCCTAATTCTTACCTAGTTACTAGTTTTCTAGATTATGTAAGTCGTGTTCAGTGTTTAAAGTCTTGTGGCTGAACTTATAGTGGATATAAGTGGCTAGTTAGTGCCTTGAATCAAGCTTATTTCATCGTTTCCCTTAAGATGTGATCACTAAATAAAACCTCTCCATGAAATACTGATGCATAAAAGTCAATTATATTTTTAGATTTAGTCTTTTCTTGTCTAATCAATGTTTTAGGATCTCAAATTGAGTGGATAAACCAATAATATAGGTGTATCAACAATAGTAAATTAGGATTTCCCTTTTAGTTTCTTTCTCCCCCTATTCATCCCAATAATCAGTAGTTTATTAATTAATTCATATTGATACATTAGAGGAGCTAACCTCAACAAAATCTAGAGGTTTGGTCTAAATTCAGGTGTCCCATAACTCAGATCATTCTAATGCTAGTTCAAATGTGAAGGTTTTAGAGCCAAATCTACCAAGCCTTCAAGTAGGGTGCTATTTGGATTGCTAACAAGTGTAATGTAATGCATTTGTTTATGAATAATTTTTAAAATGAAATCATGATTATCACTTTATATTTGATAATCAAGAGAGGGAGTAACAACCATGCTTTCTTTTTCACATTATGATATACATGAGAAGATTTGAAACATCTACATTATCTATTTGTGGAAAATAATCATTGTGTTAATCTTGAATTGTGAATGAAGGTGAAAAATTATTTTCATCTACCTTAATTTGTGAATTTATAAAAGGTTTAACATCCTTTATATTTTATTTTTGAAATGTAATTGAAAAGGTTAAATAAGATGCATTATTTTTATCTACTTTACTTGAAGCATAAAAAAGTGATTATAGTGTACGACACTTATACTAATTTGTTTTAAACAATTAATTCAAAAAATTAGTTGAAAAAATAGGATCATATTGTAATAAAAAACTACCAAAAAGAGGTTCTTTTGGAATTTTATTATTAATTTGAGTTTTAGGAATAAGATAAGAGGAAGAGGAAAGAGAATATTATTTATCTAGTGTATCCTCATGTTCATTGGTATTGTCATGTGCATAATAATCCTCATATCTATTATTATAAAAATAGTCATCATCATTTATAAATTAAATAATTATCATGTTCTAATGTAAAATATTGAAAATAAGTCCATTCATTGTTATAATCATGAGAAAATTTCAAGATTACATTGAGTAGATGAGGGGTATAAGACTTTTTAGATGTCATTTTAAACTTGCTAAAGAATATAGTGTAAATAATGGATAATAAACACAAAAGGGGTAGAATATAATATAAGATATATATGTGTGCAATGTGTGAATTTGTTTAACAAAGTTTTTATTATAAAACAATTTTATTGTTACAACCCTAGTTGCTAATGTTATGTGTGTATAGGGACCTAGTATGTAGATCTAGGGTTTAAATTTATGGTTTTGTAGTAAATAGTTAAATAGAATTAAATAAAAAAATAGTATAGGATTATTTAAATTAGATAGTTTAATTCAAAAAATAGTAAATTATATTTTTGTAACCCTAATTTAACATGACAAATTTATAAAAGGTAAACCCTATGGAAAGTTAGGGATTTGAAGTAATGTTTGAGGTAAGATAGGTCCACTAGATGATTTAAAATTTTAGGGTTTTTCTATGTAAATCCTAAGCTATCTTAAAGGGTTGGATCTATTTTTAATCTAAAATAAAACTAGAATCTATTAATTATATGTAACTTTCTAAAAATAGTAAATACAAGGAGAAAGTGGACTTATCTAGATATACAAAGAGTTTCTTCTAGATCTGAATACTAGAGATGATTGAGAAGGCATAGAGGAATCTTTCATATATTGACTATTCTTAATATTTGGATTAGGATAGCAGTGCCCCCCTTAGGATAGTAGTTCCATGTGGCACTAGTGTCCAAACTTGGTGCTAGTGTCCTTTCTATAGTGACTATCTGTAACTTTTAAAGAAGTTATGGGAGTTCTTGAGGATCTTGTAGTTTATTTTCAATCATGTAAGGGATTTTATTTGTCATTATTTTGGCTTATTCTTCTCTATAATCCTAATGAATACCTTCACACATGAAACAATTATTAATCAAATTAAAAGAAATGAAAAATTGGATTGTGGGATGTTATAATTGCATGGAGTAGAACCCCTATTATCATGATTGTTGCCTATATTAACCCTAATGTTAGGGGTGTCGTATTATATTTATTTATCCCTTAAAGAGTGTACACCATCAAATTTTATGATATGTTAGGATTAATTTCATCTAGGCCCTTCTTTGATCAAGCATGGAAATGTCTATGTGTGAATGTTGAGTAGTATGCAGAGTATTTGAGTTATACTATTGATTTATTTTATGTAATAAGTGCCAAAATAGTAAGTGTCAGATGTAAAATGCATTATGAGGATATTTTTTTAGAATCTAATACATTTTTCATTTTCCAACAAGTCCTAAAAAAGATATAAAAAACATAAGGGAAGGGTCATAAAGGGGTCAAGAATCAAACCCAGGTGAAAGGACCCATCTAAAATTGAAGGCAAAAGTAGATATAATGTCATTTGGTGATACTATCCTAAAAATAGTGATATTTTTTGAGAGCTCAAAACAAAAAAAAAAATCAAGGATAATAGGCTAAGGCCCCCTAGGATTGGGACAAGGTGAACTATGACTACTGGAGGTGTCAAAATTAGGGATAATAAAGCATAAGAAAGATTAAAAGACGTAATATGACCATTAAAATGAGGAATATAACCATCATTAATACCCTTTGTGTGAAAGACCAACAAAAGACATGGTACTTATGGTTTATCAACCATATTAGGTTGTTTACACCACCCTTTCCCTTACCAAGTGATGTAAACATGCTCAAATCTAGGATTATCAAGTTTAGGGGTGACTATAGTAGTAGTTTGATGATGATAAACATTTGGGTGGTTAACCTTACTTATTATGGCCAATATATGTTTAGGATCAAATGAGAAGCATTATTAAAGTTTGACTAGTCCTCTATTATTTAATCAAGCCTTGAGATGTACTCTTGATTTTGTAAATATTTAGATAAATTATAATGTATCATTAATGATTAGAAAATATCCCACTTGTAATATTCTTGTTAAAATACAAATAGAATTTGGATAATATTCCAATAATGGATTAAGACATTTTTTTTCTATTATTGAGATATATGTGTTAAATTGAGATGTAATTATTTACGAATGTTTTATTTATAGGATCTTAGGAAGAGTATTATATATATCTAGTATTTAACCTTTGAGGAACCATCAAATAAATAAACAAATTAGTTTCATTTCTTATATCTTTGTCATTACTGATTGATATGTTAAGCAATATGTTTTTATGTATATTTGAAGGTGAATATTTAATAGAATTAAGCTTATCTAAAAATGAGTGTAACTTAGAGAAATATCTATGAGATTATTATTGGGAATAAAAATTAAACTTATTGATATGAATTAAACATTAATGATTTATGATACTATTATGGAAATCATGAATAAATAATTATGTTGTCTTCTGTTGAACTTTTTTAATAATGGAGTCATAACGGGTTATGACTACTGTGTTCAAACCCTTTGAAAGGAGTCATAATTAAAATAAAGAATACTTAGGCATTATGTATTTTATAATAAAATAAATTTATTTGTTTTATTAAAATATTTTATAAGAATAGTTTACAAATTATGCATGTGTCTCTCCTTTTAAATCTATTACGGGATATTCTATTGAATCTATCTTGTGTAAAGATAAATATAACAAATTTTTTGAACTATGGATTGTTATTAGAATACAAATATAAATATTTTTTTGATCCTTTGATGTTGTTATAAATTAAAATGATGTATTTTTTAAGAACCATTAGGATTTTATAGTTTAGTTTATGCCTATTTTATACCTTCCCAACAACTAGGTTGTTTAATAAAATCGATGAAGTTTTATTAAACTTTGATCTTAATCATGGTTTTTATTAGGCTATTACTTTAGAGATGATTGGATTGAGAAAAAATTCTCTGAGTTCATTTGATAAATTTACTAAACCAATGAGTTATTGGTTTAGAATCATTCTATTTGATCTAAGCAAACTTTTCCATCCTTCTAGACTTAATAGTAGTAATGTATTCATGTATATTTTACCTTTCTATGTTTCTAGTTATAGAGTTATCTTTGTTATTTACTTTAGATCATTTTTTATCTGATTATAGAGTTATTGATGATTTTTGATTTAGTCATTTTACTTGTCAACTAATTTTTTGTCTTACCTTAGCTAATTTTACTTTGAGTTTCTTTCATCTTTTATCTTAGCCAAATTTTGGGCCTTTGAAATATGGATGGATGATGTCACATGTCATCCTCCTAGTAGATTGGGTGATTAGACAAAAGGAAAAGCCTCTTATACCCTAGGGTTTTATGAAACTAAAAAGAGGAAGCATATGGGAATTTGAAAGCTCAAAAGGACTAAGTTATTGGGTTTAATACCCTAATGCCTTTGCATTCTACATAATTGAGTAGGTCATTATGTAAAAGGATTTTGCTATTGAGTTTGGGTCCCTTTACTTTGATTTTGCCTTAGTCAATTTTTGTGACTTTGACTAGTGTTTTAGAGGAAGCCACATGTATTCATCACGTTAACATGGGAATGACATCATCATAGTTAGATGTAAGATCAATGTCAGGATAGAAAGATGTTACCACATGTCATTATCCTAGTAACCCATGAACCTAGAGAGGACTATGTAGAGTATGAAGGATTCAAGTTAGCAGGTGAGTGTAAAGATCATATATAAAATGATCTTGGAAACCCACAAACCCATAGATGATTTCATAGGGTTCTTGGAAGGATAGAATCATGGTGTAATTACCCATTATTGGGTAATACCTTGTTACCTCTATAGTTCTAATGACATAGGGAACTACCAAGTGCTAGTCCCTAATGCACTAAAAGTTTAGGCTTGAGTAGACCTAATGTTGACATGTGTAATCCACTAAATTAAGTAACTACTAAGTAAGAAGTTTATGTATTTATTCACATCATTAATATAACCCTTTTTGGTGTGATCTCATGAAAGAATCCTGAGTGATGTCTACATGACTTATGATTATGGGATTCTAAATTATTGACATATGTCTATTAAAGTTTCATGGCATTTATATTTATATGTTGTGTGATTGAATGAATATCAGTATCTATTCATGACCACATGTGTTATGTTTAGTATCTTGTTGTGTCGTGCCTATATTTAAATTTTTTTTGGCATGATAGTAATATTATTACTTAGGAAGATAAGAAGCCAATATTATTGTCTTGTGTACAATGGGAACATGCCAATTTTATGTAAGAAAAGTATTTTTAAATATAATAAAATGATTCTATTTGGGCCTTCAATCATATATATAAATTAACAATTTAATACATGCATGTTTTCTATATGATAAAAAATAAAGAGAATATACTGGAGGAAATGTTTAGGAGAAAGATAAAAGATAAGTAGTCGAAGTAACAATAAATTTATATTAAAATTAAAATATATACCTTTTATTTTCCTTCTCATAAATAGTTACATAATATCATTATGGGAATGCATTCATGCAAGTGTGGACTTCTCCTAGTGTGTCCTTAATCGTGAGAACCCAGGAAACCTCTTGAGCAAATAGTGATCACATTTTATACTTTGAGATAATATTATCCATTATCAATTTATGGTACATAATGGAATGGATTGAAGGTATACCTAGAGGGTGACCAATATGTTAACTAATATAAAAATTTACATCAATAAGTCCAACACATTTATTTTTATTATCTCCTTTCCTTTTAAACATTCCAACCATCAAATATACACTTGAAGAGGTTCTATCTTCATCTGAAGTTGAGATATTAGTCACAAAAAAATTACACTTGTTGAAATCCTTTTTAGAATGTTAGCCCAATTATTTATCTAGATTTTATTCAATGGATTAAAGGTGGGAGAGAATTTAGGAGGAGATTTCATACTCATATTTCCCATTAAATGTCTTGGATTTTGTAAATTTGGTGTTTAGGGTTCTCTAAAAGTAATTCTTTGTCCACCTTCCATAGCTTGATAGGGCCTCCTTTACATTTTTACTAGGTTGGTAGAGATCCCAAATTGCCTTCAATTATTTGGTGTCATGTTTCTATTCTTATCCCATCACCTAGCTCATAATGAATTGAAAAGTGTTCAATGTTAGGAAATTAGGAAAAGAATAATGATTAGATCATATATCAACTTACTTTTCTTGAAGGATGGGTTTATTTTTACTCCATATACCATAAACCCTTGGTAAATCAATCCTTTTAGGATAACATTACCATAAAATTTGATGTGGATAATGTTAAAACATAGTATATCCCAAAGACTAGATTAAGGGAAAGATAACATGTTTGTAATGAGGAATAAGATGATATGTTGATGAAGATGAATAATTTAATGGATAAATGTGGACTAACATCATAATTAATTGATATGGTTCCCATAATTTGATCATGTTAGAGTTAATACTTCCTTTTACCATTTCATTTCTTATCATGGGAAGTTATTTTAAAACATCTATGGGAATCAATAATGTATTTGTTTGTCATTTATATCCTCTCCTAGTGTGGGATAAATAATACTCCTTTTTCTCATTTCTATCATCTATGAGAAATGAACATTTAGTATTCTATTTTTTCAAATGACTATCAATTAGGTTGCCAAAGTCTACTACATTTTTATTTTAAATAAGAATTAAATTTTGTAAGCACACAATCCCCCTAATTTTCTATGATATTGAAATATTGATTATCCTTAATAAAACAATGTTTTTTTTTTGTTTCAATAAATTTTGGGAGCATTATGAGAGTCTAACATTAGTTTCAAGATTGATCTCAACTTTTAATTTAGGCAGAGTATATCCTTTCTTTAATTTTAAATAGATTGATTCAAAATGGAATATCAATTACTATGACCCTTTGTAAAAAAATATTATATTAATTCAAAATATTACATTATATACTCTAGTTGTTTAACATTTAATTCCAAAAACTTAGAAATTGGAATCTATAAAATATGATAGTTAATTCTAATGAACTTTAAATTATAATTCAATAATTATGTAAATTGATTCTAATAGCTGAAATAATTGATAATATAAAAATTCAATAATTATTATTTTAATTTTTAATCTAGACTAGAACATGTCCAAATTTATTGAAATGATTTTAGGTGATTTAACTATTGTGATTTTATCATTAAGACAATCATCTTGATGTGTATTTCACATTTTTCTAAAAACAGACATAATATTTTTCATTTGAATTCCTGGAATATAATTTTACAAAGAAAAACACATAATGGAATTTCACCATTATGATTGTTTCATTGAGACAATCATTTTAACATGTATTTATAAAAATAGTTTTCCATAATTTTGTTTCATAATTTTTTCTAGTTATTTTATTTGCACTCAAGTTTAAGTGATATAAATGGGAATAAAAATAATATAATCCTTTTGAGTTTCACCTATTTTAGATGGAAAGGATATATTAGTGATTTGTTCATTAGCAAGGGACTTTATCACATTGTAATGGATGAATAGCCTACACCTTTTGACATTATCAAGTGATAAAAATTTCAAAACCATTCTGATGAAGATAGAAGCATCCTTGGTCAATTAGTATCCCCTAATTTTATGTTTCATTTTCATGATATTGTGTGACCTTGTAAATTTTGGAATACCTTGGATGAAGTTTTAAGAAATCATAGTAAGATAAGGGCATGCCAACTAAAAAATGAGATAATTTATCATAGACTAGAAAATTATCCTCATGTTAAAGACTTCATCACTCAATTCATGCGTTTGAGGCTTATATTTGTTGTTATTGGTGAAACCAAACTGACAAAAAAATCATTTTGACTATTTTATCTATTTGGGGCATCCTTAGTAATTTTTTCAAATTACCACACATAATAAGAATATATGGGTTCTACATATGTGACACTAAATTTTTAAAAAAAATTATTAGAAACTTTAGAGAGAATATGAAATACAAAAATTTATTGGGTAATTCAGACCTAAAGGTAATAAAAATAAGCATTAGTGGTCAATGATAATTATACAACATGATAACCCAACTCTTTCAAAGGTAAGGGTATTTCCAATAAATTTGGAAATCAAATCCTAAGCTTAAGGTAAATAAATTAAATTAGTAGAATCCTTCCCAAAGAAGAGACAAATGTAAATTAAAATTAAATGTAAATGTAAAAAAAGAGATTTGTAATTAGTGTAATAAACCATGTCATGTTGAATATCAATGTTTGAATAAAATGGCATAACTAGAAGTAAAAATGAAAAACATACAACTCCTTCATAATAATATTATAACACTTTATGCGACAACAATATCACATGTTTTTTAATGGATTATGGATCCATGAGCCTCTCACCTTAAGGTACATTATGGATCGTTGTTTGAAAATATTGACTAATGCCATAGAGCTAAGTTTATTTTTGGAAAATCTAGTCATCTAGTCATTGAGAGAGTGGATAATTGAGATGGAAAATGACATATTCAATAAATTTATCCATGTTATAAACTTGTCCAAAAACCTTTTATCCATATATTCTATCACATATTGAGGGGAATAAAAATCCATTGATTTTTAACCTACTAAGTTGTCATTATAAATATTGTATCTAATTACAAGGTTGATCATCAAACATGATTGTAAAAATCTAAAACTTTGTGTTCATTCAACCTTCACAATTCATGATTTATTGTGACAATTAATTGACTAATTATTACCATGAGCATTATGGTCACCTAAACTGTTGCTCATTATAGGACCTTAGTTATCATAACATGGTTATTTGTTTGCCACAAGTTTATTTGGAAGATGGAGTTTGTCTAGGTTGAGCACTTGAAAATTAACACATCAATCCATTTACTAAGATAAATCATTGAGGAAAAGTGACATACTACATTTATTTCATAGTGATATTAGGTAATTTCATATTTATGAAACAAAAATATTTTTTTATAATCATTGATTATTTCTCTTGTATAACTCAAGTCTAATTTGTAAAAACTAAGAGTGAATTCTATAAAAACTTTAAATTTTTTAATTCCCTTGTTAAAACCTATCAGAGATAAAAATTTAACATCTTGGAATAGATAATGAAGGAGAGCTTTTAAATAATCAAATGATTAATTTTTTTTAATAGGTAAACATTCAACTATAACATATTGTACTTAATCCCCTCAAAAAATAGTGTGTCTTAGTGAAAAATTAACAAACGAAATGACATGGAAAATTACATAGTAAATTCCAAAATACTTTCCTCAAAATTATTGGGTAGAGGAAATTTAGTGTGAAAACTACATCCAAAATCATAATATCCACTCCATAATGAGAAATATTATTCCCCAAAACAAAATAGTTTAGTGTCAAGCCAAATGTTTTTGATTTAGAAGTTTTTGGATGTAATGCATGGGTATTGTATTTTTTATCATAAACATTTCTTATTTTTTTATATTGTGTGTATACACATAATATTTTCAAAATTTATCAATTAATGATGTTTTATCTATTTTAATACCCCATCAATTCTCAATCTCTCTAAGTGGATACCTTAAATGGTTCATTGGGAAAGGGGTGGGTAGACCATTAGTGCTTCACAAGATTGTTGTCCCTTATACCACTACTTAATATCAATAAAAAAAATCTCCTATACACTTCCCTAATATTTTCCTCCTCCCTTACACACTCCTCTAAATAATTCACTTCCTTACACAACCCCTGTCTAATACAAAAACTCTATTTGACATTTACCAAATAATGTCATCATAGGCTAACCCTGTAATAAAATTATATTATCATGTAAAAATATTTTGTCGACCTTTGTTGACCTAGTTCAAGACCTAAAATACTTTTATAAATTAAAAATAAAGGGTTGCTTTGGGATGACCATTTTTTATAAACTTTAGAAAGAGTTTAGGGTTAGATTCAACTATATATACACATTTATTAATTCCATTTTAGAGAGAGGAAAGAATAATAGTTTCACATATTGTACATCTACTTATCCACAATTATACTTGAGGAGAATTACTTAGGATTTGAATATTACACTTAGAGATACAAATATTATCTTGTGGAGAATTTTTTTGGATGCATAGAGAAGTTGTGTAGCCTGGAGCTGACTTGTCCTTATTATCCTTACATATCAAAACAATCTCTTGTGAAGCATCTTTGCCAAGGGAGAGATTGAGGCTCATTGGATTCATCCTCAAAGGTAAGTATTCATAAATTTGTTCCTCCTTTGTTAAAGCATATATATGTGTATTTATTAGCTTATATGCTTCTCTCTCCCATAGATAAGGATTTTGTATACATTGTATTAAGTATAGATATTTTATGCATGTTTAAATTTTATGTTTATTACCCCCATTTTGTGCCATAAGCTTTGGTGAACACAATATTATATTTTACTTTACTTTATATTTACTTCATGAATATAGATAACATAGGACCTAGCTAGGGCTATCACATTATGTTTCTTGACTAGAGGATTAGGAACCCTCTCTAGTGATATTATTTTGGTAAGGAACCCATTGGTTAGGTCTAGAAGATAGATCTTTTTCATGACCTAGATTTTCTTTCTGAACATATAAACAAGCAAAATTGTAAGTGTGATGTATCTTGTCTAAGCTAGGGTTGATTTATAGATCATATAAATTTTTCCTTTTATATATTTTGGTGAACCTAATGTGAATATAACAATTGTAGGTTTTATTTCATGCATTCATTTATTATCATATATATATATATATATATATATATATATATATATTTATTAATTTCCTTAATATTATATTGAACCTATCCATACAATCTAACATTTTGTGTGTAGGTTAACACACAGTCACTCTAAATCAACTATTTTTCTTTGTGTATGCATTTTCCAAATATAAGTAACTAGATCAATCAACTCAACATAGTTATATTTTTTAACCACAAGTTTGTAGACTTCATCAACCTAGTCAAATCTTTTCATAGATAATTTTTAGCATATAGGTTTTTCAAACTTCATCAACTTAGTTGACTCCATTATTAGAATATAAAAATCAGCATTTGATTATCACAACATAAAAATTTTCAATTAAGCATCTTCAAACTTATCAATGTTTATTCTTACCTTATTTATTACTTATGTTTTTATTTATAGTCCTATTTTCATAGTTTATACTTTATAAAATTATAATCTATAGTGAACTATGTCGACTAGATAAACATAGTTTTATAGCATATTTTCTCTCTAGAAGACTAAATCAACCTATTCAAATGTGTTATTATAGATCTTGATCCATAGATAGTAGCAACCCTATTAACTTAGTTCTATAATGCTTGTATATAGTGTCACCTAAATTGACTCTATACTCTTAATAGATAAAGGAATTTACCTATTTTACTAATAATTAATTCACTTTTCACTTTATTTATTTTCATGCTTAGATTGAAAAACATAAACTAACCAATTTAGTCACACTACTTTTCTCTTTTTCACAAACTTCTAAATCACTTAACACTAAAAATCAATAAAAAAAATTCTTCACATGGTCTATTACTTAGATTTCATAAACAAGGGGGAAGCCAACTTGGTTTTTTGGCAAAGTATAAACATGTTGATTTCATATATTTACAAAGCACCTAACACCCTTATTAGTGTGGGATTGTGAAGTGAGGGGTTAATCCCTAATACTAAGAAAGTACCATCACCAATATGGATCCCTTTTAGCTTAAACTACCTAAGACTATCCATAGATTACTTTATAGTTCCTTCTTATATCCAAATACATATCACATTAATGTCAAACTTTATTATAACTTAACAAAATTTAGGAGTGACCACTTAGCTTATCATTTGAATTCAAGTTTTATTGCTTTCTCATTGATCATTGTATTTTGTATTTCACAACTTGTACTAGCTAGTGTTAATATAAGGTTTTTTTTGTGAGCTAAAATTAGATATAACACATTGATATAATTTATTGTGTGATCAATTATATTTAATTTATTATTATCTTGAAAAAAATTCCCTATTTTCAAAACATAGTCATCCCTATCAGCATAGTCTCTAATGGGATATAGCTTTTGTTTTACCTTCAATACATAGTTGCCCTATATGATTCTATATATTTTTTAGATTTTTTAGTTTCTCCCTCTATAGTATATAATTGACCCATCTGTTTGTTTCCTTTTACATCATGTTCTATTTCTCATCTTACAAAAAGCTATCAATTGGTTTGACTTTGTATCTTACTAGTTGATTCTTATTTCCATCAAGCTTTTAGATTTTTTCCCTGATCTTGATTTTCCTATTATATGATAATATTAAAATAAATACAACAAAAATTATGAGTTTTACCAACCATAATATGTTTCATAAGACATATCTTGTGGTACCCACCATTGATGAAAGTAATGTTTATGTTTCCACCAAAGATGTTAGCCAAATTTAGGCTATCATAGACCAAATTCATTAAAAACTTGGATTTTCATTTTTTATGACCTTATTCATAGTCCTTACATGACTATTGGGGTTTTTATACTATATTGTTACATTATTATTAGTAAATATTAAGGTTATTTTTACTTGATTAAGCTAATGTTTGTATTTGTCTTGTGCTAGTGTAGTTATAGGGTGAGCATGAAAATATGGATTCAAATGATGCCAAAGGTGCAAAAGTGTCTATAAAATTCATACCATTGAATTTAAAACCTTGTCTAAATATTTTACACTTGTTTGTAAAATTTAAGGTTCTTTATGAAGTTTAAGGTAAAGTGTAATACAAAAGAACAGTGTATTTACTTACGTTTAACACATGACAAGGATAACAAAGATAGAATATCCATCCAAACACATTTATTAAATATTTTTAGTTATTTATATATCTTTAAATTTCGTAAATAATATTAGTTGGGGTTAGTTTTACAGGTTCAACATCTAAATTAAGAGAATCACTCCTTTGCAAGTAGTTATAGGCACTTGTACGAACTTGGGAGATTTATTTATAGGTGAAAATGGTTTGTGGGTGTCTCTTCACATTATAAAATTTATATAAATGATTTAATATTTTACACAAGTCCATATATTCCATAATTTTCTTCAAAAACTCCATCACTCTTTTGGTAAGCTCACAAGGGTAATTTTCTCATGCTTAGTATAGACAATATGGTGAGATTTATGGTATAATATTTTTTAAAGAGGATTGGGTACTAATGAAATTAAAATCCATTAAAATATTAATAAAATTAGTGGACCTTAATTTATTAACAATTGTTAAGAGTGCAAGGAGGTCACTATATCTTGTTCATCCAAGTAGGGTCTAGTTTTGCTTCTATTTCTTTACTTCAAAATTCAATGGAGGAAAATGGATTGTTTGAGATGTTTTTATAGATAAAATGAGTCTGTTTAATTTAAATTTAATCAATAATTTCAACTCTATGATGTGTCTTCAAATAAATAAACTAGTGTCTCAAGCATAAGTGAACATACCACCCCAGTTGTAAGGATTTTGGTTGGTTATGAGTTTTATCATTGTCATAAGTTTTAGAGTTATTAATTATTCATGGAAAAATCCTCAATATAAAATTATATATTTCATACATCCTTGAATATTTTTTATTTGTATATAGTCCTTCAAGTGATGGCATGATTTTTGCTTATTTGAGGCATATTGTAGTGTATAAATAGTCTTCTACAGGCCTGATTGATAAACATGGCTCCAAATAGAAAGTAAAATCCAATGATATCATGTCATATTAACATTTAAAAAATTTAGGTCCAAGATAATGAGAATATAATACATATGTACTCTTAAACAAATGTTAGTAAGTGTTTTTGAAACCCACAGGTATGTAAACCTGTAGGTGTACATTCATGGGTCTTAAGTCTAATGTTAAAGATGCTCAAAAAATGAAGAGACATGGTATAGACCCATAAAAATTCATTTTATCTTGAAAAAATCTCACTACATCATCACAAAATCATGATTGAATGGATGGACTCCAACTTTCATACATAATCCTTGTACATGAGTTGACCCCATAAACATGCATGTACATATAATAGACAAGTTAGAGGCTAAATAGTGTTAGTAGAAGATCCAAAATATATTGATGAGATGATAGGAAAATGAAAATGAGTTGATATAATATAAAAGTGTTAAAGACTCAAGAGGTTGGTTTCAAAAACCTATTTAAGAAAAGTAGACCTACATGTTACAGACTTGTAGGTCATCATTTTGAACCAAAAATCATTTGTTCATATAAAAAAGAGTATGTGAAATTAATGTCACTCAATGTAGGTATGAAATAATAAATAGATCAATGAAGGTACCTAATATATTCTAGAGTTAAAAGAAGGTTGAGATGACTGAGTTCACAAGCCTAAACACTCATACATAAGCATATATATGAAGATAAGAGGGAAAGCCTTATAGATTCTATGAGATACTAATGATATTGTAGGATTTTGAAATACATCCTTAAAATAGGTTCATTAATATTAAAATGTCAATAGACTAATTGAGAAGGCTAGATTTTAAATCTCAATGTTTACAACTCTCATCTAATCACCACCTATAGCGATGTCTTAAATAGACATGAGAAAGAGAGTGTATGCAAGTGACAATGCATGGTTTTTTAAAGGTGTCAAACTTTAAAATATGAGCAGTAAAATAAAAATTATAAGAAATGTCATGTTTTTTCTTAGTGATTTGTATTGAGACACTAAATATCTAAAATATAGTCAAACCCCCAGTCAACTCTTATAGGATTTCCTAAAAAATTCAAACTATAACTAGTCTTAAACTTGAAAAAATGATGTAGTGTACACAATGGGGTTGGATATTATATAGATATAAAAAATAAAAATGTCATTTGAATTTATATAAACCTAAAAATAAGGTTAAGTAAGGGTGATAAAAAAGACTCACTTGAACCCTACACACACAACCAAGTACTCTTATAGGCCTTCTTAAAGTGAGAGGGTGCCTACTTAGTTTGGTTATAAAAGAGATATAAGAGAATTAAAATAAATGGGAAGTGATTATATAGTGATATTATGACCTTATAAGATCATCAAAGTCAATAAGATATATGGCAATGTGGATAGGTCTATTTAGACCAAGTAAGCTTAAGATCCTACACTCAAACTTGTATGATAGTCCTGATAAAATTGGTTTGATGAAGGAAAGATGAGATATGAGGATATTAATGAGTGTATAAATATTTCATAGATGATAAAATTCATCCATAGGTAGGGGAAGATAAATAAAGTGTTAATTTGGCATATGAGACATTATTGAGCTCTTTTAATGCATGACATTAATTCAAGGCATGCTTTATCTTACTCAGTATGAACTTGGCCATGTGCATGAGATATATTAGTTATAAACGATGTTGGAGGTGTATTTATACTTAAATATTATATCATTATTTATTGGTTTAGGTCTCCAACCTTCATGAATAGTAGTTAGAAATATAGACCACAATCAAATGGTATAGCAAAAACCTGAGGAGGAACTTATTATGCTTATAGATATATGAAAAAGATGCATGGGAACCTAAGGGTATTTGAGGATATTAGTTTACTTGAAATTTTTGGCATTGGTTCAAGAGTTAAGGCGCTAGGGTTTATAAATAATTGTTAAGAATTCAAACTACTTTACACCCTCCTAAAACCCTAATAAGGACCTAATGAGAGAGATGTTATTCTAAGGTTCCTAAAATAACTTGGATTTACATTGAAAACATCTTTAAAATAATTGGAAACTATATAAAGTTACTCACCATGAATTTTATTTGTACCTACACTTATATAAATGTAATAAATATTGTACTTTTGTGAAGTTTTTAGATCAAAATAGGGTATATAAGATCCTAGATAGATGAAAACAATTGGGAGAGATGATTTGGTTTGTATTATATATTTTAAAGTCTGAAAATCCATGAAATACACCTTGAAACTTCTCCTATAGGTATAGTTATTGATGGTAGTGTGAAAAAGGCTTATGAAAGGATAGGTTTTTTGTCCATTTCATGGATTACCATTCTACACAATGTCTCAAAAACCAAAATTTGGAATGGATAGTTCTCATAGGATTGGTACATTGAATAAAACATTTAATGGAGGTTTCACGCATGTGGTAATTCAATAAAATGAAATCTCAACCTTCTAAGCATATAGGCCTAATTTGAGAGATAAAAGGGGAAAATAAATACACTTCCACTTAGAGTCAGACCATGAAATTTGGTAAGGATTTGTAAGAGCATACTGGGTATTCAAATATATTCTCATTTTGTTAATATCATCTATACACTATCCTACACAAGGAACATTTCCTATTTTGAGGGTTATAAGGAAATGAATCCATTTGAGAGGCCTGGGCATGAAATGGAGTGTTATAAAACATTTGAGGCACTAATAATAGTTGATATAAGTTTAAAAGGCAATCAAGAGTGTTTCATAATGTTTTTTTCATATTCATGAGCTTGAAAACCAAGTTATAATCATTTTGATCCTAAAAAGAGAAAGTGAAGATTGCATAATAATGAGGAGTGAAAGAGAGGTTAAAATTATTAAAGGAGAGTGGAGTAGAAGATTATTAATCATTCCAAATTCTAGTCAATCATATTTTAATTTTTTTTATAGGTGTGCAGGTATAGCCTCAAAAAAGATGAGTTAGATTTAAGAGCTTAAATTTTCCTATGTAACCTCCTATGCCAATTTGAGAGAGTACATCATTAAGAAAATGTACACATGTTGATGATAATCTTTAATATTATTTTCTTACTCAAATTATTGTTTTAAAACTATATTCATGATGTATGATAGTTGTCCATGAATTTATATTCTCTCTCTCTCTCTATATATATATATATGAAGCCTTGTATGGCTTTATCAAGCATCCTCACATTGGTTATGGTGAATCCATACTAAAATGAAGTATTATACTTGCCTACTAGAATAAATCAAATCTATATATTCTATCTTCATCTTGTAAAATATTATTTTGAGTGTGTTGTTTTGATGAATGCTTAGTGATAGTATATGTATTTCATTGAATTTGTCCTTCATATTCATGCCTTTATTTAAGTTTGTTGCCTCTCATAGGTCGTATGAAGTAGAATAACTATTTTGATTAGTTATAAAGATGATAAACCATTAGTGTTTCCTTATATCACCTTTTGATTGATCATCTTAAGCTCTTTCAAGCTTAATAACCTTCATGTTGAATCACAAGTGTGATAGGGACTATTTTGGAGTAGCATAATATGATTGTATCTTAGTATTTCATAGTGAATTCTTAACAACCTAAGGACCTCAAGTTTGGTGCATCAACTTTTAGTTATTTTTTATTCTTAATCTTTATCTCCCCTTTTTCAATGTCAAGAAATTAGTAAAGTTGTTAGTGTAGGCATTATAATTGGGAGCTAGCCCAAAAACTAGAGGTTTGATCCCTTTATAAGGTCACCCACAACCTTAGATAAATACCATTGCATATCTTAGGTTGAAATGGATAAAATCACCCTCTCAAGGGTGAAATTTGACCTATAAAATTTATAACATACCTGGTGGGACTCAAAGAGAAAGATGTTATCCAAGATTGATGTTGGTCATGGTAAAAGTGCATTTATAGTAGCCTTATTCATGTAGTATCTTGTAACTCCAACAAGTTTTAATATCTTGATAGCTAACTAGTGAGAAAAAATTCATGCCAAAGGTGACTACAAGATCAAAATTGAAAGTTATTCCCTTTTAATTTATTTAAATAAATTTGTATTTATAAAAAAATAAGAGGTTTCTTTATACTCTCCCTTATACCAAGTCACCTAGAAGGAAGTGATTTATTCCCTACTATCCAAGTTCTCTTAAGGATGATATCATGGATAGAAATATATTTTTTATTAATTTTAATGGTTTTTATCTTTTAAACCTTAAATAATATGATGACATACCAGTGGTTTCCCTAAAGAGTATCCCTTATTTTAGTGGAGAAACTAATCTTACTCCCATTGAGAATATTAGGGACATGGGAAACTTTTTTAACATACATAATCTCACACAAGATAATGTATCAATAAGGCTATTATCAATCAATTTTAAAGGAAAATATTGTAACGGTATATAACCTTAGCACCCAATTTCATTAACTCATGGGATGAATCTGGGGATCACTTGAATAAAAGATTTGAGGATAAGTGTGATCATTTATCCTTGGATAAGAAATTGACCACCATAAAAAGAGCTCCTCAAGAATTCATGAAAGATTTCAATGCTAGGTTACAAAATACATGGAATAGAATCCCAATCCTTGTAAGGACCACTCTAAACTATACACTGATATACTTCCATAAGGCTTTACATAGTGATATAGTGGTTATGATTCAATCTATGGGTGGTAATACTTTACTATATGATTTTGAGATTACTACTAGGGATGAGAAGAGATGATCCAAGCGTGAAAACTTACTTCAAATCCATATATGCCTTTTTTACTAACATTCAACCTCTAACTCCAACTCTTTCTCCAATTTCTACCATAATTGGTCATGAGTTGGTTTCCCCTACTCAAGCAAACAATCCAAATGATGTATAGGGGCTAATTAAGACTCTTAAAAACAAAATCATGGAAAGGGAGAGGAAAAAAGTTAGTTTCATATTCCATCTCAATGGAACCAATCCAATCATCCCTAGAAATCAAATAGGCCACCCTTTCAAGTAAATACTTAAGGCCAAGATCATATCACCAATGTTAGACCATACACAAGTTTCAATTTAATTTCAGCCTCCACTTCAAGAGTCTTGATAACCACACAAAATAATATAATTCAAGAGAAAAAATGGCCTCCTCAATGGAATCAATCTCATGAAAAATATATCAATAAATATGGAGGATTGAATCAAGCTTGTGTGTACAAGAAAAACTTTTCATTCTCTAATACAAAAATAAGTTTGTAATCAGGTTATGGCTATCAAAGAGTAAGGTCAGTTAGGTGCTACACTTATAAAATTTTAAGAAGAGGAATGTTGTGTTTTGAATCAAATTGGAAACTCAATTAGGGTGGTATATAGTT
This sequence comes from Torreya grandis, assembly GCA_037957365.1. NCBI lineage: Eukaryota > Viridiplantae > Streptophyta > Pinopsida > Cupressales > Taxaceae > Torreya > Torreya grandis. The sequence continues at coordinate 585,785 of JARHVA010007439.1, forward strand.
TAATTATAACAATACTATATCTAAAAGAAGGGATGTTGAAGAGGTTCAAAAAATTGGTAAAGTTCTAGCTAAAATTCCATCCATGAATCAATGGATAATAGAGTCTAATGTACCTCCAAAGGATAAATAATTGAAAATAAATTAGAATTACATGGGTAACTTTGTACACCAAAACAAGTAGGCCCATAGTGATGTCATGAATCTTAGAGGATGACCACTGGTTGGTGCTTATTCTCTTAACATAGTGGATCAAATGAAAAAGATTCATCTAAGTATGCCTATGTGGGACATTATCTATTCTAGGACAAATGGATATGATGCAAGAGGATATATATAAGCTAATCTCATCATTATAATTTGAAATAAAGGGTATTATTGTGTATGTAAATATATCAAAGACTAGTGAGCCACAAGGTAAGGTGAACAAGCCTCCTCCCTTATAGATTTTAGTAATCATTGGTGATTATTTAGTACATAATTACATGATAGATAGTGGAGATATTGGTAATTTTTGTCCCACATACCAAGATTTTACCCATATGGATTAGGTTGATAATGGATGATCAAATGGATAAGTTGTTGAGACCCTTTGAAATATTGAGAGTGCTTGGAATGATTATGGGAGTACATTGTTTTCATCTAGTTCTTCATTATGTCTATATATAAATTTTGGGGATAATGGTAGAAATTAAGAGTAGTTAGTTTTTTGATGCTATATATCACATGTGTGAGGGTGTCAAGAGAGAATGATCACATGCGTTTGTTCATTTTAGTCACAAAAACATATGCACCAAGTTTTAGGTCATCCACCAAAGTGCATCAAAATGTTTGAAGATCTAAAGTTGGTCTCTCAATTGAAATTTAGTAAGCATCCATACTTTGCCATTTTAAAATAAGTTTAAATAGAGCTAAGTGAGCATCTTGACAAGACCATACCTAAAACATAAGACATTCATGCTAACATCAAAAGAAATCTTGGTCAAAAATCTATATATGATTAAATTTGATGGTCTATGGGATGTTAGTTATGTTTTGTGGGATGACAAATGATGGTCAATGGGACATAAAATTTAAGATAAAATAGGACACAAGTTTCATTTTAAAATCCCATATCCCAAACCCCCTTAGGTTTGTTTAGGTGAATTTGATTCACAACATTGGTGAATCAACTAGTATGAAAATTCCTCTAAATCACCTAATAGTATTTCTATGTTAGTAGGTTCAATCCATGTAAATTTACTACATGATGTAATTTTTTAGGTTTATTTCTATGTAAACGTATTATCAAGACATTTCACCACATAGCAAGCTCTAATTTAGGTGAGATATTTAATGCAGTTTGAGGGGGGTTAAGACTTTGAGACACTTAGTCATGATAGACAATAGAGATATTTGGTCCTAGTGAATAATAGAGATATGTGGACCTACTAGAAAGTAGATCAATTTCACTTTATGGAATAAAAAATACATTTATCCCTACCAAGTGGTAGTGCCATTCAGCCCTACCATAGGCAAAGATGTTTAGCTCTACCACAAGCTGATTCATTTGAATCTTCTAAATATAGAGGCATTTAGATCTAAAAAATGGTCATGTTGAATGGTTTTGATGTTTCTACTAGACTCTTGTGTCTGAACTAAAAATAGAAGGGTTAAAAGTGTCATCAATTTACTACCAAGTTTATGCCCTCAGTACTCCATAATCCATCCAAAGCATATGGGGTAGCTAAAAAAAATGGTTGGTATTTTTATTGTGGACCATTTTTATAGCTATTTAATATGAATCTGTATAAATTCTAAAGTTATCCAATGGATTCATGACATGGTTTCGAGAGCCAGCTTCAATAGTTCCTTTAATAGGTGAGATACATTTAATTGTTATCTTTTAAGGTTTCAAATTTTGGTTTCCTTATTCTTTTCCTAATTTGGAAATATCATTATATGATACCATTCAACACTAGTTTTTGATAATATCATTCAACTTTAGATGTATTTTGTTGTTTGATATTAGGATCAAGGGATATATTATATGTGTGTGTGTGTGTGTGTGTGTGGGGCAAATTAAACTATTTTTAAAAGACATTATTGTAAAGGATTGGTGAAATGACCCCAAAAATAATATATATACCTAAAATTAGGTGATTTTTTCCCATCTACCAATCCTAAAAATTTACCAAAACCAAAACTTAAAAATTGGAATTTTCATGAATTAAAGAATATTCACCATGAAAATCCTCCCTAGTAGGACAGATCCTATTGAGAATAAATTTGGTAGTCATATGATAATAAATGAGGATCACATGAATGTAATTTTATGTCAGTGAGGATGTAAATTTTAAGATCATTAACTAGCCTTTGGATTTTAAATAACGGGTCCCAATTGATCTAATAGTCTGTGTTCGATCATATAATCAGATCTAGCAGTGATCATAGGTGTAAGGGTTAGTGAATATCTAGAGTTAATGTAGGCATGAAAAGTGTCAAAGATGCATTAAAATAATATAGGATTGATGGTTCTCAATAATTTATACCAATCAAAATCAATGAACTAAAATTAGTTAATGTGTCAATGAGCCAAGTCAGATTTTGACAACTAATTAGAGTAAAAGCGAGCACAAGATTTGTTAGGATTGTGGAGCTAAAAGCTTCACTGATGCAAATAGGAGAGGAGGTTGCTGAAGGTTGCTGAGTTGCAGAGAAGTTGGGGTCGGTCTGATCAGCCGACATCGGCAGGATAGCATTGAGAAGCAACTGACGTCGGTCATATATCAGCCGACGTCGGTCACCTCCAGGCAGACAGGGACCGACGTCGGTCACCTGTGTGGTTCGACTGCGAGCTATTTACGGGTAATTAGCTAACGAACCAAGTGTTTGCATGATGAGTGCTAATTTTAGACTCATAGCTGCGGATCTAATTATTGTAATTAGATGTCTAATTATTGTTTGGATGAGATCTATATAATAGACTCATGGTTGTATTGGAAAAGTGTGTTAGGGAGTAAGAGAGCATAATTATAAGCTCCTTCTGTGTGTGAGGTAGAGCAATGGTGCGTTCCTCCTAGTGCCACAGTACCAGGTGTGTTGGTGCTGGATTGGAGAGCCAGCTGGGTTCTTCAAGAGTGTAGGATCTTGGTCACAGTTGCATGGCCTATATAGGAGATCTACATGGTAAGTAAGATCGTTGATCTGCAGGTGTATGTGTGTGCAAGGTCAAGGTTCACAGGTGAGCAGAACCATTGTTTGATTTGCAGGTGTGCAAGGTCATATAGACAGCAACACAATAGAGAGCAGTATCAGGCAGGATCTACTTGGAGTACAGGTGTGTACTCAGATAGTGCAAGAGAGGAAGGCAAGGGAGTTCCTTCCATAAGTATGGTCTGTTGAATTGTAGGTTATTGCAGGTTCATGGGAGATCTACTTGAAGTACCTTGAGTACTTGTGGAGCACGTGGAGTGCTTGTGGAGTGCGTGGAGCACTTGTGTTGTGCGTGGAGCATGGGAGGTGAACACCAACTCTGTATTTGAGTTGGGTGTTGGGACCTGTGAGAGGGAGATCTTTGGGGAGAAGAAGTACTGTTCACTTGAGGTGTGGGAAACCTCTGTAAGGTGGTGGAGAAGAAGTGGCATCTTCTTTATTGTATTCTTTTCTGTATAAAGTGTTAATACAAGTTGTGTATTGTCTCTCATATGCTGTGTTATTCTGAATTCTAGTTACTTGGTGAATCTGGTTATTTCCGCATATTATAGTTGTTTGAAGTTTGGTAATCAATTGTATGTTTCCGGTTTCGCATCCTGACAAGTGGGATCAGAGCATGTTTGTTGTTCTAGATTCCTGACAAGACTCTCAATGGAGGTTGAGAGGATATTTTCAACCATGGAAAATAGGGTTGTTTAGGGTCATCCAAACATAATTTAATTTGGTTTAAATACCTTGGATTAGTCAATATGATGTATTAAGATATAAGGAACACATATGGATCACCATTAAGGTTAAATATAGACCTCTATCTCATATTTTTGATCATGCAAGGTTATTTTTGTAATAGTGTTCACCATTTTAAGGAATATCCATGTATTCATATATTTTATTTTAGTTCTATTAGAGAAAGTATGGGTTTAGTTATAGCTATTATAATATAGAAAAGTGTTATATAATCTATAAGTCTATACTGTCATGGAAACTATAAGAAAACTAATAAACTTAGATTGGTTTTCCAACTATAGATGGACATATTTATCCAAACATGAAGATAAATTATATATATGATTAATTCAAAGTATATTAATCCTTTAACATGGCCATAGTCTCATCAAGTGCTCATTTAAAAGGCATAAATCCATGATCTGATCAAATCCATGAGCATGAGATTTTGTCTTCAAGTGAGAGATAATGTGAAGGATCAAAGAAAAGGTCTAGTATTTGGAACTATAGTTATGGGAATTAAATTCATCCTAGAAACCTTTAGGGACCTTCTCACTTGACAATCCACATGAATTTTCCTAATTGATCAAAAGGTGGCAAGGTTTCCATTAGCTAGGGAACAAAATGTGGTAGCTCAGGTTCATTTAATAACCCAGGACAAAGTGTTCTTTTCTTGATAGCATATTTCCACATAATATATTTATCTCTCTCTTATCCTCTATATCCTATTCTAATTACCATTTAAGGGGTTATCATCTCTTATAATTTATCATTTTCTTTTTTAGGATAAATATATTCATCGATACTCTTGCAAAATTATTCTCATTTGATATGGTTAAACCCTATCAAAATATTGTAAGAACTAATTTTTGAAGTAATATGATCAACTCTTTACCTATCTCTTATATTTAATCAATGCTTAGTATGATATTGTATGATAAATTTGTGAAAGCGATTCTTCCTAGTTTGTTATCCTTCTGATTTTCTCTTTGAAGGTGTTTTTAAACTAACTGTAGGTCTAGATTATTATTCTATTTGAAGCCTCTTCCATTAAACATTTATGTAGTTAGTGATATTGTGAGATTCAGTAATCCATAATTGTATTTTTATAATCTATTGTGTGTTCAAGCTTATATGAGTGTCGATTTTACTTTGGTGAATCACCCTTTTAGCCTTCTCAGGAGACCTAGTTCTTTTTCTAACTCTTTTCCCTATAAATAATTAATCTAGCATTAGTTTAGGTGAGAATCAAGAGTAATTTGGCCATTTCTAGAGCTTTAACTCCATCATATGTTACCCACAACCTAGGTTTGTTCCCATAGTTTTGCTCAAATTGGAAAGGCCCTGAAGAACCCTCCTCTAAAGGGTAAAAATTTGATCTGTAACAAGAGCTAGTAGTCCAATCATTCCAAAGAAAATAAAAAATAAACTAGACCTTAAATATTAATCTCAGGCTAAAGGTGTGATACACTTAGATGGATTATCAACTAATATAATTTGTATTATCAAGGGTTTGAATCTAACCCTTCATTATTGTCCTAATTTATCTATTTCTCAGGATTTAGTTTTTTTTGGCTTTCCAACATATTTTTCCCTTTACTTATCAAGTGATTTAACAAAAAATATTGGTTTTTACATATCATAAAATTTTCCCTACATGGATTTTAGGACAATATATGACAATAAATTTACTATAAGATCAAAACAAATTTCAACATTTCACATTGAGCCATACAAACCAAATGTGAATAATGTTGATTTTTCTATCATTTATGAGGAGGATTATCTTACGTACCAAGAACCAATTATTCCTCTTGAAGATATTTTATATCTCTTCCTTGATGAATAGGAGGAAGAAAATCATGAATTTGATCCATATCGAGGGATTGAAGAGGCTAGTCTTAGGGTTTATTCCTTACATGAAGAAGGCACAAACATACCTTCTATTTCTAATCCCAATGAGAATAGTGATTATTTTTGGAAATTATTTTTTTATGGATCAATAATTAAGGTTGGATTAGTTGTTTGTATGATGCTTGTTTTTTCACCAAATGAAATGTACCAGCTAGCCATCAAGAAGTAAGGTTGGAGTAGGTATTGGGATGATGCTTATTTTTCCATCAAATGAAAGGTACTACATAGCCATTACATTTCAATTTATCTATTATTAAAATGTAGATAAGTATGAATTTATTATTAATTGTTTTAAAGGGGCAAGGAATAAAGGAGTCAAACAAGTTCAACCCATTAGAGATATTAAACTAGTTGTACATGAAGTTATAGGTAAGAGTAAATCCAAGAACACATTCTTGAAGTCCTAAAAGTATAGAATATGGGAGCTTATTTAAGATTTTGAGAATTTTGACATAAAAATAATCCCAAGAAAAAACAACCAACATGATGATATGTTGGAATCAATTGGATCACAATATGACATCCCCAATGATGTTAAGAATCCCAAAACTGAGCCACACATCATGTTAGTTATGATGCCTTCAATACCAGATAATGATGTGAATTAGAAAGTGTTTGAATGTGATAAATAAATTTCTTGTTTTATCCATCATGATGTTGAGATATCTTTCAAAAATTAGGCCAAGTTGATGTACAAATATAGAGACCAAATTATGCAATTGAGGTCTAACAAGCTTCCTAAAGGGTTGGTTACACTTGAAGGTATATTCAATTAAAGTGATCAAATAAGGAGAGATAAGATAATCAGGTGTACAAATGAATAATATAATGATAAGGTTTATATCTTTAAATATAAACTCCTAAGGCTTGGAAAGGTATGTACTCCATAAGAGAAGGATGCATTCATTGAGTTATGTAGATAATTTTTTAATTTCTTTGCTTGGAAGTTTAGTGACCTCAAGGGGATTGATCCCTCATTGGAAAAATTCACTATATAACTTAATCCAAATTTTGAGCCTATAAGGAAAATGTAAAGGCCCATAAATCCTAAATTTGAGGTGCTCATTAGGAAATAACTAACCAAATTGATAGAATTGAGAATTATCTTTCCTATCAAACACTCTTAATGGGTTGCCAATCTTATTCCTATGAGAAAGAAAAGTGGTGAAATTAGGTTATGTGTATATTTTAGAGACTTGAATAGACTCTCATTTAAGGACCACTATCCTCTACCTTTAATGGAGAAAATACTTTAATTTAATTTTATGTTCTCAATGTTTCTCACTTTTGGATAGCTATTGAAGAGACAACCAAGTGTTGGTGAAAGAAGATGACCAGTATAAGACAACCTTAACCACCAAATTAGGGACATATGACTAAAGTAAAATGATATTTAGAATATCTAATGTATGTGATCCATTATAAAGGACCATGGATATGGATTTCCAAGGTTTGATCAATGTTTGGTACTAGTATACCTTGATGACAACTATTTTCTCAAAAGATGCTAGTGATCACTTAAACCATATAAAGCTAATATTTGAAAGATGCATGTAATATGGGGTCTCTTTCAGTACCAATATTTTTTTTTTTTTTTTAAATAAGGTAAATTAATTGGTCATATCATTTCTAAATATGGGATTGATATATATCCTAATAGGGTGAGTGCCATACTAGCCTTGTTGTTGTCCAATCATAAGAAAGCTTTGCAAAGTTTTATTGAAAAGATAAATTTTGTTAGGATATTTATACTTGGATGTTATAATCCTATAAGGAATATAAAAAACATGTTAAATAATAATCAATATTTCATTTGGACCAAAGAAGGAAAGGCTATTTTAGAGGCCATCAAACAACCTTTTGCTTAAGCACCTACACTAATCAATTCTAATTTTTATAACGAATTTCTTTTGTATGATTTTGCCAAAATTGAAAAAATATATTATATGCTAATTAAATATAATAATTAAGGACTTGAATAACCTATATCCTTTTTATTCAAGGACTATAAGGCTGTGAATATAAGTAAACCTATATTGAGAAACAAGTATTGGCAATTGTAAGAAGTCTCAATAATTTTAAACATATGGTTTCAAAAAAAGTACATGTGAAGGTAACTCATATAATCATAAGATAATTTACCTTAAATAAGTAATTTAATGTGAAAATAACTAAATGTATAAATAAGGTGATGGATTATGATGTTGAGATCAAGGCCAATAAGCTAGTAAGAGGAAGATGGCTATGTGAACATCTAGAATCAGACCTAAATGAATAATAAGAGATGGTTTTGGAATTGAAAGATGGAATTAGTACATATTAAAATTAATATAGTCCAATTTAGACACAATAAATGGTGATGTTATTTCAAATAGGTGAGTGTTACATGGGCCTAGATCAAGCAAGAAGGAGATACTTTAGACTAGAAACAATACCTTATGTCCTTGTATATGGAGTTATTTTAGGAAATAACTAAATGTAATGTTTTTAATATATGTGGAAATAGGATAATTTTATAATATTATGTAACACTTTCATAATTTACAAGTTAGAGGTCACTTTACACCTAAAACTATAGCTACAAAAATAATGAGGGCTAGTTAAAATTGGCCTAGTCTATTTAAATATGCATATGCTTGGGTTAGAATATGTCAAAAATGTGAACTTTTATAGGAAAAAATACTTAAATTATTTAATTTTCACCCCATTAGGTTGAATAACCATTCATTCAATGGGGACTTGATTTCATTTGGATGATCAATCCTCCATCTAGTTTAGGCCATAAATGGGTCCTTACAGCTAATGACTAATTCACAATGTGGGTAGATGCAATGGCCCTCAAGGAGGATAATGAAACTTTAGTTATTAAATTTTATGAGATCATAGTGACAAGGTTTGGGGTGCCTACAAAAATCATTTATAATAATTCCATGGCTTTTAGTGGTATAAGGACAATGGAATGGGATCTCCAATATGGCATCTACTTGAGTACTTATTCTAATTACTACCCTAAAGGCAATGGGATAGTTGAGTCCATTAATAAAAACTTTATTATAATTATAAATAGGATAATATAATATAATAAAAGGAATTAAAACACTAGGTTAAAGATATCCCTATGGGTTGATAGGATCACTCCAATTACTTCCATTAGTAACTCACCTTATATGTGTGTCTATGGAATAGAAGATACTATGCTCATTTCACTTGAGTTACCAGATCCTTAATTGACATATCAAATTGAGAGGATGGATAATGAACCTATGGAGATAAGATGGGTAGAATTTATGGCCTTAGAGGAAGTAAGAGATCATGCTATGCACATTATAGAGTATCACCAAACATAAGTGAAAATAAAATTTAAAAAGAGAGATATCTTAAGAACATATCAATAACAAAATCTTATCTTAAATTTGGATGCTGATAGAACTATTCTTTGTTAGAACACTAAGTTTAATACATTATGGAATGGACCTTATATTATCATTGCTTGGAAGGAATATAATGCCTTTCAACTTATGAGAATTTAATAGAGAATAATTAAATATCCCATTCAATGGGATACAGTTGAATCCATGTTATTGAGGTCAATTTTACAACTTTGTACATATTAGAGTAGGTCTTTGTGTTACCTAAGTGTTTCATGCACAAGTGTGTGTCTTGTTTGATTTGTGTTGTTATTTCTTCTAAGTGTCCTATGACACATGTGGTATGGTGTTTTTTGTTTTTTTTGGTTCAATTGGTTTCAAATTTTTTTTAACTCTTGTTTTTAGTCATGAATCCATATCTCAATGAATCCATAAGCCACTAGTCTAGATGTATACTCAAGCATGCATTACTAGGAGGTCACAAAAAATGCTAAGAAAGTATTGGCTATCATATATTAGGTTCATTAAAATATTGACTTGTCATGTTTTAATAACTTTATCATTGTAATTCCATTCCTCTTGGGGTACTTAAAATCTCTTGTTAAAGTCTTATCAACAAAGATTAAGGTTATTTTGACAAGATAAAAGTTATACTTGTATTTGTCTTGTGCTAGTCTAGTTTTAGGGTGAGCATGAAAAGATGGATTCAAATGATTTAAAAGATTCAAAAGTTTATCTTAGAGTCATAAAACTTATTTTACCACATTTTATAAACATTTTACTTGTGTTTGGAAAACTTAAGTTCTTTGTGAAGTTTAACGTAAAGTGTAATACAAGGGAAAAGTGCATTTAGTCAAGTTCAATGCATGACAAGGCTAAAAAAGATCAAATATATATAAAATAAAACTTTTAAAATATTTTGAGGCTGTGATAAAACTTTCACTTATTTCAATAATGTCGATTGAGGTTAGTTTTCTAAGTTCAACATCCAAATTAAGAGAATCACTTCTTTATAGATAGTTATAAGCACTTGTACAGATTTGGGAGATATATTTGTAGGTTAAAATGGTTAAAGGGTGTCTCATAACATTATAAAATACATATCTATGATTTAAAATATTTTTCAAGTGCAAATATTATATAATTTGATTCACAAACTCCATTGTTCCCTTGGCCAGCTCACAAGGGTAGTTTTCACATGCTTAGTACAGACAATACGGTGACAATAATGGTCTAATATTTTTACATAGGAAGGGATAAAAATTATATTAAAATACATGGATATATTTATAAAATTGGTGTCTCATCCTTTATGAACAATTTTTAAGAGTCAAAAGAGGTCACTATGTCTTGTTCATCCAAGTAGGGTCTAGTTTGGATTCTTTTTATCCACTTTAGAGTTAGGTGGAGGAAAATAAAATTTTTTATATGTTTTCAAATATAAAATAATTACTTTTAATTTTATTTTCATTAATTTATTCAACTATGTGAGGTTTATTCAAACATGGAAACTATTATCTCAAGCATATGTGAACATACCACCCTAGGTGCAAGAGTTTTGGTCGGTTCTATGTTTTTTCATTATTATAAGTTTATAAGTGACTAATTATTCATTTAAAACTCCTAAAAACCATATTATACATGTTAAATATCCTTTAAAAGTGTTTCCTTGTAGATATTCATTCACGTGATGGCATGATTCTTATTCCTTGGAGGTATCATGTAGTGTAAAAATAATCTTCTATAGGCATGATTGATAAACATGGCCCCAAATAGAAATGAAAATACAATGATATCATGTTATATTACCATTGAAAAATTGGATGTAAAATATAATGATAACATAATCCAAATTTACTCTCAAATAAAGGCTAGAATGTGTTTTAGCCACCCACATATCTATAGACATGTAGGTGGACATTCATGGGTCTTAATCCTCATGTTGAAGATGATCAAGAAATGGAGAGACATGGTATAGAACCATAAAAACTCATTATTTATTTATATATCTCACGAAATCATCAAAAGATCACAAGTGAATGCATGAACTCTAACTTTCATACATAATCCTTGGACATGAGTTGACCCCATACATATGTTTTTACATACAATGGATAAGTTTGAGGATGTATAGTGTTATTATGATACCCATAGGCTATTGAGGGTATGATAGTAAAATTAAAATGAGTTGATACAATATCAAAGTGTTAAAGACTCAAGATTTTGGTTTAAACATCCTATTTAATAAAAGCATACCTATATGTAATAGCCCTGTAGGTCCTCATTTTGAACCAAAAGCCATTCATCATATAAATAAGAGTATGTGTAAATAAAATGACTCAGTGGATGTATGAAATAGTTCATAGATGAGTTATGTCACCTACTCTATTTGAGAGTCAAAATAAGGTTGAGATTACTAAGTTCACAAGTCTAGACACTCATAAATAGGCCTATATATGAAGATAAGTAAGGCAAAAGCCCATAGATGGTATAAGAGAATAATGATATTTTAGAAGTATGAAAGAAAGATTTAAATGAATTTTATTACTCTTAAAATGTCAATAGCGTAGTTGAGAAGGCTAGTTTTCAAAGCTCAATGTTCAAAACTCTCATCCAATCATCACCTATAGCTATGCCTTAAATAGACATGAGAGAGTATATGCAAGTGATAATGCAGGGTCTTAGAAAGGTTTAAAACTTAAAAAGAGGATAAATAAACTCAAAATTATAATAAATTACATTATTTTTCTTATTGGTTTGTATTGAGACCCTAAAACTCCAAAATGCAAGTAAAACCTCAATCTCCACCTATAATATTGGCTAAAAAATTTGAGGTATAGTTGGTCTTAAACTTGAGAAAGGGATGTAATGCACATAGTGGGGTTGGAGTTCAGATAGATAGACAAAGTAAAAAATCTCATTTTGAAATCAAATAAACATAAAAGGAAGGTTATGTAAGGGTGATCAACCAAGACTCGCTTGAACCCTACACACATATCCAAATACTCATATAGGCTTGCTTAGAGTGGGAAGGTGCTCACTTAGATTTCTTATAAAAGAGATTTGAATAAAATAAAATCAAACTAAAGTGATTCTGTAGTGATAGTATTACCTTAGAGGATCTTCAATGTTAATAATAAAGATGGAAATGTAGATAGTTATGTTTAGACCTATTAATCTTAAGATCCTAAACTCATACCTATATGTATAGTCATGAGAAAATTAGTTTTATGAAGGTAATATGAGAGTATAAGGACATTAATGAGTGTATAAGTATGACAAAAATCATAAAAAGTCATGCATAGGTAGAAGAAGACAAATAAAGTGGTAATTTTGCCTAAGAGACCTTCTTGAACTCTTGTAGTGCATGACATCAATTCAAGGAAAATTTTATATTTCTCAGTGTGATTTTGACCTTGTGCATTGGGTCTAATGGTTTCATTGGTTTAGGTCCCCAACATTCATGAACAATATTTAAGACTCCAAACCATTCTCTATTGGTATAGTAGATACCCAATGAGAATCTTCTTGTTCTTAAAAATGTATATAAAAAATACATGGGAGCCTAATCACCTATAGTTAGTTGAGGATAACAGTGTAATTAAAATTTTGGCATTGGTTTAGGAGTTAAGGTCCTTGGGTTTATGAATAATTGTTAAGAACTCAAATTGCTTTAAACCCTCCTAAAACCCTAATAAGGACCTGATGAGAGGGATTTTATTCCAAAGTTCCTAAAATGAATTATATTGCCTTTGAAACCTATTAAACATAATTGAGCACTCAAGGGAGTTCCTCACCATGGATTTTATTTGTACTTGCACCTCTATGGACATACTAAATGATGTACTTTTGTAAAGTTTTAGGCTCAAGATAGGGTATATAATATCATAAACTAATGAAAACCATTTTGAGATATGATTTAGGTTGTATTCTAAATTTGAAAGTCCAAAATTCCATATAGTCCACTTTGAAAGTTCTCATACAGGTTTAGTTCTTGAAGGCAATGTGAAAAAGTCTTGTGAAGTGCTAGGTTTTTTGGCTATTAGATGGTTTACCTATCTACACAATGTCTTAGAAGCCCAAATTTGGCATGGAGCATGGTCATAGGATATGTAAAGTGAATCAAACATTTAACGTAGGTTTAACATGTTTGGGAGGTCAATCAATAAAAATCTCAACCTTTTAGGCTTAGAGGTATAATTGAGGTCTAATTGGAAATAGAAAGGTGGGAAATAAATACACTTTCACTCAAATTCAAGACATAAAATTTGGTAGGGAGCTATAATGTCATAGTGGGTACTCATTTCTATGATTAGCTTTTCAATGTTAGACATAAATTGTCCTAAACAAGGAGCTTTGCTTGTTTTGAGGGTTATAATAAAATGAAGCCATTTAAGAGGGTTGGAAATGAAATGGAGTGATAGAAAACATTTGATTAATTAAGATTGTTTGTAGTCATGATCTTTAAAACCAAGTTTTAAGGATTTTGAGCCTAAAATGAGCTAGTGAAGATTACATATTAATGGGAAGTGAAACAGAGGTTACAAAACTTGTAGGGGAGTGGCATAAAAAATTCTTAATCATTCCAAATGTAAATAAATCATCCTTTAACTATATTTCTAGGTGTGGAGGTAAGTTACTAAGTCAATAAAGAGTGTTTAATTAAGATTGTTTGTAGTCATGATCTTTAAAACCAAGTTTTAAGGCTTTTGAGCCTAAACGGAGCTAGTGAAGATTACATATTAATGGGAAGTGAAAGAGAGGTTACAAAACGTGTAGGGGAGTGGCATAAAAAATTATTAATCATTTGAAATGTAAATAAATCATCTTGTAAGTATATTTTTAGGTGTGGAGGTATAGCCTCAATAAAGATGAGTTATATTCAAGAGCTCAAATTTTCCTAAGTAACATCCTATGCCAATTTGAGAGAGCACATCATTGATCAAATATACACATTTTGATGACAACCTTTAGGACTATTTTATTACTCAATTTCTTGTTGTAAAACTATATTCATGATGGATGACACTTGTCCATGATTTTATATGCCCTCTCTCTCTCTCTCTCTCTCTCTCTCTCTCTCTCTCTCTCTCTCTCTCTCTCTCTCTCTCTCTCTCTCTCTCTCTCTCTCTCTCTCTCTCTCTCTCTCTCTCCCCCATATATGTAGCCTTTTATGGATTTGTAAATAATCCTCACATTGGTTATGGTGAAACCCTACCAAAATTACATCTTGTAATTACCTATTGGAATCATTTCAGTTTAGATGTTTTATCTTCATCTTCAAAATAGTGTATTTGACTATGTTGTCTTGATGAATACTTAGTGATAGTGTATGTACTTCCTTGCATTTGTGTTGGGAGAATAAAAATAGATAAGAAAGATGCACATGATATTCTTTCTAATATTCATGCATTATATATGAAATTTTAGGCTAATGTATTTTATCCTATCCTCTAAAATTATGAAAGGATAGAAGATGAATAGTCTCCTCATTTTGGCACTAATGTAAGAAGAAGAATATGAATAGTTAGGAATTGAAGTGACTATAAATATGTATGCTTTTATGAATAAGTTGATGACCTTTTAATGAGATCAAGATAGACTTTCTAGTTCTTGGTTACCTACTTATGTTAATATTTGTTTGTGTTATCATTTTTAATGATTTGTTTTTATCTATCTTAACGTAATCTAATTGCTCTCTATCTTTAAATAAATCTTGGATAATATTATTTTTTTCCTATCGTATTATATTTCACTTCTATCATGTTTTTGGTTTTCATGAATTCACTGCAATATCCTATGTAGACTACTAAAATCTAGATATCCTCATCTTTAAAATGTTATATTGAAATAAGAACCTCTGTTAATGATGGTGAAATGAGCATGGAACCACTTCTTTTGGAGATAACTATGCTAATATGATTACCAGGATAACAAGATATTGAAACTTGGTTAGACCATAAAATATAACACTTTGTAGAAGAATAATCCAAAAAGATGGATCTCACCATGAGTGAAATCATTCAAGAACATATATATGATGAAATATATGAAATTATATGATGAAAAATACCCAGATTGATAATTAATTGGTTAAAAATATTAGAGTTCTATTTCTTCCATCCCAAAGTAGAAGGGACCATTACATGGACTAAAGAAAAGAAATACTAGTTAGTGAAACTAGAAGCTGATTGGATAAGAGTGATATATTACTAGGTTGCAACTATTATAGATAGATACACTACTAAATTCATAGTAAAAATATATATAACATTTGAGACTATACAAGAGATCTTAATCAAAGGAAATAGAGGGAAATTTTTATAGTCACTACCTCTTCTTTTGAAAATGATGGTGATGGAAAAGGCCATGGTGCCTATTCAGACATGTATGGAGTAGTCACTTCAAGTGTATGGGGATGTGTGTGCATGATGGTGAATTATGGATAAATGAGTGACTAGATATTGAGCTTGAATATAGAATGGATATGTGAGGGAAGAAGAGTTAGAATAAAAATCTAAATTTAGAAAGGGAATTGTAACAACATAATAGATGGAATAAATAGATGGATAGTCAAGTAATTACAAATAGAAGTAAGAATAATAGTAGACTATTTAATGAACAAGTGCATAAAATCAATGAGAAAGATGATGAGAGAAGTTTGAATAAATATAATGATGTTGGATGCTGATATAAAGAGAGAGAAGATGAAGAGTAAGTAGAAGAAGAGATGTGTGAGGAAGAATATGAGAGTAGTTTAGGAGTAGAATTGATGGAAGATATAAGTAGTGCAGAGCTACATAAAAGGTCACTAAAATAAAAAGATGATTTAAAAAAATAAATATAACTTAGTTGTAAGTTGATTATAGGATCAGACATAACAAAGAAATAATTCATTAGAAAAGATTATTCACTAGAAGTGTGTGCATCCTTGTAGCCTAATCTTATATATCCTAGGAGAAACTCTTAGCCAGTTGATTAAGGGGAAAAGAGTTGGGAAAAATAATTTTTAGAGAATGTGAACTATTGGGGCATGAAGATTCAAATAAAATAAATTAAGAAGGATTTAAAGTATATAGTATTAGTTGAAGTTGAACAAAAACAACAAGGAAGTGCATACAAGTAGAGTGCACATGAAAATTCCTCTGGTGCACATAGTAGTATGTAGGCGGGAACACCTATGTGGTAGTCACCTTAAATAATAATTGTGAAAAAATTACATCTAAACCAGCTACTATGCTAAATCAATTAAGAGTATTCTTAAATTTGGCCATCTATGATGGGTTTATAGACCTTGAATAGTACCTTTTAACTTGTAAAATGAAATGGCAAGTTAAGGGTGTCATTAATGAAAACTTATAAATGTATGAATTGATAGGGGCTCTTTATAGGAGAGAATTATAATTCATGTACAAAATATATCTACAACATGAAATTATTAAATACATGTAAGATTATCTCATTATAGAGTTTAATATTAAGAAATGTACTCACTAGAAAATATAGGACCTCAAAGAGATAAGGAAAAAGTCTAGAGAGTCAGTCAACTAAATACTCACTAGAAATGATCACTAAATTTTTGATGTACTGAACAAAATGAAATTTGCTATGATAGATAAGGATAAGTCAACATGGTTCATTGAAGCACTATGAGGCAATGTTTAGTTTGCCACTGTAAAATTATAGTATGAAATGAAAACATATGCCAAAGCTACTGCACTATGAGTAGAATAGATTAAGGACTATAGAGAAACTCATGTTGCCAACTCCAAATTTGAAAACACAATGTAGTCTTTCATGAAAACAATGGAGAAGTATCATGAAATATAAAAAACTAAATTGAACCTATGGTGTATAGAGTGTGGAAAAGAGGGACACCATTGAAATGACTATCTAAAAGTAAAGATAGAATTCTATGAACTTTGTCAAGTAATAGAGCATGCTATGACACAATGTCATCTAATATAATAATATATTAAAAATACTCAAAATTTGTACTATAATTTCTATAAATCCACTAATCATGATGAGAAGAATTATAGAGCTCTGTAAGAAATTAAAGAGGGTATCTCCAAAAATGTGTTTTCCATTATAGCACAACAAATCTCCTTATAAAATTAGAAAATCCTAGTCCTAGAGATTGGTAAGAATTGTGCAATCAAAGTGGCTCCATAGTGGATTTTGAGTTCACCATACTACCAACCTCACAACCTAGCTAGATGGAATCTTTATTTGACTAGATAGACTCCTTCTTCACCTAAATGGACTCCTTTACCACAAAGATGAACACCTCCATCCCCTCAATACTAGTATGTACTACCTTAGAGTTCACCCCTAATGTAGCCATAATAATCAGCCTACACTCTACCAACTGCACAATAGTATTTCATTATAGGAAACAATAATTAGTAGTATTAGTAATAGAATTTTTCACAGGCACAAGGAGGATACCAAGGATGATATCAAGAGAATAGAGAAGGAGGTTGAGGTGGATATAGAGGAGGATACCAAGGCAACATAGTAAATAACTATCAATGGTCTCCTTTGTAATGCTACCTATATTGAGAGTACAATCATGTTCAAATAAACTACCCAATTAACCTATAAAGATAATCATATTGTGCATATTGTAGAGTCTCTAATCAGCATGATACATAAGATTATCCTATTTTGTAAAAGTAGAGGAAATACAAATTTATTCAAAATGTAAACATGGTAAGTGCAGAACCTAAAGAAAATGCATTTCTAAATGATGTGACACATCAACATGTAGAAAATTGACTCCCTCTATTTGATATGCCCCAAGATTAGTGTATCAAAAAGGTTAGACAAGATAAATACCTAGATCTAGACATAGAAAAGAGTCTTATGAAAGAAGTTTCACATTTTTTGAAAAATATTTAGTAATAGGGAACTATTGATGGTGATGTTATAGCCATCGATGTGCAAATGTATGGTCAAATTATGCACATCATATGATAAGATGGAATTGTCACTATGTTATAAGATTTATTAAAACTCCTAAGTACTCTATATAATGAAAACATATCATAAAAAATCATGAACCTATTACATACTCTTTTGGAATGCATATAACATGGAAAACAAAAGACAAAAAACTAGTTTGGTACATCAATATAAAGAAACCATGGGATGTGGATGCATAGATTGATATTGAAGTTACAGGATATAAAATCCCAAATGTTGTCTTTGATTTTGGTAGTATAGTAAATATTATTCTGAGATCCACATGGGAAGATATTGGATGATCAACCCTTAGCTACAACCTAGTAACTCTAAGCTTGGTTGATTACAGAAAAGTTGAGCCTATTGGCTGATTAGAGGATGTTGAGATCAAAGTAATAGATTTGTCTCTATGAGGATACTTTGAGGTCATAGACATGAAGACTATGGAAACACACTACCCTACCTTGATAAGAAATAAATGGGTGTATGATGGTTAGATGACTATCAATATAATACTCAACCATATTGAGGCACATCAAGGTGATAAGGTTATGGTCATTCCTCTCAATAGAGTGCACAAACCATATATAATTCCTACTAAACTAAACTCTCCACATGTTTCACTAGAAAATATCTAGATGAAGATCAATACAAAGGAGAATCCTAATGCTTTGTACATAACACAATGTAACTTCCTATACCAACAAGATAAACCCCAAGTACAGTCGATGCTTACCTAGTAATTAAACATATAAGAATAATGGAGACTAAAAATAGAAGCTACACAGTTAACTAAAAATTAGTTCATTAGTGAACACTGTGCCTCCATGTCTTTAAAATCACCCACATTCTTAGAAGTTGATTTCATATACCAAGCTAATGATCACATGCAAGATTACATAGAACCAACAAGGGTAGGCATAGTGACTTGGGAAGTATATTCTTCTATTAGTGGTGATTTAGATATGCATCTCCTTAACTAGTCCCAGAATGACCATGAACTTAGGCCCATGAGGATGGTCTTTGCACATAAACATCAACTACCTATATATTATGCAAAAAAGGACATCAAAGATTTTATTCTATGAATGCAAGTCCATATTTTTATTATCAATTGATGGGTTGGTGCACTAAACTATGATTTGAAGGGAGTTGCTATAACTTGGTGGGCAACTCATCAAGATAATTAGCTAGAGTGGGATGATGCTTGTGAACTCATGATCAATAGATTTTATCTCCCATAATTCATCCACACTAACTGGACATTTTTTCAATAAGGAGAGTGCCTAGAGATTCATGTACATAAATGTGTTGAATTTTGGAAGATAGAATGTGTGGCACCTAAGCGTTGGGTTCATATTTTTCACTATACACTAGTTCCACTACCCAGAACATGGTACATGAACTAGGATCATAAGAGAGAAACCAAACATTGGGAACAAGTGACTTCATACAAACTTTTATTTTTGAATATGAAAATCTATTAGTCCATAATTAAATTTGAAAACTCAAGTACTTTCTATGCCATGGGTGCATGGAAGATGTGAGCACCATAATAGAATTAGCTACACAAAAAATGCAGCTTCTAATCTTAATTATGCACTCCAATAGTATAAAGTTGTTAGGACTAAAGAAAAAGCTTTGACACAACCTTGTCACCAAATACAAGACAAGGTAGATGATGATTAAGACTTTGATTCTGATGCAGATTTATATTTGAATGACTTATTTAGATGTAAGTATCCTATAGAACCACTCTAGGACACTGGTACAGTTCTAACTAAATAAGATAAAATACATATCATCTAAATCATGGATAAGGAAGTGAAAAGGAATATTGAAGAATCAATGGATGAAGAAAAATTCAATATATATTAGCAGCCTCTCAGGAAATGTGTTGCTAACATCAAAATAGAGGAGGTTCCAAAACTAGCAAGTGCAGGTGACTATCGGATGGAGACTAATATTTAAAAATACCTACAACTTGTAAAGTACTACCAAGATGTGTTCCCCACTAAGCTCTTAGAGGTTCAAGGAGTTGACCCATCTCTTGGTGAGATACACATTGAGATGAAAGAGTGTGCATGTCCAATTAAGAAGTGACCATATAAACTCAACCCCAATATGAAACTAAAAGTAAAATTAGAATTGGATAGGATACATGATATAATAATAATATATCTAGTATAAAAATATAAGTGGTTAATCCCAATGGTATTACAACCCAAGAAAATAGGATAAATTTGGGTATGCGGAGACTACCGTATTATTATCAATACTTGCATAAATGATCCATTCTCCAAACCATTTATAGATGAATTTTTGGAGTATATTATAGGCCATGAAGTATATTACTTTATAGATGGAAATCATAGACATCTCAAACTCATTTTTCATTTGAGTATAAAATTATTTACACATTCTATTGTTGCTACCACCAAAAATGATATCATCTACATATAAAACAAAAATTAACATATGTTCACCTTCCTATTTGAATTACATATTGCTATATACACAACCTTTATTTAGTCCTTATTCTTTTAAGTACTGGTCTTATATTAAATACCATTTTCTAAGTGCCTATTTTTGACCATACAGAGATTTATTTAGTCTAAAAACATAATATTCTTCTTCTAATAGCTAAAAACCTTCAGGTTGTTCAATGTAGACTTCCTCTTCTAGGTTCCCATTAAAGAAAGGAAACTCTACACCCATTTGATATACTTTGAATTTATTATAAATAGATAATTATAAAAACATTATTATGGCTTCCAATCTAGAAATTATAGTAAATGTTTCCTCAAAATCTATGCCTTCAACTTGTGTATATTCTTTGCACACCAATATGGCCTTATTCTTTATTATAGTTCCATCTTCATTGAGTTTTATTTCTAAAGACCCACTTTGTACCTATTAGATTCTTATTCAAATGTCTTGGAACTAATTCCAAAGTTTTGTTCTTTTCAATTTGGATTAGTTATTCTTCCATGGATTTTATCCAATTCTCATCCTTGCTAGCTTCAACATAGTTCTTAGGCTCAATTTTAGATATTAGAGTAAAACTTAATTTCTCCTTGTTCATTGTAAATCTTTACCTTATCTGAACTCCTTCATTTTTATGGCCAATAATATGCTCTATAAGATGGTCCTTTTAAACAAATCTTGTAGGTGGATTTTCATTTACTTCCTTAGTTTATTCATTATTTATTTCCACTTCAAACTCTGATTCTTCCTCATAGATATCTCTATCAGGTTTAATATGTTTCAAGCCTTCTTCATCCTTGACATTGATACTCTCTAAAACATTTTATATCCTTTTGTTCTAATATATGTAAGCTTTACTTTGGGTGGAATAACCAAGAAATATTCCTTCATCATATCTTGATTCAAAGCTTCCCAAGTTATTTTTTTTCTCTTGATGTAGCATTTTCTGCCAAACACTCTAAAATACTTAACAAAGGTAGGTTTTCCATACCATAGTTCATAGAGGGTTTTATCACTATTTACCCTTAGTTTAATTATATCCAAGACATATAATAATAATTATAATAATTATCTCTAGTATCCATCAAGTAACTTAGCCTCTTTTAGCATTATTCTAGCCATCTCCTTGACTGTTCTATTTTTTCTTTCAACAACTTCATTTTACTATGGAATCCTTGTCGTAGAGTAATGACTTTTGATTACATGATTATAATAGCATTAATTGAACTTAATTGAGAAGAATTCACCACATCTATTAGATATTAAGCATTTTCTTTTTCATCCAATCTCATTTTCTACCATGGCCCTAAAGATCTTGAATCTTTCAAATGCCTGAGACTTGTCCTTCAAAAAGGTTACCCATGTCAGTCTCGAGTAATCATCTATTATCAACATGAAGTATCTTTATCCTTTGGATATTTTTGTCCTAGTAAGACCACAAATATTAGTATGAACTAAATCTAAAGGCTTTGTAATTACGTACTCATTTGTTTAAAATCTGACCCTTGTTTGGTTCTCTTGCTGACATTCCTTGTAAGTAGTGTCTGTAGGTTTTGCTATATTAGGCATATGACTAACACACTTATTTGATCTCACTTTTACTAGGTTATCAAATTTGACATGAAACATTCTTCTATTACATAACCAACTCTCATAAATCTTTCTTATCAGACATCTATTACCGTTCACTTCATTTAGATTATAAATATTGCTTTCAGTTTTTTTCCATTCTATAACTAATATTATAGGTCTCCTTATCTTATATCCTTATGCATTAAATGTGAATTTATATCCATTATCACACATTTGGATGACACTTAGTATATTGTTTTTCAATCCTTCAACATAAAGGATATCATGTGTAGGCAATTTTAGATCTATAATCAGGGTTTTTTTACCATGAATATTTACTATAGCATTGTCTCCCAAGATAATAGATCCTTCCTTACATTTACTTAGTTTGATGAACTTGATCTTGTCACAAGTCATGTGTTTTAAGAAACCACTATATATTACCCATAAATTATGTTCCTTAATGTGGAGTTTAGTTTAAATAATCATAGATTGTGAAACTTTTTTATCTTTCTCTTTTTAGACATCCTTAGGTTTCTTATTTGGCATATTTTTCCATTTTTCAAAGATTTGTGATCCTTTGTTCACATTGGGAGGCATGATTTTATTTTCACTTTGTATTTTTGGTCTTACAAAGTTTGTTCTACATTTTTTAGCTATGTGACCAAAATTATTACAATTATAACAAATTATATTTGTATATAACAAGGGTGTAATTGAATTTTAGATCATAAAGTTTACTCTCCTTTTAGGTATAACTCTATAATCACTAGCCATATGACCAAAATAATTATAGGTATAATAATAACCATAGAAAAATTATGAATACCTTATCATAGCATTTTTTTATGCAGGATGAAGAGGTGTTCTTAACTTTAGCTTATTCAAGTCTTTCACCTTTATGTAATCATCTGCATTAGCTACCTTTGTCTTCTGCATCTTCCTTGAGCTTGTAGAGATTGACTCATGTTAGATATATAGATAGCACTTTAATAAGGGTCAAGTTGATTCAAGTCTAAACCATACCTATACTAACATTCAAATGGTCTAATATTGTGGGATGACTATAATTAGATTAGACCTCTAGTATTTTTTATGAGGCTAGCTCCTCAGATCTTATAATTTATACTTTTACTTCTAAAATATAAAAATATTTGGGGTGAACAGAGTTAAGATATTTTCACAAAGCAAAACCTATTCTAATATGTGGTGATGCACCAATAATTTATTAGATCCACTATTAATCTTGGACTCCTTAACACACTAATGAACTTATGATCGAATTTTATGTAATGATTACTATAGTTTTTATGTAATATTATTTTGTATAGGGGTTAGTTTGATACACTCAAACTAGGGACTAATAAAAATAAGGTATAGTTAAAGACACGTAAATTTGGTTTTCCATTATATCCTTGAGAGATCAACATTAAGACACACTATATGACTTGAAAAGAAAGTTTCTAATACTTAGGTTGATTTGGACATGCAAGAGGAAGATGACATTTACATTTTCATATTAAGAAAACATAGAACACTAAATATATATTAGAAAATGATTATAAAAATACTTTATTGACTAATCTAAGAGGTGTTGAATACAATTTTGACAAAGTCTATTCGTACCAACCTAAGGGATACAAAATAATAGCTTGAAGGCTATCTTATAGCATAAGGGAAGCAAAAGAGAGAGAGTTTTAGCTCTCAAAAGGGAATCAAACTAGCTCAAAATCCATTTGAAAATTTGTCACAACTACCTCCACAAATCAATCTCACTCAAACCCTTCCTAATTGATCTAGGTCACTCTAGTCCATTGCATCATTACAATATCTCCTATGTGATGCTCTATGGTAGCTACAATGGAGGGATCAAGTTGTTTTCACTTTGTCTTGATGAAAAATCACTCATGAATAGTTTCTCAATGTATGCCAAAGTTGGAAGGAGGGTCATTTTCATGTAGTTGGCTTTTGTAACTACCATCAAAATTTATTTGTCTACCTCTACATGATCTTAATGGAGTTGATTGATCCTAATATATCTATTCCTATCCCAATATAAATCATGATCGACATTAGTTTCATGCTCTTGTTTTGGTTAAAAAGGATCTTGAGTTTGAATTTGGACATATGAAACTGACTAGGACTAATCAAATTATTCCACCTTATCTTTGTTCTCATTGCCTTCACAGATCTTAGTTATCAAATCCTTGACTTGTTGACCTAACTGACTTCATTGATCCTTCTCTGTATGATTATCCATGAGGCATTGATCCTCTACTAATGGAATGCATCCTTGAAACATATGTTTCACACATTTTATATTGATATTTATTGACCCCTTTGGTTTCCACTCACTATTAGATCTAAATGTATGATGCTACATGGACCGTTAGATCAACTCAGACCCACTGTTTGAAAGCCAACGACTAGTTCATGATCTTAAAATTGATGTCCTCAATCCCATAAAATGACATTCATATGAACATCAATGAAGTTTGTGTGACCATAAAATTTCAGATTAAATGGATTTCCTTTACTCTATCTAAAACTTGACATATGCATGAATGTCTTATGCTTTTTTACCAACTTTGAAGGCTTGGATCTTACAGTGCAAGAATCATGGAGGAATCAAATTTGCAAGAGATGTTATTGAGACTAAAAGGGATGAAATAAAATGATCTTTTGGTCTTGAGATCCTTCTAATTGAATATATTAAATACATAAGTTGATTTGTCTATTTGATTCTACATGACATCCTGGCTCAAAAATGGCTAAGTATGGAAGTCTGGTGAACTTTATTAAGGAGCCAACTTTGAACCGTCATAACCCATATTGCACTTTGGAAAAGGACTTAGGACCTAGTGCATATGTTTCTCATCACAAATGTGATCAAATCCATATGACCATTATCCTCTGCAACTACCACACATATGAGATATAGCTTTTTGAAGATGTTCATTTGACATTTCTACCTCTAGACCTAAGATGCCTAGATGATCACAATGAAGAACTATATGGATCCATTCATTTCCACACTTGTTCCAAGCACTCTTAAAATACCATAGGGTTTCTAAAACTTGGTCCATGATCCAAATTTTTAAAAACACAAGATAAAGTAATTATCCATTAGCAAACCAATCCATATGGACATAAGATTGGTATATGGGACAAAATGGCCAATTCATTCTTCTTCTTTTTTCTTCAAGATTCTTTTCTCCTTTAGATTTCTTTATATTAGTAGTTTTTCTATTTATCTTTTCATCTGTATATGCATTTAGGCAAGTATTTTCTTTCTTTATTTCTAATTCTCATTCAGCTTTGAAGTTATCATATAAATTTGTAGATATACTGGTTATGGGACTTTTCCCTTTTACAAAAACAAGGCCATATTTCTGTTTTGATGGCTTTTGAGAGTTGATCAATTCATCAAGAATTTATGAACCTCTTTTTAGCTTCAAACATTTGTCTTTTTATTTTTTATATTTTCAAGTTCTTTTATCAAAGCCACCATTTCTTCTTCTAACTTCATGAATTCATTTGATTTAGACTGTAGATCAAATTTTACTACATCTTCTATTCTTTTAGCCTCTTCAACTTGTGTGTTTAGGCTAACTACCATCTTATCAGTTTTTAAAGACTTTTGGATAGTTTTTCAATATTTTTTTGTTCCTTCTTCTAATTTGAGTTCTCTTTTCTTAGCTTTTCAATTTCATGTAGAGCATAGATGAGTTGAACCTCTAGATCCACTTCTCCTTCCTCTTATTCATTAGAGTATTTAACTTCTTTTTCTTGATCCATAGAAGATGATTCTAATGTCACGAATAGGGATTCATTTCCCTCAACCATAAAAGCACAATCATGGTCATCATCTAAGCTATCACACTCATCCAATAAGTTACCATCTTATTTTATGTACAAGATCTTATTTTTTTAAATAAATTATTCTTCTTGGAGTAGTGGGGTTTCATATTTTTATTATCCTCTTTTTTCTCATAATTATCCTTTTTATTACAAAGGAATTTAAAAGCAAAATATCCTACCTTACCATAATTAAAGCATTTAAAGGGTAATTTACCTTTGTATTTTTGAGACCCTCTTCTTATTTTTTTGACAAATTTGGCTTCTTATTCATTAGTCTCCTTAGATCTAGATGTAGATGCTTCTTATTTTACTTATTTGTATGCTTTAAATGTAGTTTCTCTCTTGAAAGCATATGCTTCTCTAATTCTCATCTCATAGGCTGTGAAGATGCTAAGCAACTCATCAATAGTGAGTTTATATAGATCTCTTTCTTCCTCTATTACATAGATTTTAGAATCATAACTTAATGGTAGAGATATTAGGACATTTTTAACAATGACTAAATCTTTCATCTCTTCTCCAAGGCCTCTAATTACATTGACTATTTCATCTACTTGAAGGAGGTAGTCTATAATTTTCTCTTCTTCCCTCATTTTAAGACTTATAAACTTACCTTTGCATGTTTGTAGTTTGACTTGCTTTACCTTATCATCACCTTCATAGATGCTCTTCAACTTATTCCAGATATCTTATGTAATTTAACAATGCATTACTCTGACATAATATGAGCTAGATAATCCACAAAGAATATCATTTTTTACCTTGGAATTGATCTCATATGCCTTATTTGTAGCTCAATTAGTAGGATTTATATTAGGAGCTATATATCCATTTATAATAGACATCCATACATCAAACCCTAATGAAGATAAATATGCTTCCATTCTAATGCTCCAAAATACATAGTTTGATTAATCAAAGAGAGGAGCTTTGTTTGAGGAAGAGCCTTGTTCACTAGCCATTTATGTTCACTATCTAAGATCTACCTAAGTTTATTAAGTTTCTTCCAAGGAACTAGGGCTTTGATACTAATTTTTAGAACACAAATATCTACTAAGAGGGGGGGGCAAATTAGTAGAATTATTAAAATTAGCCCTTTAATAATTTTAATACAAAATAAAAAGTATATGTAGTAATCACACACACATAAATAGATACAATACTTAGTGTACATGGAAAACCTAGTTTGGGAAAAACCATGATGATAATAGATGCTAGAATATACTTTTCTAGTCTAGCCTCATAATCAAAACATCACTAGTTAAAATTTTTAAGGGCATTAAACTTAATGAAACACTAATCCCCTAATTTTAGAGCACCTGCTCTAAAGAAACACATATTTCCTAACTGAGAACTAACTTAGCTCTTATGATGGCACCTACCAATAAAATCTATTATGGAGCTATAACTCTAGATTATAAAATTAATTCAAAAATGAATCTATCTCTATGTTATAGACCTATTCTATAATTTTTCATGCTTTTCTCTGCATCTCTTTTTATCTCTTTCTCTCTACCCCTCAATTTGACTTCATTCCAAACTTAGTATCTTAGATGACATATATATGCATTAGATATAGGAATCACATCTTCTCTATGTTCACACTTTATCATTAACACATCATGCTCCCTTTTTGGACTTAGTTCATATTGCTTTAATGATAGGTTTCCCACTTCTTGAATTTACACACCACCACCATAATTCTTTATATCTTACTATATTTAGCATATATTAGGCTCTAGTTTTGATTTACATGTCATATTACACAAGTTTGATTGATCATAATGATATATATCATTCTCTATGTCATATAATTCATCTTTCTTGATTGTTCCATCACTTAACCATTGAGATGAAAAAATATTTAAATATTTACCATTAATATTTAATTTTCATGTAATGATCTGATGATCATCATTCAGCTGACTCAAATTTAAAATTTAACTATTAGATCAAACTTTGACAAATATTAAGTTAAGGACTTAGGAATATTAAGGCTTTTTATCATTGTTACAAGATAGTAATTACTAGGTTAAAGGGGTTGATTTCACAATGATGAGAAAGGCTTGAATTATAGCTTAAGAGACAAGTTCTTGCCTATATCTATTCAATATAAAAATAGAAAAGCCTATGTATTCCATGACTAAAACCCATAGGGTTTTACTAATAAATCTTAGTAATGGTTGAGAGTAAAGATAAATCATTTTTGATCTCATTTCTCTTCATCTGAACCTATGGACCATTACTATGAGATGAACTTGAAAAACCCATAATAGATCTTCTATCAATTTCTCTAAAAACATCCAAAAATAGTCTCTTTAAAATCATGACAATTTTATATGACAATATTGTAAGTTATACAATTATAAAACATGGTATTCTCTCTATTAATCTTGTCTATGACCGATTCTCTTGACATAAATGACATCCATAGTGCTACGTATCTCCTTTTTAACATAAGTGATAATCATATTTCAAACAAGTAGGCTTTAAAGAGACAAATGATAATTTATTTTTTGAGTTATATGGCAACTTAGTAACAAGCTTTATGATCCACACCACTATCATTTCAAACAATACACTAACTTTAATTAGTGCAAGGATGAGTTGATGGGATCTTAGGTATGGATTCTACCTCAACACTTCATCAAACCACTATCTATAGGGTAATGGAATTATAGATTCCACTAATAAGAACCTAATCAGAATCATAAGGATAACTATGGGGGAAAATTAGAGGGAGTAGAATACTAAACTAAGGATAGATTTGTGGGTAGATATGATCACTCCCAAAAGAGCTAATCGTAATTTACCATACTTTCTTATTTATGTCAAGGATGTAAGGTTACCCATATTGATTGAACTACAAGGATTATAACTCACACATTAGCTTGAACTAATGGAGAATGATGCCATGAAGGTAAGGATGAATAAATTGAGGGAACTAGAAGAGACAAGAGATGATGTTATGCATTCCATGTCATCCCATCAAGATCAAGTAAAGAGGTCATTTGATAATAGAGATTATTTAAGGACCTTCCAATAAGGTGATATTATGATCAAATGAGATGAAGACTGGGCTAGACTAGGTAATAATTGAAAGTTTTATAGCCTATGGAGTAGACATTACATTATTACCAACTACAAGGAGCACAATGCTTTCAAGTTGTCAAGGCTCAATGGTGAGAAACTCCCTATCCTTGTTAATGTTGTGTTCCCTAAATACTATTATTAATAGGCACATACTATCTATGTATATAGTAGTTTAGGTCTTTTTTCTTTCAAGTTTTATAGCAAAAGTGACCTGTTAGTTACTTATCTTATTTTCTTATTGATTTTTAGTTGTGTCTTTATTATGTTCCTTTGTGTCTTGTTATATATCTTGTGAGACTATTGTAGTCCTTAAGGTTATTAGGGTGTTAATCATGAAGTTTTAACCTAGTTATAGAGGTTTTTTAACTAAGTCATGATTTTTATGTAATAAATCTTGGGT
Source organism: Torreya grandis (assembly GCA_037957365.1). Classification (NCBI taxonomy): domain Eukaryota; kingdom Viridiplantae; phylum Streptophyta; class Pinopsida; order Cupressales; family Taxaceae; genus Torreya; species Torreya grandis. The sequence continues at coordinate 615,365 of JARHVA010007439.1, forward strand.
CCTCTTGACTAGCAAGTAGGTTAACCCTTTAGAGTAACTAGTGATGTTGACCTCTTTCTCCCCTTAAGATTATAAAGGGTTAACCTATTCCTAATTAAAACATGAGTTCATCCTTGGTCACCTTTTTATTTCTTTTTAAGTGTCTTGATATCCACTGGAGGTAGTCTATCCTTAGGTCAGAGGCAACATGTTCAAGTGGTGTACTTATGCCAATGAATGTCATGGTTGTCATATTCTTACCTTGTTGACCTTTTGTCAAGTGTTAATTTTGTGTTATGTATGTATAATAGTCCATAACAAGTCTTAATGTGGTACTTATGAATATAAAATCATTCATATTGAAGATGACTTGAATGTTGCAGCTCATCACCAGTTATGAATCCATCTAAGCATGTTGAGAACTTACAAAGTATGGAAAAATAAGAGGATTGGAGCTATTAAAAAGAGATGATAGTAACTTTATTTAAATTAATATCATGTTTTAAGGTCTTTTATTAAATGTTAAGGTAACCTTCAATTGATATTTTACTTGAGATCATGTATATTGCCTTCAAAGGGTATTCACACCATGTGAATAATATTATTATTGTCCCTAGGACACCATTAAATCATTATAAAAATTAATAAGCATTAAAATGTCTCATTACCATCACAATACCATTGTAAAGTGGTTTAATATGCAAAGGGTAGCCCCTTTAAGGTTCAAAAACTTTTCTTCCACTAAAAAATGGGCCCCACACATGTTAAAAATGACTTTTCACCTTACCTCTACCTACACTCCCTATATTTTAAATCATTTTTTAACTCCTCATTTCCATCTTAGAGATTATAAATAGCATTTCAAGATCTCAAACCTAAAAAATGTCAAAAAATGATGTTTTATAGGTTTGTTTAGGCTTGTATAGACTTATATAGTATGATTAGGGTCAAAATAAAGTCAGGTAATTCCTTTGGGGTATAGATAGGAACCTTAGAGAAGGATTAATGTTTTAAATTTGTAGGGAAAGGAATAAGTGGTAGTAAGATCTACATCAAGCCCTTGGCAAGCTCATAAGGGCAAATTTGATATGGATGGTATGGTCTATATAGGAGTCATAGCCAAAGATATTAGATAGACGTAAGATCCATAGTGGTATTGAAATTAATGGTATTTGCTTATATATTAGGTATTTGGGCTTTATGAATGATCACTAAGACCTTTAGGTGGTCTTAATACCTTTACAAACCCCATAAGGTCATATACAAGCAAATTCATAAAAAAAGTGAGCTCATTATCATAGCCTAATCATAGAGATAGGTATATAAAGGCATTTTGAATGTTTTGGACCCCTATGTTCATGTTCTCATGGTACTTGTAGTGTTAGAACAACACATGTTTCCCTTTGGTTGGTATATTATAGTCATGTGCAAGTTTCCAATATTGTCATGAAGGAATAGAGCATGAAAATGATTGTTTCAAGTTTCCATGTCTTCCTCTAGGTTCCTCACATACCTCATCTAGTCACCATATGATCAAAATTTATTCATTTAATATCTTCAATGATTGCTATATGAAAAAGAGAAACAAGGTTTCAAACATGATCTAGTTACTCTCATGGTAGTCCATCTTCAACCTAAATAACTTGTGAATGGTGTAGTCTTAAGGTTACAAAGGTGTTTTAGGATTGTGGAAGAGCCCCTCTCTTAGAAAGAAGAAGCCTCATTATGGATCTCAAGTCCATAACCTATAAAATATCTCCAAATGATTAATTAGGAATTTCATTAGGGTTTAATATTTATTAGCATTGTTTAAGGTTTTTTTTGAAATCCTAGATTTTAGTTTCTCTCTCAAGATACATGATTAACTAGATCCAAATGCTTTATTTTGTTGAGTTCACAGATAGGGATGTTTAGGGTCCTAATATATGGTCTTGAATGAGGAGTAATATTCCATATGATATATCTTAAAAGGTATTTTATATGTAATGAATTTATCAAGATACTTCCAACTCATAATATCATTTGATTTCTAGATTTAGAACATCATAGGATTGTATGGATTCACCTATAGGCATAAGTCATCCTACAAAATCCTAAATTTGGGAGGGAGATAAAAAGCCTAAATAATACCATGAAGGGATAATATGATTATGATAAAAGAGGACCATTCGAGTTTTTACAATGTTAAGAAGCCATGACAAAACTCAGAAGATCAATTCTAGGCCTAGCCTTTAAAGTGTTTCCCCAGACTACCACCTACACTTGGACCTAAGAATATGAAATAACGGGCCATATATTTATGAATATGAATAACTTAATAGGGTTATAAAGGTTTCAAAAAGTTCAATAGTATTCCAACATGGTATAAAAATCCCACTCTTTCTTATGGACCTATAAAAGGACACCCTTGGTAGTCAAATGCCCCTAATCACCACTTACAAGACCACATGCAAGTTATATCCATCTTTATGAGTGAATTACCATATACACATGAAGGATATACATAAATAATAGGAATATAACAATTAGGTTATGTTTTTGAAAATAATATACATATGAAGGGATAGCTAAACAAGCTAACTCAAGCATATCCAATTAGCTCAGTGCATACAAGTCTACGTATTCAGTTGGAATGTCTAGCTAATTATAATGATAATGGAAAAAAATATGTAAGAATGACCCCATGGTATTATTTAACATCCTTAAAATCCTCAATCCTTAATATATCTAAAATATAATCAAGTCTGTTAAAGTTCTCTAGGCCTGATTGAGCATCCATAACACCCAAGCCTATGTGTATGATTGCGAAGTGAGTTTTGATAGTAGAGTTGAGTGAGACCCAATTCAATAAGTTTTATAAAACTCTTATATCATATTACATGTGACCCAAAATCTATCAATAGTAAGGAAAATAGAGACTTGAACCATTCAAGTCTCTAGCACCAACTAATCTAAACACTCAGACTGGGCCAAGGATAGTGCTGGTAGACCTAAAAGAGAGAAGGACAGGGATGGGAGTTTGAGTAACTGATGATAGGTGAAAAAGGATAAAACTAGAAGGATAAGGGTGGTAATATTACCTTTAAGTCACCAATGCATCTATAGGTGGTCTAAAGTCTTGAGGCTCAGTTTAGGTCTAAAAGGCTTAAAACCCTCCTTAAGCCATCCAAACCACATCTTCATCCTTATGACACATTCAAAATACCCAAGAAGAAATAGGGTCATGAAGATATATGTGATGATAATATATGTATTGACGAATTTTTTTTAGGTAGAGGAAGGTAGGGAAATGGTTAATTTTTCCTAAGTACCCCCCTTGAGCTTCATCACCCCAATCTACCATTTTGAGCTACCAATTCAAATCCTCATATCTTACATGTAAAGATGCATGGAACCCAATTATATTAAGAGAAGTTTATAACCCATATGAAATTATTATCTAGGGTAATAGAGTTGTATTATAGACCTCAACTTTATTAATGATCCCTAACATTGTTATCATACCTATAATGGTTGGTGAAGACTCAAAGGATACCAACTTTTCTTTAGAGGTTACCATACATGGTAAATTAGACTAGGAGATATTAGTGGTATTTTAGTGGGTCTATGAACTCAATATCAATGAAATTAAGTTTGAAATCTAAGGCATGTACTTTATGAATCATCAATAAGATGGTAGACCACTAAAACCCTCCCTAAACCTTGATAAGAACCTGATGAAGGATAACTAGAGGGAAATGCATCCAAATGCACTGGTTTATCTTGGAAAAATATGAAAACACATTCTTCAATCTAATAAGGTCCTATTCGTGTCATTAGTTTATATGAATAACCATATGACTACACCATAACTCTATTTTTTTCAAGATTTAATGATGGATCTAAGGTACAAGGATAGATGAACAATTGTAGATCATTCAAAAGGATAGTTTTAAGTGTGTTACACCTTATCATACTAAAAGATACTCCTATTTATTCTTTAAAATGTTCTTATAGGGATGGACTAATGAGGCAGTCTAGGGGTGCTAGTGAAAGGTGATCTAGTCACCTAAATGAGCAAGAACTATACATGTGTGTTATTTGAAAGGCATAGTTCATGGTGTAATATGATTTTCTATACTTGAAACATTCTCACTTCCCCATTTTTTAGGTTTTATGAAAGTCTCATGGCCATCCAATCAACTAGCATTGAGTGACTAGGCCTAGTTGCCTGGGAGGCCTATTTGGTCAACTAAGGGAGATGTTTATTAGCATAGAGGGATGCTAAGAGATCAAATATACGTCCATAAACATCCTTGCAGCTGATCATGGAGGTGAGTAGGCACATTTCATGTCCATTACAGAGGATGGGACAATTTTTTAATCCTTATTAGCATGCCAAAGAGAGAGGTAGGATACTTAATGCTTCATAGAGGCTAATTCAACCATAATGCCACCATTGTAACTACTAAGAAAGGAATTGGTTGAATATTTTTGGGTTATCATGATTTTAATTATATCAATGAGTACTTAAGGATCCTCCACTAAACCATTTCCTATGCCATACTCTCAATGAAGGCCATTATGTAGCTAAGGTAGTGTATGTGAGATGTCATGGAGATTTTACTCATCCTTATGCATGTTTGTAATTGATTTTTGAGTAAATGAGGATCATCATGGACTCTCCTCTATACTTCCATGATAGATTCCCTTCTCTCCCCTTCTATTTTCCTATAAATTAAGGCTAAAAATCCATTGTATGTCTCCCTTAACTAGGTATCAATAAACTTTACCCAAGTTGTACCTTGTAAACCTTTAAATCAATATAAGGATGATTTCAGATTCCCTATAATAGCTTATTGTGTTACATAATTTTTTTTATAAGTGCTAAGTTTATCTTTATTTTTAGGTCCTTATTCCCACCTATTTGTTAGGAGATTATCCTAAAAAGGTCATATGATGCGTGAAAGTGCTAGTGACTATTCTTGAAGTGCAATTTGATTGGTAGTGTATTTTAAAATACCTCCCATTCATCAGCATAGAGTTTTATCCATATACCATAAATTTTATGTGGAGTACTGATTCTTAGGATTCTCTTGGAGAGAGGAATTTAGTCACTAGTCCCTATTTTATTCACAAGTGTTGTTGAAGGTTTAGTTAGAGTGGACACAATATGTTGGTGCATCACCTCCAATATCTTAGGTTTTATTTTTTACATCTCTATATCCTATTTCATCAATAAAAAATTCAATAGGTTTCATAATTGAGCCAATAGATGATGCATCAAGGGAGATAGCCTCAAAACTAGATATTCACCTCACTAACTAGGCTACCCACACCTAGAGTTCATCCCATTGTATTAGCTATATGAGGTAGGTCTAAAACACCACTTTCTCAAGGGGTGAAATCTAAATTGATAACAAGAACCTCTATTCATCTACTACACACACAACTTCTTTTCCATTGCAATAAGCTAAGTGAAGATACATATTCACAAATTTATTTAATTTCATTTATTTTCTACTTTTTATTACATTTAGTTATCTAAGTTATTTTTTAGTTATGTTCTTTCCTAATGCACCATCTCATATTACACTAGTTTGATATGTGATGAGCTTCTAGTGAGACATATGTATACACATAATATATTTCATTGCTATCTCTTACTAAGGATTTGTCTTACATAAACACATTAATTTTATATCTCCTTGAGTTCACACTTTAAATGGTGTACTAGGAAATGGGTGGACTTACATTTGGTGCTTTATGATATATATTTTTACTTATCTATCCTTCTGCTATCCATTCTATCTTCCTCATATTTGATCTAATAAGTTATCTCCTTACATATTATATCCTCTATTTATATTAAGACTTATATTCCATACTATATTAGCCTATTCCAATGTAGTGTTATTTAGAACATGTCCCTTCCCTACTACATTGACCTAATCAATGTTATTTTGAACATGTTTTGATGATATTAATAACTATAACAACATGGTTTACATAGTTTGAGGTTTATCACCCAATTTTGAACTACATCAAGTTGGTTGATGGAATTAATGGAATTAGATTAACTTCTATAATGGGTTAGGTCTATTAACCACTATTAATAAACATCACCATTTGATTCCAATATAGAGAGATTCATTTCAAACATGATTAACCACATATTTGCACTCAATCTATACTTATAATATTTATTTCTTAGGATATTATCTTAAAGTAAAACTTATATATTGGAGTCTTGGGTTCATTAGGATGATTCATTTTATCATAGAGCTGGATTCAAGATATTGATATCCTTACAACCAAAAAACAATCCTACAAAGCACCATTGACTAAGGGGGAGAAAGAGGCTTGACATGTTTTGTTTAAGGTAAAAATATTCTAACCCTATCCATTTTCATTTAGTATATAAAATTTTCATAATTACGTGGTTAATGAATGTATATATCCTTATTCAAGATTTCTCTACACTTATACTTAGTGTGGTTATAGGATTGTTTGAACTTGTCATTTATCTAAATTAAGTAGCCTAAGCTCCCATTTTCCTACCATGAATCCTTACAAATTTTGATATGTTTCTAACCATTTAAAAAAAATAGATATATAGTTAGATCTACCTCATTATTTTACTTGAATAAATGTTTTAGGTGCTCATATTTATAGGTCTACGGAGGTTACGTCCCAAATCATTATCATTGGGATTTATTTGATTAACCTTATACGAGTCCATATATTTTCAGATATGATAGTCTTATGATGATCCTAGCCTATTACATATAAATTCTAAGGAAAGGATGCATGATGGATCTAATCTCTGTAGTATTTATTCATAAGATAAATCATCACAAAAAAAAGTTATTATAAAAAATTCACCTATGGAAATTAGATTAACATAAATTAGAAACTTGTTAGGTTTGTAGAATACTTAGCTTGATTAAATCCATATTAAATATTTATATTTCATACCATAATCTAGAAAACATCTAGCATTTACCACATCAATACTAAGAATTGAAAAAAAAATAAAGAAATATAAAGAGAACCCATGAACATTTACTAAATTTTTAAAAAATCTCTATATTTCCTTAGATTATCCTCCTTTTACAAAATTATAAATAATTTTTATATAATAATCACTAAAACATATTTATTTAATAAAATATAAAATACTATTATGAAAGGGAGTGTAAAATCCCACTATACACAAGCCTACAATTTAGGATGACAAAAAAGTTTCCTACATTCTCTTTATAATATTTGAGGAATGTATTTTGATAACCATTATTATATATTTACTTGGCCTACTATCCTTTTATGGATGTGTTGATTTTTCAAGTCTCCTTGATGTTTACATCACTTCACATGCTAGAAATAGTGTTTTACACCACGAGCGGCTAGGCAAGAGCTAGTAGTATGTTCATGTTGACCACCTTAGATAAAAATTAAGTATTTGATGAATTAGTTAAGGTTTACCATACATTTACATGTTTCATTAAGGCCTAATAAGCATATTTAAGTTTATGAGGTCATATTAGCCCTTGTCAAGGCCTATTTGATGACTAAAGGAATTAAAAAGTGCTTTTCAATGTAAAATAAATCAAAAAGTCTTATATCATTTCATTAGGTCATGAAAAAGGGTGAAACAATCCAAAAGGAGAATAAAGTTATCCAAGAGGTTTTAAACTCTTTCATAAATCATATAAGTCCATAAATAATTTTTAAAGACATTCCTTGACCTTGTTTTCCCTCTTATATTTTCCTCTTTATGGTTTCTTTCAAATTTCTAACATGGCAAAACATAGTCCAGATAGTGAATAGATCTATTTCACCTTTATAAGTTGTAATTCATAAAAATAAAGGTAGTTTCCATTGTTTCTAAGGTATTTTAATGTAGGTTCTAGGAAGGTTTCTCAATATTTTACTCTATCTTGCATATTAAAGTGCCATATTAGGCTACATACATGTCTCCAAAAATGGATATGAATCCATTGACATGTTCAAAACATAACATTTATTCTTCACTGATCAAGTTTCCATGAAAAAGTTACAAGAAAGTTTCCAATTCATATATCATGAGGGAGAGCAGTGGATTTCTATTAGATATTGAGCATGAAATGTAGTGGAAGCATATCTAAGTGTCTAAATAGGTTTACAAGGTCTATTAATTGAAATTTTATAGGTTTTAATCATGCTTACAAAGGTTGTCAAGAAATTTTTGGAGTCAAAATAGAGTTTTCATGAGTGAAAAATAAAATCTAATGGTTTGTAAGTGGTTTTTGATAGCTAGTTATATATCACCCAATAAAGGTCAATTTTGTTTAAGTCTAACCCATACTTGGACTAACATGGGAACTATCTAAGGCCATGGGATGCCTATATCTAGATCAGACGTATAGGGATCTTAATGAGGCTAGTTCCTTAGATATTATAGTTTGGACTTCTTTTTCTAAGACCTAAAAAAATTAGGGTGAAAAGAGTTAAGATATTTCATAAAATAAAACCTATTCTAACACATGGTGATGTACTGAATGTTCAAAGATCCAATTTCAACATAGAATTCATTAACACACTAACAGTCTATGAATAGAACTAATGAAGTTCTCAAAATGGTTTCAAAGCAATAATACCTCACTTAGAGGTCAATTTTATGGACTTATGTTTGAGGGTGATGAGGTTAAGGCTTTATTGAAAGTGTTTACAGTAAATATTCCAATCTATACTTGAGACATCAACATTAAGTCACACTAGATGACCTACAAGGAAAGTTTATTAGTACTTTGGTTGAACTTGGACCTACAAAGGGAATATAAAAACCTCTTTTTCATATCAAACAAATACAAAATGCCAAGCACATATTAGTAAAAAACTACGAAATTCTCTATTCATTACTCTAAGAGGTGTACAATATAATTTTTGGCAAAGTCTAATTGTACCAACCTAAGGGATGTTCAATAATAGCTCAAAAAACATATGTATAGAATAAATAGGAGAAAGAGATAGGGATTTTGGAACTTAAAAAGGGAATCAAAATGATCACACCTCTATTTGAAATATATTTGAAACTACCTCTACATTTATTATCATTCAAGCTTCCTAATTTATCCAGGTCATTTCAAACAATTTCACCATTATAGTATTCCTTCACTGATCTTCTTTATGGTTTCAAAAAGGAGATCAAGTTATTTTGAGCTGGGGTCCATCATCAATGAAATTACAATAATTGGATCAATCTATTAGAGTTTTATCATAGCACTAAATAATCTTTACTAGTTTGTCATGGCATGCAAGAGTAGAGAGAAATGTCACTTTCATTCAACTCATTCTAGTGATGAAGTCATTGAAGCCTATGTGTCTACCTTCATTTTCCATGTCATCTACCACTTGTCACTCATTATGAGTGCCATATCCTTATATCTCAAAATTGATATAGCCATGCCATGTATGTTTTAAGTAGTGGTTTGTTGAGATATGACTATGTTGAAGGATGAGAAACCCCTACCATATCTCATTTATCTACCCCTACATGGTAATCTAAACCTAGGTTTATTATAGATGAAAACCAATCCAAACTATTGGCTTTCCATAGTTTTAATCAATAAAAGAAGTTCACTAGGTGAATTTTATTGATTTGACAATGGTATTCCACCCCTTGGTCTATATTCTATCTAAAAGACCTATGTTACCTCAACAAAGATCTACTATAAATGTTTAGTCTTGATGTCCCCACTATGGTTCAACTTTGATCCATCCCAAATCACATTTGAGCTCAGTTTCTTTGTATTTACCTTTCCCAAGTTGAATAATGTCATATCGAATTTCATAAAAATGTCTTAGGCTCTATCCTTTGCTTATTAGTTGTCAAAAATTGACTCAAATCATTAACATATTAATTAATATTTTATCATTGATCCTAATTTTCATGATAAGATGTGGTTCATCAATCTTTTACCAGCTTGAAAGTGTTCATGCCACTTGTCAACTACATGTCCATTTTTATTATTCATGAAATATTTAATTTGCTTATGTGTCATTGATATTTAATCTATGATTTAATGTGAGCCATTAATCTTCCTGGGCCCATTAACCTATCAATCACTGCTCACCATTGAATCTTCTATACAATTGAATGTTGATCATTGATCCTAATTTTAAAACTCAAACAACTTTTCCATGGGACTTAAATTTGACATATTTTCACCCATAAATTTAATTTTGTGGGAACATTAATGACTTTTCTACAACCATAAATCTTGGGACCCGAATGGATAACTACTGATCTTTATTTTTAGATTTGCATGAATGTTAATGATGTCAACATGCTTGTCACTACATATTTGAATCTCAATAGTTACTTGATGTGGCTTAAATTTTACACTTGTGCAAACATCTCCATTTTTTTCTCATGAATTTTCCCTATAACAAACAATTTTTTTAGACTTTATGTTTTAGACCTTTTCTTGTGGAACTTTTGTCTTCAAATTTTATGTCCTCAAGAAATTTTCTTGGGATTTTCTCCTGAAAGAATGTTTCATATCAAAACTTTATCTTAGACAATTTTTTTTATGGAAATGACTTTGGGAATTTTTTTTTGCAAAAAATCTATGAAATAAATAGGACTTTTGGAACTTTGATATGGCCACCTTTCTATAAATAACTTGGTCTTTAGGGAAATTGTTGTAGAATAATTTCCCCAAAAGAAATAGTACTTATATTTTTTCATGAACGAGATGTTTGAAAGAAATATAACTTTAGGAAATTTTCCCAAAAGAATTTTTACTTAGTCCTTTGCCTTCAGGACAATTTTTTTGAAAGAATTTGAACACTTAGCCAAATAAACTTTGAAATATTTTCCAAGTGTAAACTAGGATTTTAAGCCTATAGGATATTCTATAATTATTCTTAAAACTACTTGAACATAATGAAAACCTATTCTAAATCTTCACCTTGCATTTTTGAGCCTAATTTTAAGCCATTTGTTCCACTCATCAATTGGGAACTTGTTAGGCTTCTTTCTAGGTCTAGGCAAAGCTTGGTATGTAGGCCAAAATGGCCAACAATTTGTAGGGTATTATCAAGGATATAGAGTGGGAAAAAAGTTTAAAGGTCAGGTAGGTCCTATAAAACATTAATTATTGTTTTTATACCTTTAATAAAATAAGTAAACTCTCCAAACTATGTAAAAATCTAGAAAACTAGATTCATCGGTATGTAGAAGGTCTACAGGGTCCTATCAAGGATATGAAAAAAAAAATAGGGGTTTAAAAGATAAAAATGGTCCTAAAAACTATCAATTATTGGTTACAATCCTTCAATAAAATTAAATTAAGCTATATGAAATGTTATAGGCCAAAATACTATGTTTTAAGAGGTTTTATAAGAAAACTAGTTTATGTTCTTTCATTTTTCTCCTCATGCATGGTATGTGGAAAGTTTCGAAAGGATCTTAGTAAGTGTTAACACATATATTATTGGTCTTTAGACTTTATAATAATGAATAAAACATGTAGGTATCCTAATAAACCTTTCAAACCTTATAGGCATTCTAAAAGACTACTAAAACCCTAAACCAATGATAGTGTATTTTGATAGTTAAAGGCTTAAAGAAGCAAGAAATGAGGTTGAAGACTTCCTCAAGTCATAAAAAAAAGTTAATACAAAATATTTAGGCCTATAATCATGTTTATAACGTTATTATAGGTATGTAATGTTAGAACAAAGTCTTTAAGCAAGTTTTTGGGTCTGTGCAAAGAATTTAAGGTAAGAAACATGAAGTTGCTTTTAATATCAAAAACAATGGTTTCAATCATCACCTAAGAACATAAATATGTTTAACACATAGTTTAAAATGTTTACATGATATTATAATGTTAAAATAGGGGTTTAAAGCTCATATAAACCTAGTTGATAGAGGAATTTTATTTGTTTCCTAAGACATACATGTGAGAGCCTCATAGGCCTTATAAGGATGGATTTGAAGATAGAAATGGATAATAACAATGCAAAGGTATCTAAATCAAGTTTGTAGGCCTATAAACTCAAAACAAAGAGGTTGTAGGTTTATAATGTATAATAAAAGGACTTTAAGCATGTTTTTGTATAGAGTATGTGACAAAATGTAGAAACTTATTCCCAATAACGAATAAATTTGTTGTTTCCAAAATTAGCTTAGCTCATTTTTGGGAATAACCCCCTACGAAACTTGTCCATTTCATCTTTCATCTCTCTAAGTTCATTTTTTGAGACAGATTTCAAATTTGTTCTCATCTTGGCCTCGGAACGTGAAAGTGGTTACAATCTCATTCTGGCCAAGTTTTCCCCTCCCCCAGACTCTCCTTTCAGAGTTAGTCTTTTCTTCCATTTTCGTGCATAGGGGGCAAATTTTGCCACCCCTGCACTTATTTTTTTGCCTTTTGTGCAAGGGCATAAAATTTTGCCACCCATGCATTTTTGCCTGCAAGTGTGGCAAATTTTGCCGCCCCGGCACCTTGACCTGCAAGGGCGGCATATTTTGCCACCCCTACACTCGGATGAACTGAAACATGCAAGGGCAGGAAATTTTACCGCCCTTACACATCTCAATTTCCATGCACAACATTTATTGCTGTGTGTAATGGGTGGTTGGGGTCAATTTTCACCCCATTTAAACTAATTTGATCCTCTCTTCTCCTCATTGCTTCTTCCTCTCCTCCTACCCCTTGCACCTGAGCAACCCAGTTGACAAGTTAAAGTGCATTTTGGCAGATTCAACCTCGGGGTGCATGTGGTTTCTCAGGTAGGTCTCATTTTTGGCTTTTATTTGTTTTTCTTTTTTGGTTTCTGCTTAGTGTTAAATTGTTTACTGTTGTTTTTGCTTTATTTTTTCTTTTTTCTCTCTCTCTCCTTCCACCTGCGTCCCTCCTCTCCTCACCATGGACATTGTTTCTATTTCCCTCCCCCTTTGCCCTTGGGTTTCCATTAGAAACTCATGTGGGTAGCATTTTTTGCCACCCACATTTCTTTTCCCACCCCATGTGTAAGGGCAGTGAATTTTGCCGCCCCTGCACGTTTCTTCCACCCTACGTGCAAGGGCAGCCAATTTCACCACCCTTGCATTTTTTTAACTCTGCATGTAGGAGCGGTAATTTTCGCTGCCCCTACACAATTTCCCAAGTGAAAAATACAAGGGTGATGATTTTCACCACCTCTACATTTTTTAGCTTTTACAAGTGTGGCAATTTTTGCTACCCCTGTATTTTTCCTCTGGATTTTTCTAACCCCAGAGAAATTTTTCTAGGTTGTCCCTTTCCTTCCTTTTCTTCCTCATTTTTTGCTCCTTCTCCTGCCTTAGCCTATTTAAGTGACCTCTAATAACCAATATCACTTAATTTGTGCTTTTTCCCCTCTCGTCCTCTTTTCTCTAATCTGTGATCATGACTACAACACCTTCAATGAACTCCTACACTTCTGCTCCCATTTGGTCAAGATCATCCTCCATGATGAAAGCATCTCCCAAGAAAGTGAAAACCATGAAGTATAAGTACCAGGGTGTCTTCCCGATCACATCAGTCTCCTTGAATGTTGATGACATTTGAAACACTAAGATCGGCCACATGGACATGGCCGAGTTCCTGGTGTGAACAAAGGTGACAAATCTCAGCACTGGGATAAAGAGGATCGTTGAGAGCAACATCCACCTGGTGGCCACCTTTTCGGTAGTAGCACATCATGCTGAGTTCATCCTTCAATGTGCACACTTCTACAACAAAGAGACCAGAATGGTCTCAGACACCAGTAGTAACACAGTGATTCAGTTGGACCCTGAATTCATAGACAAAGTTTTCATGTGCCCTCCAGCCACCGAAGTAACCCAAATCAACTTTGTGGATGTGCAAAAAGAGTATGATAAAGACCCTGAGAGGGAAAATAAGGTCATGAACTATAAGTGGTTGAAGACCCCTAGGACCAGCCTCTCTAGATGGCCAAAGAACTTTTTGAGGAGCAATTTTGTTGAGGAAGTTGGTGACTTGATCACCCTTCTCAGTAGAGTACGGGGTCTCCCGTCTTCTTCACAGTTTCATGAATGGATGTATCCATTCATCAAGATCATCCTCCAGGGAAAGCAAACCATCTTTTGGGGAGAGCAAATTAGTAATGCCCTCCATGAGTAGTTAACCAAAGTACAGACTTCTTTCAAATTTTATATGACTTTGTACCTAGTTTATATAGCTGTCGCAATGCGATCTTTCCCAGGATTAACTACAATAGGAGATAGAAAGACCACCTCAGTCTACTCATATAATCCTCAGCTAACACTCCAAGGTTCAACACGTCATTTCAAAAGAGTAAATGATGCCTTCTTTGCCATGTTTTTATGTCTCTTCGATCCTCAGCTCGAGCAAAAGAGAATATCAAATGAGGCCTGGGTAGTGGTCAATGATTATGGCTACATGTTTCTCTAGTTACCCACATTCTATTATCTTTAGGTTAGATTTTACCAAGGCTACCCCTACATGCTTCCCAGGTTCCCTTTAGATAAATTAGTTCTAATGGAACTTTGTCGACAACTAGTTGTCATGCATACTAGATAGATGGAACTGAAGAGACCAGGTTTGAAGTTTCTAATCAAGATTGGCAGGTATTCTATTGCAACATCAACCAAAGCCAAGGTCATGGAAACCAAAATGTAGATAGTTACTATCAAGGCATTTAAAAGATGAGAAACATTTGACTACAAGGGAGTCAAGGAGAAGATCAGAAGGAAAACTCAGTCCCATGAACCAATGATTAAACATATTTGGGTAGACCTAAGGACGGCTGAGGAAATTAGGAAAATGGACTATTGTAGGCTGACACTAGAGCAGATTGAATATCTCAGGCTTGCAGAGATCCCCTCTAGTTTAATCGATGATGGGAACATCATAAATAGTAGGTATCTGGTAGAGAAGGTTGCTGGCTCCCCTCTCCCTCTAGTTCAGTGGTCTTAGAAGGAGATGACTTCTCTAAGAAAAAGATTTGAACCAATATTGGCTAACACCAATGATTGGTTAGCAGCCAAAAGAATCACCCTGAGGGAATTTGTTATAGGTTCAAAGGCTGAATACTAGGCAAAATTAAAGATGAAAGTAGAGAATAGAAACAAAAACAAAGGTGATGTCCCTTCTCCTTTTAGGCCTCACAAGCCTAGGATCATCTTTGTATCCAAGAAATCAAAGACTGTACAAGGGCCAGAAGCAACAACAAAAGGAACCAAAGAACAGAGCCTTCAAGCACAGGCAGCTCAGCCCATGGAGAAAGATGACCAACCATCAGGGTAACCAAGTGTTGGGTCTCCACTCTCACAAGAACAAGCACAGCTGAGCAAGAGCATATCTCCTTCTCCCCCTTAGTCTCTTGTGGTTCCCTCTTCTCCCATCTCTCATATCAGTGTTCCCTCCTCTGGAGCCACTTCTCCTTCTAGAGTTGTAGTTGGTGATCCTTAGGGTCCTTTTGGAAGTTCCCCTCGCTCTTCTGGATCCATTCCAAGTCTATCATCTCCTTCCTTTAACTTGCTAGCAAGCCCTACACCCGAGCTAAAATTAGTAGTTGGTGCAGTTTTGCTAGTTACTCCAACTGCAACTACTATCACCAGTAGCAGTATGGAAACTACTATAGTAACACCAGTAGAGATAACCATTGCCACAATAGGCACTTCTCTCCTACCTTAGATGTCTACTTTCACACTGAAAAGAAAGAAGATGGCCATCTCCCCAAATGAGTTCAAATATGGGAAAATAGTGCTAGTGAAAGTAAAGGCTCCTAAGAGGCCAAGAATCCTCTCCAAATTAGTCAAAGAAAAGGGACAAATTTTTTTGGAAATTGCCAAGCCTCTAAAGGATGCAACCCTTGAGGGTTTCAAAATGAGCAGCTATTCCATCTCTCGTGTTGAACTTGACAAAGTTACTCATGAAGGTGTGAAAAGTGATCTTCAATCGGCTATGGACATCATGGTCCAAAAATTTGATCGAGAGAAGGAAATGAAGGATTATTACAAGGCTAAAGCAGAGCAGCTAATGGCAGTAATAAAAATGTTCACTCTTCCTTCTGAAGCAACAACTCTAGAGGCCTTCTCCATGGATGACTTAGTCATTCAAAAAGTAGAAAAGATTTATTTGAAAGGGAAAGTCCTGGAGGACTATATCGAAAAGATGCATACTCAGGGAGTTTCTCTGCTTATAGAAGTAGCAAAAAAGATAGGAAAAATGAAGAAGGTAAAAGCACAGGTAGATGACTTCGTCTCCCTCATTTCTCAAGAGATTGATAGCTTGGAGAAAGATCTCAACAGATGGAAGGAAATGAAAAATATCAAGAAGAGCACCCTGATATCTATTGGTGTCATCTCCAACAAGGACTCCTATGTTGAGATCAAGGAGTCACTGATCTTTAGAGTCCAGGTACTCAAGGACTTAATTGATGATCTTAAAGCTTTCAAGGAAGCTAGTGAGAAGAGTGACCTAAGCTTGCTAAATAAATTAGAAGAGCTGCCATGCAACTTAACCTCTAAGGACAATCAGTTCCTTCCAGTAGAAGAGATGATTCAGAGTTTCAAGGAAATGATTTAGATAGATATTGAAGAAAAATCCTTCTCAATGTCTTCGATGGACAGCATTCTAGATGCTCAATTAACTTTGGAGAATCTGAAATCCAGGTTAACTGGCCATGCTAAAGCCATCACAGCATTAAAGGATGCACTGATCAGAGCAAGAATCATCTCCAAGAATGTAGTTGCATCAAACATCATAGGAATTCAAGCATCTATTGCCATGTACGATGCTCATATGAAGAAACCTGGTGGCCAGAACTGATTCTCTCTCTCTCTTTTCTTTCTTCTTCTCTCCTTATGCACTTCTTTTTTGTGCAAAGTGCATATAGTTTTGAAATATGTAATTACGTGTAAAAAGTTTAGAAAAATATCTAAAAGTCAAAGATGAGTCATCTTTGACCAAGATATTTTGTATATTTTATTATTTTCTCTTTTTGAGGATTTTCTCCCTATATATAGTAGGAGACCTCATTTGTAAATAATCTTGGAAAAATTAATAGCAAATACTCTGCTGAAATTGAAGCAACTTTTGAGACTTTGTGCTCAAATTTGTAAATCATATTTTATTGAATGAATGAGAAGCAGGTTATTTTAGACTTTGTGTTGAAATTGTCTGTGTTATTTAGGAAATAGTTCTTATGTCCTTTTTCCTAGTAATATCTTATCCATCTAATTTAATAAGCAAAGTGGGTGTGTTTATATTATCTAAGGGTGCTTCTAGAGGGTAGAAGATAGACTTTGTGCAACTTTTATCTTTGATATTTAGTTATCTTTTGTAGTTTCAGGTGAAGACTTTGTGCTTCACTTCACTCTACGGTCGTACTTGTTTTGAACTGGTGAAAGAAGCTACGGAATACTTTGTGCCTGCGTGAGCATTCTTGTGGACTTTATTACTCCAGGTGATCTCTTGCTCTTCATTAGATGCCATTACTAAAAGAAGAGGAGTGTTGTTAACTTAAGGACCAGGATTTTCCCTCTTTTGTTCTTTATACATTACCTCTGAAAGAAGAGAGGTAGATACTGTTATACCACCCCCATGCGTTATTTTCTGCTTAATTATATATATCTGGCACATAAGTATTAATAGGGAACCTCCCCTTGATGAGAGGAGAGATTTACCTCATCCAGATCTGGTAAACCCACACTCATCGTGGTGTAAATCTCCCTATGTTGTGGTTGATATACCCATTTTGTCATCAGTTAGTTGACAACAAAATATTCACCCAACAAAATTCATCTCTATATTGAATGTTTGAGATGTTAAAATGTAAATTTGAATCACATGAGGTAGGGGAGTAAACTAGAATGTAGGATATTGAAGATGTTACTCATATGAAACATGTTCTTAACCTACTTTTGACTAATACACCTATTATAAACACCCTCTTAGTAGTATAATTTAAGAATTTGATACCTAAATTAGGGATATTAAAGTATATTAAACCTTTTAAAGCATACAAAAAACATGAAAACACCCTAAATAAATCACCAAGGAATAAAATAAGATTTATTTATACTAATATATGGTTCAATTTACTTAATAAGTTGAATAAAATATGGAAACTAGTTAGAAACATTCCCTTAAATAACTCTAAGCTAATCAAGATGATTAACATTCATGATAAACATGTGTAGAGGATCTAAATGGGAAAGATATGTCTGTTTGAGACTATAATTACCTAAAAGTGGTAATTAGATGTTAAATGTGTTGTTTGAGATTACCTATCCTTGAGCATTAGACATACTTTTCTAGTCATTCAGTAGACTAAAGTCACCAAAAACTAGTCAAGACATAGTTCCAAAATTATCAACTAAGACCCCAATCTAAATTACTTAGTAGTTTGAAAAGAGGAGATTAACAACACATATGGCACTAGTGTACCCAACTATGCACTATTGTCCTTATTCCTATCTCTTACCGATGGATAATTTTTCATTTATGTGCCCCTCCTAATTTTCACAAGCAACATAACCCTATATATACAAGTCTAATCAACTTCTATTCACTATATGGAAAATATATGCAAACTTTATTTAAATAAAAGATAAATTTGTGATAAATTAAGGTATTTGATCCTTATTATGTCCTAATTTATGCATAATACCATCTAAAACATCCCTAATCCTATTTTTTAAACATTTCAAATCTCAAAAACATTTGAGCAATCCAAGGCCAATCTCATTATATCATTCACTTTCACTTACATCAAGTAATAGGTGGGAGAACTACCTCGGGCTTGATCCCTCTTTAGAGTATTGGTATGTAGGCACTTCTCTATATAATGGGGTGTTGAAGATGTCCAGTCCATCTTACTAACACACAAAAAATTATTTTTCATGCCATACTTGCAAGGAGATTAGATTTCTCACATTAAACCAAGTTTTTTCGGAATTTTGTTTTGGACAAAATGTATGAAATAAATAAGCTTTTGGAACTTTGATATGGCCACCTTTTTATAAATAACTTGGCCTTTAGGGAAATTGTTGTAGAATAATTTACCCAAAAGAAATAGTAATTATATTTTTTCATGAACAAGATTTATAAAAGAAATATATCTTTAGGAAATTTTGCCAAAAAAATTTTCCAAATGAATTTGTACTTAGTCCTTTGCCTTTAGGACAATTTTCTTGAAAGAATTTGAACACTTAGCCAAATAAACTTTGAAATATTTTCCAAGTGTAAACTAGGATTTTAAGCCTATAGGATCTTCTAGAATTATTCTTGAAACTTCTTAAGCATCATGAAAACCTATTCTAACTCTTCATGTTGTATTTTTGAGCCTAATTCTAAACCATTTGGTCCACTCATCAATTGGGAAACTGTTAGGCTTCTTTCTAAGTCTAGGCAGAGCTTGGTATGTGGGCCAAAAAGGCCAATAGTTTCTAGGGTCTTATCAAGGATATAGAGTTGGGAAAAAAATTAAAGGTCAGGTAGGTCATATAAAACATTAATTATTGGTTTTATACCTTTAATAAAATAAGTAAACTCTCCAAACTATGTAAAAATCTAGAAAACTAGATTCATCAATATGTATAAGGTCTATAGGGTCCTATCAAGGTTATAAAACAAAAAATAGGGGTTGAGAAGATCAACATGGTCCTAAAAACTATCAATGATTGGTTACAATCCTTCAATAAAGTTAAATTAAGCTATATGCAATGTTATATGCCAAAATACTATGTTTTAAGAGGTTTTATAAGAAAACTAGTTAATGTTATTTCATTTTTCTCCTCATGCATGGTATGTGGAAAGTTTTGAAAGGATATTAGTAAGTTTTAACACATCTTATTGTTATTTATACTTCATAATAATGAGTAAAACATGTAGGTATCCTAATAAACCTTTCAAACCTTATAGGTATTCTAAAAGACTACTAAAACCCTAAACCAATGATAGTGTATTTTGATAGTTTAAAGGATTGAAGAATCAATAAATAAGGTTGAAGACTTCCTCAAATCATAAAAAAAAGTTAACATAAAATATTTAGGCCTATAATCATGTTTCTAAGGTTCTTATAGGTATGCAATGTTAGAACAAAGTCTTTAAGCAAGTTTTTAGGTCTGTGTAAAGAATTTAAGGTAAGAAACATGAAGTTAGCTTTTAATATCAAAAACAAAGGTTTCAATCATCACCTAAGAATATCAATAGGTTTACCACATATTTTACAATGTTTACATGATATTATAATGTTTAAATAGGGGTTTAGAGCTCATATAGACCTAGTTGAAAGAGGAATTTTATTTGTTTCCTAAGACATATATATGAGAGCCTCATAGGCCTTATAAGGATAGATTTGAAGATATAAATGGATAATAACAATGAAAAGGTTTTTAAATCAAGTTTTTAGGCCTATAAGCTCAAAACAAAGAGGTTGCAGGTTTATAAGGTATAATAAAAGGACTTTAAGCATGTTTTTGTATAGAGTATGTGATAAAATGTAGAAACTTATTCCCAATAACGAATAAATTCATCTCTATATTTAATGTTTGAGACGTTAAAATGTAAATTTTCATGGCATGAGGTAGGGGAGTAAATTGGAATGTAAGGTATTGAAGATGTTACTCATATGTAACATGTTCTTAACACACTTTTGACCAATACAACTATTGAAAATACCCTCTTAGAAGTAGAATTTAAGAATTTGATACCTAAAATAGGGATATTCAAGTCTATTGAACCTTCTAAAGCATCCAAAAAGCATGAAAACACCCTAAACAAATCACCAAGGACTAAAATAAGATTTCTTTAGACTAATATATGGTTCAATTTTCTTGAGAAGGTGAATAAAATATGGAATCTAGTTAGAAACATTCCC
The DNA here is from genome assembly GCA_037957365.1 of Torreya grandis. NCBI lineage: Eukaryota > Viridiplantae > Streptophyta > Pinopsida > Cupressales > Taxaceae > Torreya > Torreya grandis. The sequence goes on from JARHVA010007439.1 coordinate 636,209, forward strand.
TTAAATAACTCTAAGCTAATCAAGACAATTAACACTCATGATGAACATGTGTAGAGTATCTAAATGGGAAAGATATGTCTATTTGAGACTATAATTACCTAAAAGTGGTAATTAGATGTTAAATGTGTCATTTGAGATTACCCATCCTTAGGATAGCCATGGACCTATCCTTAAGCATTAGACAAACTTTTCTAGTCATTAAGTAGACTAAGTTCACCAAAAACTAGTCAAGATATAGTTCCAAAATTATCATCTAAGACCCCAATCGAATTGCTTAGTAGTTTGTAAAGAGGACATTAACACCACATATGGCACTAGTGTACCCAACTATGCACTATTGTCCTTAGCCCTAGCTCTTACCAATGGATAATTTTTCATTTATGTACCCCTCCTAAGGTTATCCTAAGCACATTTTTATATCTTCACATGAAACATAACCTTATAAATACAAGTCTAATCAACTTTTATTCACTATATGGGAAATAGATGCAAAATTTATTCAAATAAAAGATAATGTTCTGATAAATTAAGGTATTTGATCCTTATTATTCCCTAATCTATGCATAATACCCTCTAAAACATCCCTAATCCTATTTTTCAAACATTTCAAATCTCAAAAACATTCAAGCAATCCAAGGCCAATCTCATTATATCATTCACTTGCACTTGCATCAAGCACTAGGTGGGAGAACTACATCATGCTTGATCCCTCTTCAGAGTATTGTTATGTAGGCACTTCTGTATATATTGGGGTGTTGAAGATGTCTAGTCCATCTTACTAACACACAAAAAATTATTGTTCATTCCATACTTGCAAGGAGATTATATTTTTTACATTAAATTATTTTTTTTAGGCATAAGAAAGAGATCCAAGTTTTAGTCATAAAGGAACAAGACATATAGACATAGGCATAGGTGATCCCAAAAAATAGGAATAATACTATAAATGGGACATTAGTACCACATTGAGGACACTACACATAGATGGTTCTATTATCCATACTAGGAACCACTATCCATTGAGCAAACAAACACTAAAATCCTATTGATGATATAGACTACTACCTAAATCTCAACTTTTAAAACCTAGATCATCCATGATGTTAGTTCTTAGATAAGTATATATTTATCCCTAATTGTTATAATTTTTAGAAATTAAAACAAGGGCAAAGGTCATAAAAAATCATTACTTAATAATTGCATATTTACTTAACTAATTTAGGCATGTCAGCTCTTTAATCTAAAAATAGGATTTTCATTATATAACCCTAAAAGTTAAAATCATTTAGTGAACCCATCATACTTTTAATATTACATCAAACCATAGCTTGAATTCATCCAAATTTTATGAAATAAATTTAGAAATAAATGCTTCTAATTTTATGATTTTATTTAAACAACCTAGCTAATTAAAATCAATTTTACATTACAGTTTTAATTAATTTTACATCTACTTTAATTTTTTGTAAAAGAAACCCTAGATTATAAAATCCTAACCCTAAACACACTTAAGGTTTGTATCATATTTATATATACTTAGATTTAAATTTCAAAAATATCAAATTTATTGAAATATTTCAATTTTTGTAATCTTACATAGATTTCTACTATTAAAAGTTTCAACATATACATAAATTGTTTTCTTACCTTACAACCTACAATGGAAGAACTTATCAACATATTTGATGAAAATTATAAGCATCAATTACAAGACTTTATGTTCAAACATAAAGATATCTAAGATGTTTTTATTAATTTTATTTAATAAGAAATACAAAATACCAACAATGGTCAGTATTTAACCCCTCCAATTAATGATGATGTTACACCTTCAGTGGGGCCCACTCAACCAACTGAGATAGCAAAACCCAAGATTATTATTTCACTATTACTGACAACCATATAAATTATGGATATTTATTCTCCTCAAGATGTACAATCCCTATGTAGGAGTTTATTACTGTACGTTCTAAGGTGTTACATAGTGCACAAGGAATGGCTAAGCCATCAAATGCCTTGTATTCCAACATTCTCTTACATACACTTTTGGCACATCACATAGAGGAAATTCATTTTCCATACAATTTCATGACACCCAATCTCACATTATATGATGGTAAGGGTGACCCAACACATCAACTTAGACCCTTTAGCATAGCATGCTTAAAATATGTCTCCAATGATTGGCTTCTTTGAAGTTATTTCCACACAATATCAAGGATTATGCCCTGAAATGGTTTTATGATTTTACAAACCAATCTATTAAAGCATTAAATCATGTAGCTTATATGTTCGTATCACACTTCTCTATCAACATCATTGATAATATATCATATGCATAAGTGGCATAGCTAAAACAAAAGTGAAATGAGACCATAGCTGATTATGTCTTAAGATACAAGACAATACTATCAAAATTGACTAGCCCCATGGCAAACAAAGAGCTTAACAATATATTTAAACATATTCTATTATTATTACTACATGAATCTATCTTATTCAATAATTTTCCCACATTTACCGATATGTGCCACATAGTTAATGAAAGAGAAGTTAAGATCTTAGAAATGGGAAAAACCAAGTACACAAATGGATTAGATTCAACTATTAATATTAAAAACAAACCTCCATAAAAGGTAAGGGCCACATAAAATAAAAATTATCAAAATTCCATAGTCAACATAGATTAAAAAACCTTCCCCTAGATTAGTCTTATTAGCTCCTCAGTGCAGAGTCATCACTAATCTACCAGAGTCACCAACATGAATTCTACAACTATTGGACTATAATTTCATATCTCTCCCTCCCATTAAATAGGTTCATATGACATGACCTCTTATAAATATTTATGATTCAAATTCATTATGTGATTATCATAGTGCATAAGGCCACACAATAAACAAATGCATTGGCCTGGAGCACATGATAGAATATCTGATTGAGGCTAACATTATTAATGTGGGCACACCCACAAAGATACCAAAATAACAAATATAGGAAATGTCACTTAATATATTTTTGTATACTTTCCTAAATCATACAACTAATGAGATATGGGAAACAGTAGGTGTTCACTATACATATCAGGATCATCCACCACTAGATTCGTTTCGCACAGTTACATAATAGACACATCCACTACATAAAAATTATTGGAATGTATCACTCTAAAATTCCACCTAAAACACATATCAAATTTTTAGATTAGGATATTATGGATGATGACACAAATTTACATGCACACTTCATACGATCATACATAGATTTTTTGATGTGGGTTTTATGCACACCTTAGAGAGTTTAAACAAGGTAACATATATTTTGGGATCTCTGTAGAATAGGATTCCAATAGGTGAATGATTTTTAGGTATTTTTTTAAAATAATAAGGTGGTGGAATATAAGGTTAAGCCTATGGTTTGTTAACCTATGTTTTGTGGATGGATGTATAGATTTTAATAAGAAAGGGTAAATCACCAGATGAGTTGGATGGGTGTAGAACTATTATATGCTAGGTATATCTAAAATAAACTCAAAAAGTAAGGAAGGGTAAGGTATAAAATAAGGTTATATGTATTTCAAAATTAATTTCAAATGTTGTTTCTTTGGTGGATAAGTAACTTTATAAACAATGTTTGTTAGTTGCATCCTATACACACTCATGAACAAACATGGTTAGTGGTTTGGGAAAACATCTATAAGATTCTTAATTTGGTTTAAATTTAAGGTTTATATTATTAAGGCTATTATTTCACTCCTTTATATAAGATATTACATTTCAAACCAAGAATTTATGTGGTGTAGCTATGGCTCACACCTAGAGGACTATACCAAATGAGATACATCTACACACCTTATATTATCAATTAAATTTATACTAACTATCTAAATCAATGAAATATATCAATCCTCAATAAATATTGCACATCTAAGACTAATATTCATTAAAAAATTATTAGATTCATTTATATCATTATCACACATCAAAATTATTGAATCAATAAAAATAAGGAATCTTCAAATTCATTAATATACAGAGGGAAGAAGAAATAAAAAACATAGTTGCATGACAATCAATTTCTTTATTTCTTCTTATATATTCATCCAAAACTTTGACCATTTAAAAATAAGGTTCTACATTTATATAAATAACTTTGGGGAAGGGGTCACATCATCATCCAATTTTAGAACACTTTGATTACATCTTAAAATACTATATTATAAGTCTTAGTTACCTTTGATATATTATATATATTATTAGACATGCAATATATGTATGCTGACAAAATTGACATAGTTAATTACAAAATGGAGGTAACTAGGACTTAAGTTTTCATTTATAACTATTACCTAAAAAATTATACAAAATTAACCTTTATGTTTGTGATAAATCATCTCTTAATTGATGTTTCTCACAATGTTCATTGGAAATATAGTTGTGTTTGTACTTAATGATGTGGTAACTAAAGATGTAGTCAGTCATGCATGCATTGATTGAGATAGAATTATCATTGGAGATAAATTCTTAGGTGACATTGATGTATCTATTATTTCTAAAACTATAGGTGGATTTTGTGGATTAGAACTGGTAGGTGGCATTTGTGTTTCTTTCTTCTTAGAATCCAACTCTTGATATTACTTTTATACCTTAGCATGTTATGTGCGAATTAAACTCATGTCTAGAAGATGTTCCCTAGTAACCCTACCTATTTGTTACATCAATATAATGTGTTTTATATTGATGGTTTGAAATCCAACCTAGAGGACTTTTAACTTGGTTTCCCTTTTCCTGATTGTGCTCAATTTGGTTTTAATGTCCTCTAAACTTAGTCCTTGTAGACTTTATTTGAAGCCATCAGAGGCTTGATAAATCATCTAATCAAATGTAGCTTGAGTTATGAATTTATTTTTATTGTCTTGGATTTATATTTATTCAAACTCAATAAAAATATGCTCTAATTACTTCTCTTGTTTCTCCAACATGTTTACTAGATATTTAGAAGATTATACCCAATCTCGGGCCTCCTATGTTCTTACTGAAGCTAGATTTAATGTATTTAATGCCTCAAGAGGGGTCATCAAGTCCAAGTGGATAAATTTCCTATTGAGGGTGTATAATAATAATAATAAATTCAGCTTATTCTCATCTTATATAAGAATCTTGAACAATATAGTTACTAAATTTACATGGGAAGCCAAATTGACTCTCAGAGAATGAATTGAATCCAAAAATTCATACAACATGAGTGCTACATTTTGCACATCCTATTCAATATCATAAAGGAATCCAATTACCTATTAATTCTCTATTATATTTTACAACTCTTCTTTAAGATCTTATCTAGCCATCTCCATTTCCTCATTTATGGCCATGATTACCTTAGTATGGGTTTCCATATAGGACTTGAGGTCCTTAATGTATGGGGACTGACCCTTCTTCCTATTATGTATCCTTAAAATGGAATATTTTTTCTTCCCTTTCTTCCATGATCAAACTTCTACCAGAGATATCCTCAATTTTCCTCTTTCTAATCCATAAGGTCAATGATGTAGGCTTTCAAATAATGATCCCACCATTTAAAATTTAGTGATCTTCAGATTGGGCCTCTTAAAGGATAAAGCTCCTACCTCCTTAGCCTAATCTAAAAGAGTGAAATTAAAAGGATATGATGTCTGAGATTCCAATTGTGCATACTCTTTAGGCTTAGACTCAATTTTATAAGAAGGTTTGGACATTTATGGATAAATAATTTTAGACTAGTCTATGTTTTTGAATTGTGGCATTGGGTGCATAACACACTAATTTATTTCTTGGGTCCTCTTGATTATCACTATTATGGTTTTAGAGACTGGTGTTAAATTAGGTAGAGGTGAACCTGATTGGGTATAAGAATCAATAATTATAGTGATGGATTGGCTAATGAATATAATAGATAAATCTATAGTTTAAGGGTTGGACACTGAAGGAATAAAAATTATAGTAGTGGAAAAAGAGGAAGGTGAAGTGGCACTAGGCAATGTAGTCGATGGGTGCATAAAAAGGAGAAAAGAAGAAAGTTCTTGAACATGAAAAAAAGTGGAAATAATTGGTGAAAGGATGGTAGAGATGATTGGTAATGAAATCAAAGGAAAAAGGCCTAAGGGGGCTATGAGAATAGGACCCTTACCAGATGACTCAATAGTGAGAGGTGCCTTGGCTTTCAATGCTTGTAGAATTAAGACCTTGGCCTACTATAATTCCTCCTCATCTACCTTTTGTGTTGACTCACCTTCTAATTAAGGTTGTACCTCCTTTAGTGATTGTATGGTCAAGATTTGAGGTCTATCCCCTTTTGACTTCTTCTAATAACACATTCTTACTCTCTTTGTTTATGGAGTTATCATCTATTAGGGAAAATAAGGGGGAATCATGCTAGATGTTGGGGCTAATGAAACCATTATTTCCTTTTCATTAGAGGATTCCAATAAAATGATCATAACTTATTCCTTTTATATGATTTACTCAACTTGAGTCAACTCTTATGCTATTTACTACTTAACCCTTCCTAGTTTAATAGTTGATACTTGAATTGGAATAATTTGTTTCTCTTCCAATTATGTAGAGGTAGGCACTTCGTATTCTTGTTCATCATTTCCTCTACTAAGTTATACCTCACCTACTAAAATTTCTTATTCCTTTGGTTGGTCTTGATCTATTATGGACTTTAGGGATGATGTACCTCTTATTATATTTGTTGAGATAGCCTACCACTCCTAAAGTTAAAAGATATCCATCCCCCAAAAGGTGGAATCCTAAATTTTGCCTTGTTGAGTGAGACAAAGGGTTCATATTGTATTACCATAAATAGGTCCTTAGTTAGGCCTATAGTCATTGCTCTTTCTTTCACCTATTCATCATCCTTAGAATTCAAAAATAGAAAATCATGATCAAATGGATCACGTTTTTAAGTGAGGCAAAGGGTGTAAATCTTATTATGGAATTTTCCATGAGGGTCCCAATATATATAGGGGAGAGTGGGTAATGAACATGCTTTCCTAAAAAATTTAGCTTCCCTGAATTGCCTACATATGCCATTTACATCCTCTTAATAGTGATGTGGGATCCATAAAAATTATCCTTCTTATTATTTTTTATTTCTTCATCAATACCATTTCATATTTGGTATGAAATCTCATATTCAACTACCTTATCTAGAAAAAACCTAAGGATATCAAGAGGATCCACCTTGTGGCCATCAACTATTATGATAGTGTAGTTAGGGTTAATCCAGTAGTCTCCCACACTTTTTGAAAGTGTTTTGGTGATGTTGGGTGAAATTATAGCCAAAGGATGAATGTGGATGGTCATCCAAACTTGAGGATAGATATCCTCAACAATATTAGATATGTTTTTAACATATGAGTATATATGCGCAAAGGATTAATAATCACAAATTCAATTCTTGATAACATACGGGTTAGGATCCCATAAGAATCCATTATGCCTATATACTATCCCCATGAATAATTTAATAGATAAGACATAATATATAGGTTTCTCCTATATGGCCTCCTATCCTTTTGTAGGATTTGTTTTTAAAGGTGAACATTGATTATTTCCCCCAATGCATAGGTACACTCTGAGGTACTTAGTCACTCTAGTAGGTCTAGGAGGGGAACCTATTCTAAATGGATAATGTGGATTATTACATGGCCAAATAGTTGTTTCAATAGTTCCATGATAACATGGATACCTATTCTAAATTAGGTGATAGAAATATAATTCTTGACATATTTGTTGATGGTGAATGCTTCTCTAGGGAGAAGCCACCTTGACAATGCTCATTCCATATTATTAGTCTTAGTCTAGGTAATTATAATATATAAATAAAATGCAACATATAGAATAGGTAGACTCAAATACTTGTTAAATTCATCCCTAAGATATAGGTAATTATATTTTTATTGTTAATGTAATGGACGTAACCATTATTTACTATCCTTCCCTCAAAGAAGGGGCCTCACATCAAGTCTATGAATGGAATGACCTCTAGCCTAGCAACTGCATAATTTAGGTCCTATCATCTAAATTTAAGTAGGTATTTTACTAATTATTTATCCTTTATGAAACATACTAACTATGTATGCCATCAAAAATGCATCAGATCCATAAATCAATCCTAGATCAGAGAAGATAGATCCTACTTACACTTTTAATTAGAGATACGTTAGATAATTAGGAACATGATAAATATGGATTTGATACACAAAATTAGGGTATATCTTACCTTAATAAGATAATTATGGAGGCTTTAAAATCCTTTAGTCAAGAAAATCTACACAATAACTCTAACTAATTCCTATATTTTCATATTCACTATACCAATAACAAGTAAAGTAAAGGAATCTAATCTAGTGCTCACCAAAGCTTTTGGTACAAAGTGGGGGTTAGTAAACAAAAAAAAGTAAACATTCATAGGAGAATCATAATTAAGCTACGTATAGGTAAAACTATAATGCATGGAGAAGAGAGAAGAATAGTATTATTCAAAAGAAATTACTTATGCTACTTCTATCTACTAAATAAAAAAGCAATGTTAGAGATACTTACCTAGAATATGAACCCATCAAGAATCAATCTCTCCCTTAGCTAAAGGTGCTTTGAAAGAGGTTTTTATGGTTTATAAGGATGACTAAGAAAGGCCAAATTATCCAAGACTTCTCCATACGACTAGATTCTTCTCCAAGTAGAAACCCTAAGCTAAGAATTCTCAAGTAGAATGGTGGAAGACCATATTTTAAAGAGGTAAAAAGGCATAATATATCTTGATGTCTCTCTAATAATGATAAAATGGATGTGTTTATATAGGAATATTTAACCCTAAACCCTTCTAATAGTTTTAGTCAATAGGGTTGACCTAGTTGACCTAGTATCATTGTTGGCAAAAACTCAGTATGTCATAGGCTAGGTCAACCAAGAGCTGACCTAGACCTTAAATAAGTTTTGCTAATAAGATTAAAAGGTATAAAAAGCTAAAATAGTCATGTAAACTATAAAAAGAGGTTTTAGGTTAGGAAAAGGGCTACTGAAGGTGGAAAATGACTAGAGAAGTGCGCAAAAGAAGAGACAAAGCTTAGGGGAATGTTATAAGGATCTATTCAGATTGGTAATAAGTGGTAATAGGGACAAAAACATTATGAAGAACCAATGGTATACCCACCCGTTTGCCAGTGCATATCTTCAAGAATGCACTTAGAGAGATTAAGACTCTATGGGTTCTTGCAAGAAATAAAGCATCAGTATTTTCTAAAAGTAAAAAATATTATGTGTATACATATGCCCCACTCAAATCTCAGCATGTTTCATGTAGGTAAAAAAGGGGATGGTGCTTAAAGAAAAAACATAGTAACACACAATGCTGAGGCTAAAAAAATTGTAGTATTTAAAAAAAAAACTAAAATTTGAATGATTTAAAAGGAAATAACTAAAAAAGTAAATGTAATGAGTCCCTTATCTTACATTTATTTCTAGATATTTCTATGTTGTGTTTAAAGTTTTGATTGTGCAGGGTGTAGTGACTACTTTTGATAATCCCAAAAATACAAAAATAAAGAGCAAAAACAAACAAAAACATGAAATCCAAGATAACTGGTGCTATGTGGATGGGACATACTTGGAAATTTGGCAAGCTAGGGTTACAAGTGCTATGTTAGACCAAATGACCAAGTTACAATATAGATTAAATTGGGTAACCATAAATTCAAGGCTACTAAAGACCAAAAAAATCAAACAATTAAACCCTAATTAATAAATGCAAACTCACCAAATCAAATCAAGGATACATGTCAAAAAAAGGTGGTAGTCAACCATCAATGTGAAACTAGTAGCAATCCTTAAATAAATATGAGTAGGAAAATAAATGGTAAAATAATATTGATGAGTGATAAGTAACAATATTTACTCAATCATCAATGGAAAAGGGTAAATAAAAGAGAAAACAACATTGGTGAGTGAGAAGTAACAAAAAAATCTCACTCAATAATGGAAAAAGTACATGAAATTAAAAATAAACTCAAGTGTCTGTAAGAAGTGTAGGTACAATAATGACAAATGGTAAAAACAAAGTGAAACAAGTCTAAAAATGTAGAGCTATAGTGTAAAGAAGGTTAATATTAGTCGCTCAAACATATTATTTTGATCTAAGGATATATAAAAATGAAACAAACTAGTTATAGAATGTTTTTAAGATGTGAAGAAGAGGGAATAGAGAAGAAGGGAAAATAGATTTAGAATCACACATGACTATCAAGGGGAGCAAGGAAATTGGTGGAGGGAAGAATGAAGGAAAACCCAAGGTAGAATAACTCATTATAAAAGTTAAGACACTCAAATTATGTTTGTCAAAACAAGAGGAATTTTGACATTAAGGACTCTAAAGAACTTATCTTAGCCACATAAAGTATAGGTCAATAAATGTATTATGTATATTATCTCATGAAGGCTATACACATGAAAAATAAAATGGCCCTACCTTCCCATAATGTGTTCCCCATTCCTAAGAACCCCTTATAGAGACATTGGTATACTATGAATATTGGGTATTTACATGAGAAAGTAGGTATAATCATATATTTTATCAAATTCTTCTATTCTAATCTACTAGACTACCACACCCCAATAGATCTGAACTCTATTTTGAGATAAACTATGGAGTTTGAGCTTTGATTGGAGGTAGGAGATGTGCTTGTAATCATATCTTTTGATGTGATTTTGAGTTTTGAGATTTTTATGTTGACTTTTATGTATCATTTCCTTTTGTTTAAAATGATTTATATTTTAAATTTATTTTAGATTTTTTTCTATTCCTCCTCCATATGGATTCAAAAAATCAAACATGGGTGATAAAGATGACTTTCATTTTAATACTTAGGTCTTGTTTTCTAATAGTGAGAATTCAAAGTATGGTGTCTAAGAGTCTCATAAAGTTAGGTGAACTAAAAGTTTTATCTTGACTTCTACCTTATTTTATCCAATGTGGAATGAAATGAAAGGAAATCAAGAGAAATGAAACATGAAACACTTTAAATTACTTAAAAACATAAGAAATGTGACAAAGGGTGAAAAAGGGATGAAATTATAGTAAATTTTTATTCCTTATCATAAGAATGAAGGAAACGTAGTAAAACATGCTAAGATAGATTTTTATGAAAATGTCATCTATCAAAAAAAGCAAAAGCTAAAGCTGAGAATAAAGGATAAAAAACTCATAACCATTACAAAACACATTCTAGAAAAGGAATGACAATATGGTAATTTTATGAGGAAGGTCAAGTCCTATCCATGGTCTTACACTAAAACTCATAAAGGAAAAACTCATGATGGTACATAAAGTATGTGAAAAATAACTGAGGTAATAAAAAGGTGATATTTGTGAGGAAGGCTAGGTCCTATCCATGGTCTTACACTACAAATCATAAAAAGAAACCCAAGGGGGTGCCAAAAAGTGTGTAAAAATTATGAAAAATAAAGAGACTAAAATTACATCATGAGGATGTTTGGGTCTTATTCATGGTTTTAAAATGTAACTCATGAGAAAAAAGGGGGGAAATCGAAAGACCAAAAGGAAGGACTAAGGTTTCTAAAAAGATAACTATAGTAGAGGGTGAGATCAATGTAAGTAACCTACAAAAAGTGTTAGATAGATAGCATATATAAATCATGAGAAGAAGTGAATGATTAGGAAAAATACTTCTTGAGGAATTACGCATTGGCGGGTTCTTTGAAAGTATAACCTTCATTGGTTTGAAGGTGATATGTACTTGGACAAAGAATATCTTTGACTAAAAAGGGGGCCCATCATTTTTGTGTGTATTTACCCTCTTTATCATGAGTGTAGTCTAGTTTAAGGATAAGATCACCTATATTAAATGTGTGAACTTTGACTCATTTGTTATGTTGCTTGGAAATATAGGTCTTATATTAGTAATTTTGGTGCAATCAAAAAAACATCATTCATTAAGGAGATTAAGTGCATGAAGGCAAGCTTCATGTAATCCTTCATTAGGTATGATACCATGAAGAGATATATAGAAAAAGGGAAGCTCAAATTCTAATGGAAGGACTAAATCATAACCATATACTAGAGAGAATGCCATTGCTCCAGTGGTAGTATGGATTCCAGTGTGAGACACCTAAAGAGTAGGATAGAAATGAAGTTGTTAATCCATATGGGTTTCACAAATTATCTTTTGAATAATTTTATTTGTGACCTCAACTTGGCCATTACATTGTAGATGATAGGGTGTGGAAAATTTGTGATTGATTTTTAATTTAAAATTAATCTATTTGACATATTTTTAAAAAAAATTATCACCATTACCTGAAATGATAGTTTGAGGAACAACAAAGTGATAAATGACTTGAATGAGGATAAATTTGGAGATGTGGTGTCAATGACATTAACAAGGGACATATACTCAATCCACTTTGTGAAATATTTTATGGCTATGATTTTAAAATGGTCATCTTAAGATCAAGGTATTTTTCCTATGAGATCCAATCCCCACATGTAAAATGGCTAGTGTGATTCTACAGTTTGAAGATTAGTTAGATGTGAATGAATTAAATCATCATAAAGCTAGCAAGGATTAATTTTTTTATCAAAATTTAATTGAATACTTTTCAAGGGTGGGCCAAAATTATACCATACATAAACATTTACAAGTTATATCATGTCCACTATACTGGCCACCATAAATGCCCCCATGTGCTTGTTCAATAAAAGGAGGCACCTCATCTTGCATAACCTAGTGGAGTAAGGTACCTTAAACACTATAATAGTATAGGTTTTTATATTTAAATACATACTTAAATTATTATTTATGAATTCAAGTATGAGAATCCAGGTTGGGAGGATAAGTTTGGTATTCTATAAATTAAATGATGTCTTGGTACCATGGGCTTTATTGAATGGTGATACCCTTAATATGGAATATTAGTGAATAATGTGGCGAAATAGAGGATGAATATTGTATTATATAGATAATAAAAGTGGGATCCATAAGATCTTGGTGTGGATTAAAAAGAGATGTCGAAGAAGTGAGGGAATCAATAATAGAATTTTGATCTTGAGGGATAGGCTCAACAGTGAAAGAGATGAAATCTTTGGCAACAGTAGTTATAATTTGATGATAAGAACTGAGATTATGGATTTTGAATTAGTAATTATTATTTATTTGGTGTAAAATGAGTCATGAATCACCTAAAACATTAAGGTATTAGATATCCAAATAAATGGCATCTCTCATCTCCCATTCTTAAAATTAAATCTTAATACTCTACCATGTTGTTAGTGACATCAAATGTTAAGAAAAAATCTAAAGGCATGATTTTTAATGAGATGATTGGTAATAATAAAACATCCCCCAACTATTTTAATGAATTTATCATAATCAAAGTGAAGGGGCCAATTATCCTCATGTAAATTGACAATAATTTTAGGAAGTTCTTCAATAACTACTTTTGATTAAGTAGTATTAGGAAGGAAAACAAATTCATCAAGATTAATTGATGAAATATTAGTAGTGAAGCTATGAAAGTAATTATTAAGTGGTATATCTTGGTTTAGACATTTATTATAGAGAATATTATCATTGGGAAGACTATACTAAATGTGATTGGTAGTAGCCACAAGAGTGGAAACAAGTTGATCAGTGATGATTTATCCTTTTAAAAAAATTGAGTTATAATTCATAGATTAAATTCCATAAATATTAACATCCATTTTAGAACTCTATCTCTAGGAAGAAAGGCTTTTGAGAAGAAGTGACGAATGGGATTATAATGGATAATAACATAAGTTATCTAATAGAGCATATAATCTTAATGTTTTTTAGCTTTAAAATATATGGCAAGGAAATCACGTTCAAATTTTATGTAACATTGCACATAATCAATGAGGCTTGGATTAATATAGTAGATGTCATATTATGTTATAGTATCATCTTATTGGGCAAGAATTTCCCTAATTTATATGGGTGTGGAAGAAGTATATAAAATTAAAGGTTGATCATTTTAAGTGGGATAAAGTGTATGTTAGTGAATCAATGCTTATTTCATATTATCAAATTCCTTTTGAAAAGTGTCCATCCATTCTAAAGAATTACATTTATTAAGAAGATAATTGATGGAATGGATATGATAAGCCATTTCAAGGATGAATCATCTAATAAACCCTAGTTTACCTAGAAAAGTTTGAGTGCCTAAAATGGATCGAGGGGTGGGCATGTTTATGATAACACTGATCTTGGTAGGGTCAAAATTGATTCCATGGAGAGAGAATAAGAATCGTAATAGTTTTCTAGATGTGACACCAAATACATATTTGTAAGGATTTAGTCTAACTTTGTACTTAATAAGATGGTTAAAGATGATGTCAAGATCAAAAAAATGAGTCTTGCGACATTTAGATTTAGTAATGAGGTCATCCACATAGGTTTATAAAATTTTATGGATAAGATCATGAAATATATGAGCCATTTTTCATTGATAAGTATCTCTGACATTTTTGAGTCTGAAGGTCATTTTGTCATAGCAATAAGTTCCCTATTCCATGGTGAAATTTTTCTTATGCTAGTCCTCAAGAGTAATTGAATTTGATTATAGCCTAAGAAACCATCCATAAGATATAATATTTTGTAACCATCGGTGGAATCCATAATGACATATATTAAAGGTAGATGAAAATTGTCCTTGGGATAAGCAAGATTAATATTATGAAAATCAATGCAAATGAAAATTACCATGGTGACTTTTTTTGAATAGGGACTATGTTATAAACCCATTCAAAGAATTCCACTAGTTTGATAAAATTAGAATCAATAAGTTTGATAATTTTATTGTGACATAATGTGGAAACCTTAGGTGGAAATTTCCATTGCTTTTTATGCACATGTTTGGCATCAAGACAAGTGATGATATTCTACACCACTATATTAGGGTCAATACCAAGCATGCCCTCATAGGACTAGGTGAAGATATCATGATATTTAACAAAAAATAATATATAAAAGGTCGAGGGAATGATGGAGTGCCATATTTAATGTGAGTAGTTTCTTTAATAATCATAACATTACCATCTTATAAGTGGTATGGTGTATTAGGTAAAGAAGAAATTGGATTAGCTTTAGGGTCAATGCTAGAAATGAAGTTTTTAAAACATGGGGCTCTGTTTTTAAAAATTCCCAAGTTTGTGATGTTGTCAAAGAAGTTGAGGATCCAAGGCATGGAAGAATTCAAAAATAGATTCATCGCTAGGCAAAGTGGTAAGAGGAACATAATACTCAACATCTACTTCAAGACCAAGAATTTTATTACCATGTAAATCACATTTAGAATGTATCTAATAGACATATGTAGACTTGGCATCTAATTTAATCTTAGGAGTAGAAAGAGTAGGTTGATTGGATGGGATTGATATATCATTAGTTTATTTGATGGGGTACTAATTAGATATAATGATGGGATGTGTAAGTTGTAGAGAAGATGCAAAAATCTCCAGAGGTTCAGAATGTGTGATTTGTTCTACTACCCAAGGAGTATCAAGAAGTGTACAATTAATAGTGGTTCATGACCATCAAGATATAATTCATGATCTATGGAAATGGTGTGAACATCCTAGTTGAAAGCATGTATTTGAGATAAAGTTTTCTTATAATGTTGTACATCTAAGTATCGATATTGAGCTTAGGCCATGATGTAATTATCATCATATGTTGGAGAAATGGTACATGCTTGAGATTTAGGGGGAGTTTTCAAAAGGTGAATTTCTAATGTTACTAAAATTTCATGGAGACGTGATGAGAGGGTATTGGAATAATTATTACACTCCATAATCATTTCATTTGAATGCATCTTATAGTAAATAAGGTTGTTGAGAATTACATGGAGGGGGAAATAAATGATCTCATCCATGAGAGGAATAATATGATCACAAGGTAATATAGAGGGAGGAAGAAAATTTTCAATATAAGGAGGTAGCTTAGTAGTGTTACAAGTATTTTGTAAGTCATTAGGTTCATTATCATTTGAATTAGTAAGATTGAATTGTAAGTCTAGATTGATTTTGATGAACTTATGTAAGGGATCATTATTGATGGTAGGATTGGTAGGTGCGATATTGAGATTTTAGATTAGGAAGTTGAATACTCAAAGGGTTGGGATCAACCTCATGCTTATACCTTTTTTTA
Source organism: Torreya grandis (assembly GCA_037957365.1). Taxonomy (NCBI): domain Eukaryota; kingdom Viridiplantae; phylum Streptophyta; class Pinopsida; order Cupressales; family Taxaceae; genus Torreya; species Torreya grandis. The sequence continues at coordinate 652,434 of JARHVA010007439.1, forward strand.
TTATGTAATAATTTGATTCATTGGATATGAGAAGAGGTGATGGATCTTATTATATGATTCCAAGGGTAGCCAAGGAGTATGTTATAAGATAAGGGCAAATCAAAGGCCATAAGTTTAGATTGAATGGTCTTAGGTCTGATTGTTAGGGGAAGCCAAATACAACCAAGTTCATTTTGATTAGTATTATCAGATCCATGAAATGTTAGGCATGTTTTCTTCTGATCATCCTTATTATAGCCAAGTTATTGGATAAGCCACAAATATGTCACATTAATACTAGACTGTTCACCAACTAAAACATTATAGATAAGGGTAGTATTAATGGATATTTTAATTAATAGTAGTGGATCATGGACATGAAAAAGGATATTATCATTAATCATGTCCTCTTGAAAAAATGAAATAGAAGGATTAGAACAAGGGCAAATAATTTTTATGTTATGCACATTGGTAGGTTGATTCTTAATAGAAGGTGGTTCTTCATCTATAGGAGATGGATCTTTGATTTATTGTAATTATTTCATAAGGAACTAGCAATGATAAGGGGAAGTATGAACTAACTCCATGAGTGGAATCTTACAAGGCATGGATTTAAGTTCTTCAAGAAAATTCTAATGGGATTTAGAAGAAGAACTAGTGTGAGTTTTAGAAGGTAAGGTAGATTTTTAAGGAATTAAATTTATTAGGGACTTGAAAGGAGGTGTTTCCCTAGGGGCTTTCAAAGTTAAATGAGTTGTGGTAGTATATTTGAGAAGTTATTCTCTTAAATATGGTTTATGATCTTTATGAGCTGGTTTCCAATGATAATTGACTTTATCAAAGTTAACATATTGATAATTATTGTAATATTAGTCATATTCGACATCAATAACACAAAAATCCTTGGTAGTTTATTGATTATTATCCATGGAAAAATATTTTTGGTTATTATAATAACAATCTTTGGAAGTTTATCATTTTTTAGAAGCAGTGTTATACTTTTGATGATGAAGGTTGATCATGGATTAATGATTAATGGAATAGCCAAGCATGTAGGAGACAACAAAATTTAGTAAGCCCTTCACAAGTTTCATGGGAGTGACCAATGTTGGCATGGAATAAAAAAAATTGGTTAGGGTCATACCATTTAGGAGGATTATTTGAATAAGTAACAATTATTTCATTTGTTACATAGTTAGTGGTATGTGATAATATGGGTTAGTGTTAGCTTTTGAAAATCCTTACTTGGTTTGAGGAGTATTATTGGTGATGACATTAGTAGAAGTTTGGAATGATACTTTAAGGAATTTAGGATTAGGTTTGAATTGCTTCATGAGGAACACTTGATGTTTAGCTTGATCAAGATCTTCATTAAGTGTTTGGGGAACAAAAGTGTGAACCTTATATTGAAGTGAATGAGTTAAAGAAGTTATAAAGAGTTTAAATGAATTATCATCAATCATGTTATGGTCAAATTTATGAGCTAGATATTTTCATGATTTGATAAACTCCTAAGATGATTCGATGGGAGATTTCTTAGCATTGATGAAATGACTAAGATAATTTTTGATATGATCATTATGTTGAAACCCTTTGACTAAAATATTTACTAAATCCTCAAGTTTCCAAATGAAATGTTGGGGAAGTTGGTTGTATCATTCCAATACATCACCAATGAATGTTTTAACTAGAAGTTTAGTTGTGGAGAAATTATTAGTTTGGATCCACTCTTTATAAATATTGGCAAAGGATTTGAGAAAGGATGCAGGGTTTTTAGGCCCATCATATTTGATAATTGGAGATATATTACCAATATCAATGGATGTGATAAAAGGATCTAAATGCTCATTTTTTATATTTTAAATCATTTTTTTTATTCATAATAGGTTAAGGAATAACATTTCCTAAGGCATCTCTAAGAGGTAGAGGAATAAAATTTGGATTAGCTTGAGGATTGAGAGCCAAAGGTTGATTAGCCATATTGATCAAATGACATTGTAATTGCATCATTTGAGAGGTGTTATAAGTTTGAATTATGTTTATTTGTTGTATGACTTGTGTAATAAGTTGAGTCATAAATTTGTGGGTTAGTGTTTGTAGGATAACTCCCAAAATTGCTATTTTGGGTGGGGTTATTGGAAGGTGTATTACCTATGGGATTGTTGGATAGACTTATGTCAATAGCTCCCACATTATATTGAAAATATTGAAGATGATATTTGCATTGATAAGTACAAAAAGGATTAGATCTACCTACTTCATCTTGAGGTGTGATTTAAACCATACTACAATCCACTTATAAAGGAGGGGAAGAGGTGCTCTAGGAGTGAGGGTTCTCTTGGGAGGAAAAGAGAGGGAGAAATTAATATCCCACATAGTGTTTAAATGGATTTAAGTTGTCTAAGAAGATTGTAATTGGGAACTTCATGATGATTTTAGGAAATGAACAGAATGTTAAGGAAGGAAAAATAGAGAAATAAGTTGGAATCAAAGTCAACAATAAGAGTCAACTTGGTCAACCTAGTACTATAAATTTTGGAAAACAAAGTTTTATAAGGATATAGGGTTGACCAAGTCAAATTAGTACTGTAACCTAATTGGTAAGATGGATACAAAGTTGAGCAAGTTGACTTAGTACTACAAGTAAGAATAAAAATAATTTGTAAGAGACTATGTCGAGTAGAATGACAGTCTACTAAAAATAGGGAAAATGTTGCAATGTAATTGAAACAAGAAGTGAATGTAATCACATAAATAATTGGATCAAAGAGAATGATCCAATTAGGGCACATACAATAAAACCTTGTGCCAATGTTATCCAATATATATTTTTTCAATACAACATATAATGAATAAAGAGCAAGCAATCAACTCAAAAGCAAATGCTAACCAAGTGGTCATCCTAGATATTGTTAGACTATTATAAAGTGTTATTTTAAGTGTGATAGGGAAGTTAGATAAATTTAGGGAATTAGAAATCAATCTATAGATGCTTTTAGGATGTTTAGGTTGAAATGGATCTATATTGGCAATGGTATTGGCTTGGTATTAGGGCCTACCCCCTCACTTCATAATCTGAAAATGATAATGGTGTCAAGAAATTTGCAAATATATACCATTAACCACATGTTTATACTTAGCTGAAAAACCAAGTTAGCTTCCCCTTTGGTGATGAAATCCAAGAAGGTAGGCCTTGTGTAGATAAATGTTTAAATGTTTTTAAAATTATGTGATTTATTATTTTTTGAAAGAAGATTAAAACAATGAAACTAAATGATATATTAGAAAATCATCTAATTATACTATGTGATCTACTCTAATCATGCAAACAATTGGTGTGAATTAATTACTAGCATATAGTTGTTAATTCCTAATTTAAGCATAGTATAGAGTTAGTTCAGACAACAAAGTATGTAAAAATTAAAAAATAGAGTTGATAGGGTTGATACTATATTGAATAATCAAGATTCTTTAACAACTAATTTGACTAGGTTGACCTAGTCTTTTAGATAAAAGATAGAATATAAAATAAGGTTTACTAGGTCGACCTAGTTTAATAAATGATTGTAGTTTTGAAGACTACAAACTTTAAAAAATAGAACTATAATGAAGAAATAAATTAAAAGAGAACAAAAAGGAACCCTGGTGGGTTGGAAGATTCTAAGGACTATGAAATGTTTGTTGAAGTGCCTTGAATGTTGCTTTCAATTTCTACCAATCGTGTTAACTAGGTTGACCTAGTTTTATAATTCCTTATTTGTTAAAGCCTATTAAGATGATTGAGTCAACCTGGGTTGTTATATGGAAGCTAACTATGATATTAAGTCGACTTGAATGACTTAGTTTATTATTTTAGAGCTGAATAAGAAACTAAGTCAACCTGGTCAACATAGTTTTTTATCTAGAGCTTAATAATAATATTATGCCAACCTATTCAATCTAGTAACCTATATCTGATGAAGACTTGCATAAAAAAATAGAGTTGTTTTGATGAGACCATGCATTAAAATTGTGCATATAAGTTAGAAACTATAATGGACTAGCTGACCCAGTATCCCAAATGTAGAAAATAATAAAATGATATAAATAAAAATCATGAAATAAAACCTAAAATGGTTAGACTCACTTGGGTTCACAAAAATATTTCAATTAAAAATGCATCAGATCCATAAATCAATCCTAGCTTAGAGAAAATAGATTCTACTTAAACTTTTGATTGGGGATACATTAGATAATTAGTAAGATAACCAATATGGATCTACTAGACCTAATTATGGTATCTCTTACCATAATAAGATCACTAAGGAGGTTAAAAATCATCTAGTCAATCAAAACTATGTAATAAACCTATCTAGATCATATTTTTCATATTCATTATACTAATAAAAAGTAAAGAAAAGAAATTTAATATAGTGCTCACCAAATCTTGTGTAACAAAGTGGGGGTTAGTAAACAAAAAAAGTTAAACATAAATAGGGTAATCATAACTAAGATATGTATAGTTAAAACCATAATTCATGGAGAAGAAGAAAAGTATTATTCAAAAGCTATTGCTTATTCTACTTCTATCCACTAGAAAGACAAACAAAGTTAGAGATACTTATTTTGAAGATGAATCCATCAAGACTCAATCTCTCCTTTGGTTGAAAGTAATTTACAAGAGGTTTTTATGGTTTCTAAGGATCACTAATAAAGGCAAAAGAATCCAAGACTTCTCCACAAGACTAGATTCTTCTCGAGGGATATACCTTAATCTAAGACTCCTCAAGTAGAATGGTGAAAGAATGTATTGTAAATAAGTGAAAACGAATAATAACTCTTGATTTATCTTTAATAATAATGAAATGGATGTGTTTATATAAGTAGATTTAACCCTAAACCCTTTTGAAAGTTTTAGTTGATAGGGTTGACCCAGTCAATCTAGTATCATTATTAGAAAAACTCACTAGGTCATAAGATAGGTTGGTCAAGACCTGACCTAGACCCTAAAAAAAAATTTCCAATAAGAGTAAAAGGTCAACACAGTTGACATAGTCATGTAAAATATCAAAATAAGTTTTAGGTTAGTAAAAATGTTAACAAGGGTGTAAAATGACTAGAGAAGTGTGTAAAAGAAGAGACAGCTTAGGGGAATGTTCTTAGGAGTTGGTTGGATTGTTAATAAGTGGTAATAGGGACAATAATCATATAAAACACTAACAGTCTGCCCACCCCTTTCTTGGTGTACCCTTTAGGGTATGAATTTAGATAGATTAAGACTTGATGAGTTACTACACGATAAAAAACATTAGTGATTAATTTAAAAAAATGAAAATATTATGTTTATACAAACTCCACTTACACATTGCATCTATGTGTGGAAAGTATTATTGTTTATCTCTTGTCTCAGGGTTTTAGGAAAATACATGGGGGTGAATTGTAGGTTTCAATTTGATTAGGCATTAGGTGCATAAACATTGGGGAAATCAAGCATTGATCTATAGCCAGCTAGGCATCCATAGGATTGATAGAGATATATTTGATCACCTATTCCTCATTTATTCATATTTTTCATGGTGCACGATACATTGATCTTATTTCATCATGTAGGATTTCAATCCTTTTTGATTTTGTTTTAAACTTTTGGATTATACCTTATTTATTTATTAAAAAAGCCTGACTTTGTTTTTCTTTTTAAATCAAAGAAGGAATAAGGTGACCACCATAAGCTAGTCTTAATAAACTTTTGGTTTAATTAAAATGTCCCTATCAATTTTGGTGCATATAAATGGTTTTAGATTAAGGTAAAACCAGGTTTTGATGGGACCCCAAAACCCAAGTACAAAGAAATCAGGTTTTGGTGCATATCAATGGTTATTACCTTAAACAGGTATTAATGTTTCATGTGCATTTGACCCAAGGGGATAAGGATATATTTCTAAATTTACATAGGACTATGTAAGCATTTCTCATATACCTGATGAAATAATTAGCTTTAGGACATGTTTATGGATAACTATCTCATTATTTACCTAGATTAATAATTCTAAACTACATTATAAAACACTCATTATTTCTTTGGATTAAAAACACCTCAAATTATGGTTTTATTAGACTAGGATTGACCAATGAGACCTCCATGCAATTAAAAGAAAACTCTTCTAGAAATAAGGAAAACTACTAAAAGCAAAAGGGATAATCCAAAAAAAAAATGATTTAATATAATAAATATAAATGATTGAAAGAAGGAAACTAACTAATGAAGAAAATCAAACTTACTCCTACTTCTATCGGTACATCTATTGTTACTTAGATGTTGAATATTATCATTGATGTTAAAGGTGCATCTTGTGAAGGTTGATGTCAAAAAAGACTAAGCCCAGTTGGTAGATGAAAGAGTAGATTCATGAGAGAAAAGAGTGTTTTCATGAGTGTTTCTATAAGAAGAAAAGAATAATGTCATCAGAATAAGAGAAGACTGTGGTCATTAGAGTTGTCATGAGTAAGGTATTTCATGAAAGAAAGAGTGGTGTATGAATGAGAGTTGTCAAGAATATATGAGCATGGAAGGTAAAGGTCATGAAAGAGTATTTGAAGACAAATAATGTCTACAAAGGAAGCATACTTTATGAAGAGGTATGTAAAAGTCATTTATGTCATTATATAAAGAGGTATGTGTAGAGGAATGTATGTGCATAACATGACATAGTCATGACATGATGCAATTTAGGGTGAGCCATGTGAAGTAAGCTTGGTCATGTGGTTTTAGGTATGTATGAGGTTATGGAAGTTTTTTTCAATCGTAAATAGAATTTTGTAGTGATATGAGTGTGTTTTGATGTCTTATGTCTACTTTTTTGATGTTTTTTTGTGTTCATGACATAGAAGGAATAGGTTAAAGTGTCAAGTGCATTGTAAGCTTAATTCTAGTCATGAAATAATGAAGATATGAGCTGGTGGCATGATGAAGTCACTAAAATCAGGCATGTAATAGGTTCTATGAGTATGAGAATAAGGTGTGGATGCACTTAAAAGTGTTTCAAAGTGAGTCTTTGAAGGTAGGACCTTCAGTCTAGGTCTACATCTATACATTTATTAGACTTTGCCTAGCCTAATGAGTCAAAAATATTATATTTCAATAAAATTATTCATTTTAAATCATGTAAATAGGTAATATATTTATTTTAAGAATGTTCACAAATTTTGAAGCCATGATTTGAAGGAAATTGCATGAAATAATGTTTTAGGCCTTCTCAAGCTCATAAAATGAGGACTCAAGACCTGATAAGCACTTTAATATGTTATTTTTCACAACTAACATATGAATGTTAAATTTTTTTTTTAATGATAGATAGGAAATGGTCCTAGCTAAGATCTCCAAGCACTAGTTTTGGATTTAAGGGTAGTCTTTTATGAACAATCGTTAACATAAAAACCTATGTTAAACATCCTTAAAACCCTAATAAGGGCCCAATGTGAAATAAATTATTAAAATTATCTCATAATGGAATAAAATTCCTATAAAAATATTTGTTCATGTATTCAAATCTCACAATTATCTCCAGGTGGTGATGGTTAGTCAGATGAGAGAGAAAATGCATAGATATATGATTATTTATCAAGAATTTATTATAGCTCTCAAAAGTTACATTGGTTAAGAAAAATAAATAAATGGGATAATAATATATATAATACTAATACATTTCCATTATGGTTTCCATATATTTTCTATCCTTCAAATTTTCTAAGTTGATCATCCAAGTCAACTAGTCATAGACATACCTAATGTTGTGAACAGTGAAAAACCTAAGCAGAGATGAGAAGAGAGATTTGAGGTTTGAGAATGATATTTTTATAAAAAAAAGTTTATAAATATAATATTTATTAATTTTAATTCATTTTAATATATTTATTAATTTTTTTTAGGTCATGTATGTTGTGAAAACTTTAGTAAAAAAAAGGCTAGTCTAGTTTAAATAAGACTGTGGAACATGAGGTCAATAAATTGGTCTACAAGACCAATATTTTTCTTTAGACCATATGAGTTTTAAATTTGAAGATGTATTTATGATATATAATAACCATCCATATAGTTTAGGATTCATGAAAATTATCTATATAGGTGTTGAAGGTCTGATCCTTCATGACTAGTTTTTGAGGTAGTTTGACAGTTCTGAGTAAGCAAGTTATAGAGATAATCTTGAACCTTTATGTCCTGAGTGAAAGTATTAAAATAAGTTTGGGATGATACTAAATTCATGTATTATATTCCTACATTTTAAATTTTTCATGAGTAAGTTTTATAAGAGTGTTTGAGATTCATTCTTGCAAGACATACTTTTTACTATACATCGGCCTAATAGAGTTTTCGTCCTAAAGAAGGTTGTAAGGTATGAACAAAGGATGCAAATATAAAAAGGTATGGAGGAGGTAGTAATATTTATTTGAATAAATGGCTTAATTTTTCCTCATTTTTTAAAAGGCCATTTGGGTCCATGAAGATCAATTCTTAATTTTAAGAGAGTATACCTAATGAAGTAGGTCTTCATGAGAGTTAAAGGATGAGTAAGACCAATATTTGTCATTAAGTTAGATTGTTATATATGATTTAATATGACCTTAGGCTAATATATTTCATGTATACATGTATTTTATGTCTTTATTACATTAAATTAAGGTGATCAAGCATGAGAGAGATCAAATAGACTTTTTGTACTCATAGGCATAATATGATAGTGAAATGCAAAGATCATTCTTATGAAGTTGTTAGACCTAAAATGTTTTTTTAAAGATTGGATAATGTTATATTGGATATATTTGAATTATTTTTGAAAGGTTATTTATGTTTATATAGGTTAAATTTTTTCTAATGAATCAAATTTACACATTAATAGATAGACCTTATGCAATTAGGTCTCCATGAGTCCTACTGGAGAAATCAGGCCTAATTGAATTGTGGCCCACTAATATGAATCCAAATTATGATTTAAAAATTATAATAAGATATATTAAGACCTATTTTATGGACTAAATAATAGGTTAGGGTGTGTCAATGACCAATTGGTATGTGAACAAGAGATTAATACACACACACACACACACACACACACACACACACAAGGTAGTTTAGGACTATTAAAGAGAGAATTGAGGGGATGTCTTTATGTGAGTAAAATAGAAGATGAATGAGTATAATAACATGGTGAAACATGTTTTAATCCCTTAGAGGAAAGCATATAATAATTCATAAAGTGTTTAGGCTATCTACATTAGTGATGAATGGTCTAATTAGAGTTGATGAGGGCTAGACAAGTAAAAAAGCATGTATGCAATGAAAAATAAATATGATGAATGGTTCAACAAAATGAGGTCTTAAAATGAGTTAGAAAACCTCATAAGAGAGTATAAAATTATACATTATAATTTTTCATGTTATATACATATGAAGATCATACATATATGACCTAATAAAATTTGATGAGGATTAGATAAGTAAAGGACAGTGAGCCTTGAGATTGAAGAGTATAAGAGTAGAGGTGTGGTTATTATTTATTGAATTAGAAATAATACATTCATACAATGATCAAAATTCAGAGGTGGTTGAGTTGGTGCTAATTTTATTAGAGATTTGATGCTTCCTTACAAGTGGGTATTTGTTAAATCCTAGTCAAGTGGGTTGGGTTTGGTGCTCCAAGTTGATTTTGTGTTAAAAAAATCATCTTTTATTACATACGAAAGTAGTCCATTTTTAGTTATTATTGGGTTTCTTTCCCCTTGAGTGCTTCCCACTCATATATGTTTTATTTTTTCTATGCTCTTATTTCATGCTCATTTGATTGATTCTTAATGCACATCTAGATCACTATGTTGCTCTCATAGTTCATGAATGCTAGATTATATTTGAAAAAGTTTTTAAGGTAACTGATTTACCCCCTTCCCTCTTAATTAATTATGTTTCTAACAATTAGTGTTAGAGAACGGTCCATTGAAGTAGGCCTAATAGCTTTAAGGTGATCCTAAGAAGAACAAGATGTCTAGTGATCAAGTGGAATAATTACTACCGATGGTATAAATCTTTGGGAGTAGAAGTTAGTTTTAGGAATAAGGCAACATATATGATGAAGTCTACTTTGATAGTGATGAAGGAGGATTTGATGTCGACCTTGAAGCTGAGTTTATAAGTGCCCTAGATTATTTGAATCATCAAAATAAGAGGAAGCATGAGTTGAGATCTATGGTCAAATATCTTAAGGAACATATATGTACCTTAAATAGTGACATAGTCAAATAAGTTAAAATATATGAGAAGACCATCAAGAATCTCAAGAATCAGTTCAAATATGTTAATAAAAAGTTTAGATAAAAATAAGTTGAGTGTGATCAATTGAAGACAAATCTATATTCCTTGAAGGTTGAGAATGAACAACTCATAGACAAGATGAACAAGTTTGAGAAAGAGTGTAAGAAGTTAGAACAAGTCAAGAGTACCAACATGAAAGTTAAAATAATGAGACATATTAGGTAGTACAATGCAATGAGGATTCCAATTATTTCAATGGTTATTTTTTTACTTATCATATCTTTAGTCATAGAATGAGTGATTTTAGAATGGTCTAAAGGGATGAGTTATCATGAGACAATGTGATAAAGAGTGATCAATTAAGAGGTAAGTATAGTAATTTTATTTTCTAAAGTTTTCATAATATGAGACATATTGTAAGATTCTATCATGATAGAGTTAGAAGGCCCTCAAGACTTAAAAAGGTATATGTAACTCCTAGAGTGCATGAAAAGGGTCAAACATTGGTATGGAATCTAAAGAAAGTCAAGACTGATCATAGTGAGCCCATGAGTATAGATGAATTATTTGTTAGGATAGAGCGAGGATCAAAAGTGAAGGAATGTCAAAAAAACTTTTTATTTGGATATATTGACAAGGTAGTCAAAGAGAAGAAGGATGATAAGGTGGATGATTTTAATGCTTTAGTCAAGCCTAAATGGTTTCTAAGGAAGGACTATTAGTATCATAATTTTAATATGATTGAGAAGAGTGGTTTGGATATCTATGAATCTATTGAATTTATGGTGCTTTAAGATCCCTATGGATAGAGGTGACTTCATTAAGCTTCATGGAGACACTTTTCTATCATTAACATCATGAGGTTGTAGTTAAAAAAGGATTCATCTTGAGAGGATTCGACGTTGTCTATGTTGTAATGAGTTGTTTTCTTTATATCTTTTATGTATATGACAAAGTGAAAGTATTTTTGGTTAGTATGAGCATTTATTCTATAGATCATTTCATGAGGAGTCATGGTATGGAATGTAAGTATGAGCATAGGATTGTGTCTAGAGACATATTGAATATGGATTGATATATAAGACCAATAAGGGCATAGATATAATTTAGATGTTCTTGATAGAGTTTGAAGCATGATGAAAGATTGTGTGGTTTATTGGCATATAGGCAAAGTGAGAGGTAAGAAAAAATATCATTTTACTCTAGTCTACTATACACATCATGTTGGAGATAAAAGTGAGTTGATCAAGTCAATTTGCATGACTCAAGGATTGTGAAGCATGAAAATAAATTTTATATATTATCACTATTGATAAAATAGGTTTGAGTGCATAACATAGGAAAAATAAGTCATAAGTATAAATTTTCACCTATAGATCTTCATAGGCAAAATAAGAGAAAAAACATACTTATGATGTGGGAAGTACTACTAGTGTGATCTAATGACAAGTTTCTTGTATACATGTTGAGAATGGTTTATAAGTCCTAATGAATCATATGATGATAACAAGATGTGAGGACTAAGGGATAAATAATCAAATCATATATTAACCTCAATAATAGATGAGTAATCATTTATGTCAAAGAAAGTATATAGAAACATAAATATAGGTTAAATAATGTGGCCAAGACTGAGAGCATGATATGTGTTTATGAAGTTGGAGAATAGAAATGAAGATAGGGGGAACATGTTTGTATAATGATTCATAGACTCCATGATCCTATTATCAAAAAGGGGAGAGAGTTTAGAAAGGGAGAAAGAGGCTAGTTTGAAAAGAGCTAGTTCTGAGAGAAAGTTCATAATGCTTCATAAACTCAAGAAATGATGAGATTATATTTGTTGCAAGAGGTGTGATCCAAGAAATTACATCATGGAGAGAAATTTTCAATTATCTCTTTATCATTAATGTCAAATAGAGAAAAATTTTAGAATGAGGGAGAAGTTACCTATTGGGAAAAGTTTCTGAAGGTGGTTTCCATCAATGACAAAGGGGGATATTTTTGAGTATTTTCATGATGTCAAAGGTGAATCCTATGAAGGTTGATGTCAAGAATGACTAATCCTAGCTGGCAGATAAAAGAGTAGGTGCATGAGAGAAAAGAGTGCTGCCATAAGTGTTTCCATAACAAGAGAAGAAGAGTATCATCATAATAATAAAAAATTGTGATCATGAGATTTTTCATGAGTAATGCCATTCATGAAAGAGAGAGTTTTGCATGAATGATATTTATCATGAATATTGTGAGCATGGAAGGTACATGTCATGAAAGAGTATTAGAAGAAAAATAATGTTTGCAAAGGAATCATAGTGTATGAAGAGGTCTATATAAGTATCTAATGTCATGATATAAAGAGGTATGTGTAGAGGAATGTGTGTATAGTATGGTATAGTCATGACATGAAGAGTTTTAGGGTGAGAAATATGAAGGAGGCTTGGTCATGTGGTTGTAGGTTTGTATGAGGTTATGGAAGATTGTTTTCATAATAAAGAGAATGGCCCAGTGATATGAGTGTGTTTGGATGTCTTATGTATATTTTTTTATATTTTGTTTAAGTTACTACATTGAAGGAACATGTCAAGGTTTAAAGTACATTGGAAGCTTTAGTCTAGTCATGACATGGTGAATAAATGAACTAGTGGCATGATGAGGTGATTGAACTTAGGTATGTGAGAGGTTTTGAAGGTTGTGTGTGTATGATAATAAGGTTTGGATTCACTCAAAAGTGTTTGAAAGAGAGTCTTTAAAGGTAGGACCTTCATTTTAGGTCTTTATTTAGACCTTTTTTAGACCCTGCCTGGCCTACTAAGGCATGAATATCATATTTCAAGGAGAATATGCATATGTGAGCCTAAAAATAGGTAATATATTTTTTTAAAATAATGTTAAAAAATTTTTAGGCCATGATTTGATGTAAATTTTATGAAACACTATTTTAGGCCTTCTCAAGTTCGTATAATAAGGTATCAAGACCCGAGAAGCACTTTCAAATGTTCATTGGCATATGTAAACTCTACATGGGAACATAATATATTAAGTATATATGGTAAGGTTACTAGATAATATCTCTATTCATTGGTTTTGGATTAAGGGGTAGTCCTTTATGAACAATCATTAACACCAAAACCTATTCTAAACCACCCTAAAAACCTAATATGGATCTAATGTGAAATATATTGTTCATATCAGATCAGAATAGACTCAAATGCCTATAAGAACTATTGTAACATGTATTAAACTCTATTAGTTACCTATAGGTGGTGGTGTTTAGTTAGATGAGAGATAAAATTCATAGATATAGGTTTATTTATTAATAAGTTATTGTAGCTCTCAAAACTTACATTCATCAAGAATATAAATTGAATAGGAGAATAATATAGAGACTCATAATAAATATCCATGATGGTTTTTGGATATGTTAAATACTTCAAATATTCTAATTTGATCATCCAAGTTAGTAAGTCACAAACATACCTAATGGTGTGAATAGTGAAAAACCCAAGTAGAGATGCGAAGAGAATATTGAGGTTCGAGCATGATAGTTTAATGAAAAAAAGTACATAAAGAGATTATTTATACATTTAATAAGTTTTTTATTTCATTTTTGTGGTGAAAAAGTTACTTATAAAATGGTTAGTTTGGTTTAGATAAGACTGTGGAATATGAGGTCAAGAAACTGGTCTCCAAGACTAATATTTATCATTAGACCATATGATTTTTCCATTTGAGGATGTCGTAAGAATATATAATAACCATGTGTATAATTAAAGAGTCTTGAAAAGTATCTATATAAGTGTTGAAGGTCTAATCCTTCATGATTGGTTTTTGAGGTAGTTTGACAGTTCTAAGTAAGTTACAGAGATGATCTTTAACCTTTATGCCCTAAGTCAATGTATTTAAAGAATTCGATGAGGATATTAAATCATTGGAGTCTATTCCTACATGTTTAATTTTTAATGGTTAAGTTTATTAAGATTTTTTTATCTTCATTCTTGCAAGATAGATTTTTGACTATACATAAACCTAATAGGATAGTTTGTCCTAAAGAAGGTTCTAAGGTATGAACAAAGGATGCAGATATAAAAAATCATGGATGAGGTCATAAGATTTATTTTAATAATTTTTTGAATGGTTTTTTATTTTTGGATAAGTCCATCTAGGTCTAATAATATCAAGTCTTGATGTTAAGAGAGAAGACCTAATGAAGTAGGTATCCTTGGGACTTAAAGGATGAGTAAGACCAATATCGGTCATTAAGTCAAATTGTTATATATGATTGAATATGAACTTAGGGTCATATATTTAATGTATAAATTGTTTGTATATACTGATTACATGAGATGAAGATGATCAAGCATGAGATATATTAGAAAGATTTTTGGTACTCACATGCCTAATATGATAGTGAATTGCAAAGAGTGTTCTTATGAAGTGATTGGACCTAAAATGTTTTATAAAGATTGGGAATGTTATATGGGGTCTATTTAAGTTATTTTTGAAATAATATCAACATATATGGAGGTGAAATGTGTTCTAAAGGATCAAATTTACATGTTACTAGATATACCTAATGTAATTAGGTCTTAGTGAGTCCAAATGGAGAAATAAGGCTTAATTGAGTTGTGGTTGACCAAGATGGATACAAATTATGATTGAAACATGCTAATAAGATGTCCTAAGACCTACTTTATGTCTTACCTAAGAGTTTATGGGCCTTTGTTCAACCAATTTGTATGTGAACAGGGTATTAGTATGTATATATATATACATACATACATACATACATACATACATACATACATACTAATATCTTGTTCACATACCAATTGGTTGACCAAAGACCCATAAACTCTTAGGTCAGACATAAAATAGGTCTTAGGACATCTTATTAACATGTTTCAATCATAATTTGTATCCATATTGGTCAACCACAACTCAATTAGGCCTTATTTCTCCATTAGGACTCACTAAGACCTAATTACGTTAGGTCTATCTAGTAACATGTAAATTTTATCCCTTAGAACACAACCAATTGGTATGTGAACAAGATATATATATATATATATATATATATATATATATATATATGCATCTCCTCAATTTAGGTCCATTTGAGATAGAATTGAGGGGATGCATATAAGTGAGTAAACCAGAAGATGCATGAGTAGAAGAATGGTGTGAAACATGTTTTAAACCCTTATAATAAAATCATATAATCATTCAAAAATATTTTAGGTTATCTACATTAGGGATACATGGTCTAATTAGATTTGATGAGGGATAGATAAGCAAAGAATTATGTATGTAATGGGTGAAAATATGATTCATGGTTGGGTAAAAGGAGGTACTAAAATGAGTTGGAAACCCTTAGATAAGAGTATATAAGTATACATGAGATTTTTACAAGTTGTATCATATGAATATCAAACATATATGACCTAGTTAGATTTTATGAGGATTAGACAAGTGAAGGAGAGTGAGCCTTGAGATTCAATAGTAGAAGAGTAGAGATGTCATCATCATTTGTTGATTGAGAAACATGAAAAATTGAAGGTGATAAATATTTAGAGTTTGTTGAGTTGGTGATAAGTCACTTAGGGAGTTGATGCTTCCATGCTATTTGATGATTTCTAAAGCCTAGTTAAATGGGTTCTTGACTATTTGGGATTGGTGCTCCAAGTTGAGTTAGTACTCAACAAAATTTAATCTTTTATTACATAGGATAGTAGTCCATTTTCAGATATTAGTTGGTTTTCTTCCCCTTGAGGATTTCACACTCATACGTATGTTTTATGTGTTATCTCTTATTTTATTCTCATGTGATTGGTTCTTAATGCACTTCTAAATCACTATGTCTCTCTCATAGTTCAAGAATGTTAGAGTACAATTAAATTTTTTTTAAGGTCATTGATTCACCCCTATCTTAGTGAATTTTTATTCCAACATCAGATACCTCTCTATATGGGATAGCCATGAAGTAATACTTCACAAATTATCTATTAACTGGGTATTTCAAATTATTACCTTGAATATCTTTTAAATAGAATGCATTATTACCCAAGATATATAAAATATGATATTTTCCTATCAATAGTGGGGTAAAATTATTATGAATTATTTTTTTTATCATGGGGTTTGTCCCATAATAACACCAATTTAGAGATCTTGAATGCTTTAAATTTTTCTCTCTTGTCAAACCATCTCTTCACCACATCCTAATGTTTACTGAAGTTATAATGCTTTATCCCTAGGTTATTCTATTTTGATGATATCTAGAAATCTAGACTCTATTTTGTCATTGGAATCCATGTATTCTTTTATAAACTAATACTTTGGAAATTTTAGCATGATTGGAAAAACTAGTTATTTTCCATAAACTAGTAGATATGGTGGATATTTAAGGGCCTATTTGTACCTATTCTAGTCTATCTAGAGTACATATTTTATCAAGAGATGCCATTCCATAGGTTTATCTACATCTCACTTCTTGATAGCATCTATGAGTTTCTTATTGAGTGATTAAAAAAATCCATTCCCTTGCGAGTAGTGATTAGAGGATGATCTAACTGTAATATAATTATCATAGGACTATTCAATGAACTCGATTGATTGAAATACTGGTCCATTGTCACAAACCAAAGATATAGGGGTGCCAAACCTATTTTTTATATTTTCTTCAAGAAAAATATTGTCTTGAGCTTTAGAGTTCTTGGTGGTTGATGCCTTAGTCCATATAGTGTAATAATATGTAGCAATGAGCACAAATTTATGTCCAACTAATGAATTTGGGTTTCTAACATCGATAAAGTCTAATCCCCATCAGGAAAATGACATACCTTCAATCACACATTATAGATGCATTATTACATGTACCGCTATTTTCACTAAAATTAGAATTTATGGCACATCCTTAGATGTAAATGATCTTCCTTAAATACCATCAGGTAGTAACTCAATCTAAGTATTTTATGGGCTATAGTATTTTTTGATGGATGGTTGTTACCAATATTTCAATACATATTGTCTAATATTTCCTAATTTTATCCACATGACACACATCTTAAATAAATACCTTCATAATTCTTACTATAGAGGATTCCTTTCCTAAACATATAATGAGTAGCCTTGATCCTTAAAGATCCATTTTTTTCTCTATTAATTTCCTAGGGGCATGTTCCAGTGAGTAGGAACTGAATAATACTTGAATACCAATCTTCTTTAGAGACTTATGTTTGGTAGACCTCCTTAATGGTGATGCATGGGCATACTTTAGTAATTAATTTAATAACACCTTATCCTCTAATGATTTTAGCAGGTTTAATTTTAATATCATATTCTTATAATTTTTCCATCCATTTTCCTCTACACTCTACCAATTCATTCTATCCTAGCATAACCTTGACAACAGGATATGGTACTATGGAAATGGTCTTTATCTTAAGAATGTAGTGCCTAATTTGCTTAACTACCTTAAAAAGTGTGAAGAGTTATTTGTTAATCAAGGAGTACTTAAGCTCCACATCTTTTGAGTTAGTACTCATAAATCCAATAAGATGTTCACTTTCTTCCCTTTTCTATGTAAGTATAACATTAATAGTATGTTCTAAGGTGAATGAATACAAGAAAAAGTATTTAGTTAAATCTAGGCTTACCAGAATTGAGGCCTTAAAAATATCCTTATTTATGTTTTAGAAAGACTTCTTAGCTTCAGGTGTCCACTCCACTTTGCCATTCTACTTGAGCACTGCGTTTAGGGGTCTAACAATCTTTGCAAATCTTGATATAAGTTTCCTTACAAAATGTATCTTCCCAAAGAAGGATTTCAACTCCTTTTTGATGTTTGGAAACTTTATTTTTTAAATCCTTTGGATCCTATTTGGGTCAATAGTAATTCCATATTTAGTAATAATGTGGCCTAGCATCTTGCCTTTGATAATGTCAAATATACTCTTCTTGGGATTAATTGATACCCTAAACTTCCTTCATGTTTCAAAAATAGATTGAAGATGGTCGATATGATCAACTCTATTTTTAGAGAAAATAGTGAGATTTTCCATGTATATAATTATGCACTTACCTATTATTACATGAAATGCATAATCCATTACTATCTAAAAATTAGCTCCAACATTGACCACCTTGTTGACCATTTTTACCTCAACCCTAAATGTGTCAACCCCCTATATATAAAATCTTGTATAAAGGACTTTTATAATGTCATATAGTATTTTATATTCCATTTTATGCCATTTCATATGTCCTTCTAGTATTGGTCATGGCCTAGTTTAATCCTTGTGCCATTTGATATCTTAAGAGTCATTTTAGGGACATATATGCAAGTGGCAGGTCTTGATGGTGATAAATGAAAGCCAAGATAATGGAAAGGGTCTATGTAGGCCCCCAATAAGTCCATTCAAGCTTTCAAATATCAATTTTTGTCTCAATAACAAACTTTATAAAGTCAGACCATCATCAAGATGTCACATAAAAACTAGAATAGAATAGCTTGCTTGTACAATTTATAAATATGCTAAAAAAGCCTCACATTACCAATGGACCATGTGTAATAAATCCCATTAGTTCCAAGATCATGATTTATAGGTTTCATATCTTGATGAGGATTCTATCTCAAGATCTAAGCCTTCAAATTTAAACTTGCCAAGTCTAAGGAGCTAGGTCATCTAGGACATCATCCAAAAATGAATGAACTAGCTCATTTGTGCATTTTTTAATGTTCACTCAAAAAGATGCAAGAGCTAAAACATTATAGATCCATGTATTTTTTAAAACCAAGATCATCCTTTAAAAGTTTAAAATTTTAGTGAAATTTGTAGCTCAAGTTATGAAGTTTCAAATTTGAACCAACAAAGTAAGATGTCCATGCAAACATAAAAATAGAGCTTGAGAAAAACAAACCTTTTTGAGATTAAATTTGATGGTTTTGTAAAAATCAATGATGTTTATGTGAATGTCATTTTACGGGAGCATGGAAATCAAATTTTATCTCATGAAGTAGCCATTATATTTCAAATAGTGGTTCCCAATAGATCTAATGGTCCACATTACATCGTGCATCTTGATCTAATGGTGAGAGATGAGTCAAAAGGTCTAGGAGCTCAAGATGCCATCACATAGCACAAGTGCTAAAGTTGATAGTCTAATAATGGGATATTGAAACTAATGCATGATTAACATATGCCATAGGCTTGGATATAGTTGATAATTCAAGGGCAAGATCAACAACTCATGATCATTCATATCAAGTGGAATAAATGGTGTGAGATGGGTTAATATGTCAAGAAGTTAAGTTATATATCGATGACCAATGAGATTAAAGGTTGAGAATCTAGTGGACCTCATGGATATTGAACACATGACTAAAGATAAACCAGGGTAGGATTTTAGGGATCATCAATATGAAATTAGAGATTAATTAAACACCATGAAATAGGCATAGTGATGCAACCAAGGTGATCAAGAATATAAAGGGATATTATTAAGGCTAAATATGGACCTCTAGTATGTAGATGTGTGGCATAAAAGGTTCATTTTATGACTATGTTCACCATTCTAAAAATGACCTATGCATATGGTGAATTCTTAGCTCTTATAGAGATAGAATGGGTATATTTAGACCTAATCAAATACAAAAAAGGGACTATGTTGTCTATAGGTCTGCATCAATATAAAGACTATAAGAAAACCAATAGTTTGAGATTAATCTTCCATCTATAGTGAACCTATGAATATGGGGATAGGTTTGAGCATGTTCTAGTTAGAACAAGAGATAGGTTTTATAAGGATGTCATGAAGACATAAAAATGAACCCCAATGGTTTCATCCTTAAAACAAAATTACATGAAAGGGACCCTTCTCTTCACTTTTTGATGCCATGACAAACTAATTAGGAGCATTTAATACTAGGACAAATTTCTAACAAATAGATTTGATGGTTGTAATTGCATTGATGCCAAGATCTAGTTCAAAATAATTTTATCCAATCATTCTATCCATCATAGAGCATAAATGAAGGAATATGCAATTGTGTAACCACTTGAAGTAACCTAGATCAATCAAAAGGTCTAAAAGAGCATAATTTTCAAAAGCACTTGTAACTACAATTTAAACATTTTAATTGATTGATTCCCTTTTTCAACACCAAGGATACCTCTTTTTAGCTTCTTTTTTCTATAAATATAGCTTTTGATCTATTATAAAAAGGTTACAATACATGTATGGAAGAGCCTTGCTATAATGATATCATATTCTACATTTTACCATTAATACAAATCTGATTATGAGTTCTTGAACAATTTTCTAAGTGTGCAAGTGATGTAAAGTGATAATTCTATATCCTTTATTCCCTAATCATTTCATGTTTGTAAAAGAGTTCATATTATAATAGGGCATATTAATTATTTCAAAGTTTATGAGACTATTTTTAAAGTGTAAACTAAGCCTTAATGTCTGAAAATGGCCTATGGTTCACTTAATTTGGATAGCTCTCATGCACGTTATGTCCATATTGAAATACTCAAGTTAGAATCCATAGGACTTAGAAGTTAGTTTGTGTGGACTATTTATTAGTATAGTAAGTTATGATGGTCATATGGAAGACATATTTGTGTATCACCCCCTTACATTAGGTTCATTTCATGAAAATTATAAATCTTTTCCCCATAAGCATATTGGTAAATAAATGTGTGCATTTCAAGATACATTCAGGGAACTAGCGCTTAAATCTATAGGTACACCCACATACCTAGAAGTGTTCTCATGTTTCCAAAATCTATAAGAGGCTTAAACACCCTTTTTTAGGGTTCAATATTTGGTGACAGTAGTTATACAATTCCTATTATGACCAAGGTCTAAGAGAGTGGAAATATTTTTGGTGTGTCTTTCCTCTATTAGGTTTTGGAAGCAAGCAATATTGTACCAATGGCAACTTCAAATGATAACTTATAGTTGTAATCAGACCAGGTATATTTCATTGAAGTTTTTATTATTTTTTACATCTCATTTGATACATGAGGGTCACATGAACATCTATGGTTAATATCCCTACCATGGACCTCCTTGTCAGCCTTGTTATGAACAACAATACACTCCCCAACATTCTTATCAAAATGAATATCAACCCTACGAGCCATGTCAACCCTATAATCCTCCATTTCCCCCCATATAGACCCTATGTTATTTTACAACCCTATGACAAAGGATATCAAGATACCTATCAATAAATTCCTCCCTATCTCCAAATATGAGCCCTATAAACAATACCATGATGCCTATGAACCTCAAGAGAACTTATATGAGGCTTTTCATGAGGAACAAGATGTTTCTATGGATTCTATATCAAGGTATTACATGGCAAGATATATTCTTATAGATTATAATGAAAAAAATTAAGATGGTCTTGATCATCATCGTTATCCACTTCCTCCTTCACTTTTCCCATTTTATATCAAGTCTTTATTGGCATCCATACCATAGTTACTAGATCTTGAAGATGAAATGATTACATAGGATGATGAGTATGATGTTATCCCTGATCATTTCATGGAATGGTTGAGAGGTGTTGCCCAAATTCACATGTGAAAGCTATGGACCTTTGAAGAGATATAAGAAAATCAATGTGAAATCAAAGAACAAATGGAAGTGGCAAAGAAGTGCCTTCAATGTTCAATAGATCTACTAGGTATGTGGGAGGATAAAGATCTTGAAAATGAACATGTTTCTATTTAATAAACTCAAGGAGACTATTTGTAAGAAACAAATCTATTTTATGTAGGTGTTTATCCTTCTAATCAACCTAAAAAATCATTACCCTATGATGTTACTAGTGCATTCCTCTTTCTTGAATCCACTCACAACCCCTCTCTTACCCCTCACATTCCAACTCCTTCACATGAGCCTATCCATCAACCTCTCACCTCACCCCTTCTTAAGGAAGAGTCTATTTTGATAGAAGTAAGTGAAGAGGATCAAATACAAGATAAGGCTGACAAAGAGGATGTCATGAGTGACTATGAGGAGGAAATCACCTTAGGGTCTCCCCTTAGCAACCATAAGTTTAATCATGTATACTTAAATAAAGAGAAACATATTGAATATTATTTTGTAGTTATCCATAAGTAATGTGGCCAATAAATGAAGAAAGAGGCATTTGAAGAAGACTCCATGTCTAATCATGAAGTTGTGGCTGAACATCACAAGCATGAAGTGGAGTGTACTATCAAAAAAGAAGATCAAGTCAGGGCTAAATAAGTTATAGTCTTGAGATAGTCTCATGATACAAACATAGATGAAATGGATCTCAAAGATTACACTTATGAGGTGGATGAAAATGACATAGGGAAAAAGTTTTATTTTATGTGTCATGAGTTTGAATAGATCGATATCATTACTCCTCCCAATAATTCTACATATAATTTGGATAATTCCTCTAACAATGATGTTGATTATTGTCTCAATAAGCATAGGGAAAGGTTTCATGTTGTGAATTAAGAGAAACTATGGTAAAATCCCAATCCCATATGCCAAGTGATTGATAAGTTGGGTAAGTTTATTTGTAATCTAAAATATTGCATATTTGATGACATGTTTACTAATGAGTTTAATAAATAGGATCATATTGACAAGTATTCCATAAATAATAAGGATGAAGGTCATTTTACTTATAAAAAATCTCATCATAAATTAATGTGATGATGTTAGTGTCTAAGAGATTATAGACATGGAAAGTGAGGAAAAGGTAGAATTTATTACACCTCAAGAACAATCAAGAGACCCACCTACTATTAAGCAATATCTAGAGGTATTGGATCATGAAGAATAAGACCTTGATGCTTCCAAACATCAAGTACAATTTGTCAAGGATAAAATCAAGGTTGAGAAGACTGTAATATTTTTGAACTTGTGTAATAAGGGCTAAATACATGATAAGGTGGAGAAAAGGTTTTCCATGGAGGATAATGAACAAGATTGGGTGAACTATTTAGAGCTCCTTGATGAGCTTGAAGAACTTGCATTTAGAGAGAAACCCAATCTTATTGAGGACACTATGGAAACCAAAAAGGAAATCCTTATTCAAACACCATTGGAGGTCATAATTGAGGAAGAATATGAGAAAGTAAAGGTTGGTTGGATGCAAAAAGAGTTCATTTTCATAGCTAGCCTATTTGGATTTATTTGGTTCTCATTGAACATCAAGCCAATGAATTTGGAAAAAACCATGGAAAGGATGGAGGCATCAATTCCAAGGATCAGATTGCTAAATGTCTCATTCAACCCTTCATGTCATAAAGCAAGAGAGTTTTGAAACATCCCCTTTGATCATAGAGGACGTTTCATCTTAGATTAGTTAGTGCTTGAGTCAGTTTATTTAGGTTTATGTTTCCTTTCTTGTTGTGTTGTGTTCTAATACATGCTTATGAAGCACAAGTGTGTTTTTGCTTAGGCTTCTTATCTTGTGTGTTGCTTATTATTTATCTTTTATTATCTTTTATGTGTTGTTTAAGGAAATTTTTATGTCAAAACTAATGTACATGTGACTCCATTGCCTAATGGACATTATTAGGTAACTGGTCATGGAATAACAAGCATGCCACCCCTAGGAAATTACCAATAATGTTGACCATTTTTACCTTAAGAAAAAATGAGTCAACCCCCTATAGCTAGAATCTTATATATGGGACTTTTATAATGTCATAGGTTATGTTGTAGTCTATTTGATGTCATTTTATATGCCCTTTTTGTCTTGGTCATGGTCTAGTTTAATCCTTGTGACATCTAATATCTTAATAGCCATTTTAGGGACAATATGCAAGTGGAAGGTCTTCATTGTGATCAATGAAAGCTAAGATCATGGAAAGGGTATACATAGGCCTCAATAAGTTGATTTGATATTTCAAATATCAAGTAGTGGCTCAATAATAAGCTTTATTAAGCTAAACCATCATTAAGACATCACATGGAAACCAAAATGGAATAATTTGCTTGTGTAATTTATAAATATGCTTATAAAGCCTCACATGACCATCAGGCCATGCATGATTAATGTCTTTAGTGCCAAGATCATGATCTATAGGTTTCATATCTTGATGAGCCTTCTATGTTGAGATCTAAGCCTTCAAAGTTTGTCTTGTCGAGTCTAAGGAGACAATCCATCTAGGATGTCATCCAAAAATGAACAAACTAGAACATTTGTGCATTTTTAATATTTATTTAGAAAGCCATGGAAGCCAAAATATTGCATGACCATATATTTTTTCATTCCAAGATCATCCTTTGAAAATTTTAAGTCTATACAAGCTTTTTGGCTTAGGTTATGAAGCTTCAAAGTTGAACCAATAGAGTAATACATCCACATAAACTTAAAATAAAACTTGAGCAAAAAATAATTTTTGAGATTAAATTTGATAGTTACATGAATGTCAATGATGATCATGTAAACATCATTTGATGAGAGTACAGATGTCAAATTTGATCTCGTGAAGTAGCCATTACATTTCAAATAGTGGGTCCCAATATATCTAATAGTCTATGTTGTATCATACATTTTGATCTGATGGTGTGAGATGAGTCAAAAGGTCAAGGATTTCAAGAGGCTATCATGTAGCACAAGCACTAAAGTTAATAGTTTGATGGTGGGATCTTGAAACCAATATGTGATTGACACATGGTATAAACTTTGATAGGGTTGAAAAAGCAAGGGTAAGATCAATTATTCATGATCATTCATACCGAAAAAGATAAATAGTGTGAGATAGGTCAATATGTCAATAAGTTGAGTTAGATATCGATGACTAATGAAATTAAAGGTTGAGAAGTAAGAGGACTTCATGGAGATCAAAACTAAAAAACAAAGTCAAACTAGGGTGAGCTTTTAGGGATCATTGATATAACATTATAGCTTGATAAAATGCCATGAAGTAGACATAGTGATATATATAATGTGATCAACAATGTAAATGGATACCATTAAAGCTAAATATAGACCTCTAGTTTATACATGTGTGGCATGCAAATTTCAATCTGTGACTATGTTGCCATTCTAAAAGGGACATGTGCATATGCTAAATTCTCAACTCTTACAAAGATAGAATAAGTCTATTTAGACCTATTTATATCCATAAAAGGGACTATGTTTTCTATAGGTCTACATCAATATATAAACTATAAGAAAACTAATACTCTAAGATTGGTTTCCTATCTATAGTAAACCTATGAACATGGGGTTAGGTTCAGGCAAGATCTAGTTAGAAACAAAGATAGATTTTGTAACAATTCCATGAAGCCATACACATAGACCCTAATGGTTTCATTCCCAGGACAAAACTACTTGAAAGAGTCCCTTCTCTCCACTTTTTCATGCCATGATAAACTAGTTAGGAGTAGTTAGTACTAGGTCAAATTGATAAAAAATGGATTTAATGGTTATAATTGCATTGATTCCAAGACCCAAATCAAAATAACTTGATCCCACTATTGTAACCATCATAGAGCATTGATGAGGGAATATGTAACTATGAAACCACTCGAAGTGACATATATCAATAAAATGGTCTAAATGAGCATAATTTATAGAAGCACTTGTAACTATGATTCAAATGTTTCAACTGATTGATTTCCTTTTTCAGTGCCAAGGCTCCCTTTCTCTTGCTTCCTTTCTTCTATAAAAATATATTTTGAACTATTGTAGAATTGTTCCACTCCATGTATGGTGGATCCCTACTATAATGATGTCATATTATACCTTTGAACATTAATTTAAATCAGATTATGAGTTCTTGAAGAATTATCTAAGTGTGCAAGTGATGTATGGTGATGCAAAGTGATAATTCTTTATCCTTTCTTCCCTTATCCTTTCATGTTTATTCAATATTTTCTATTAGAATATGTAGTATAAAGTTATTTCAAGTGAATTACAATGTATTTTAAGTGTACATTGAGCCTTAGTGTCTATAATTGGCCTATGGTTTACTTACCTTGGATAGCTCTCATGCATCTCACCTCCATATTGAAATAGTCATGTTAGAATCCATATGACTTGGATGTTAGTTTTTTTGGCCTAATTCGTAGTGTAAGAAGGTATGATGGTCACATGGAAGACATCTTAGCATATCACCCCCTTATATTAGGTTCATTTTAGACAACTTCTAACTCTTTTCACCATAAGTATACTATTCTATAAAGTGTGATCATTTCAAGGTACATTTAGGGAGATATACCTTAGATCTAGAGGCTAATTTCCATTATATGTACACCCACATACCTGGAAGCATTCCTATGTTGCCCAAATATAGAAGAGGATTGAACACCCTCTTTTAGGGTACAATATTTGGTCACAACATAACCCAAAGGGAATTCACTTGTATTTATATGTTCCCCATTTTGTATTAAATGGTATTTTCATCCTATCCTCTGATATGACTAGTACTTGATTGTAACCTAAAAATACATGCAAGAAAGACATCATTTTAGACCCATTCATAGTTTTTATTATCTCATCTAAGGAGGTAAAAGGATAATTTTCCTTCTTTAAAAATTTATTCAGATTCTTAAATTTGACACAAAGTATGATCTTTCCACTCTTTTTCTAGACAAGAACTAGATTGACCAACCAAGTCAAATGTATGATAGGAAAAACAATCCTAGAACTCAATAGATTTTCCACTTCCTTCTAAATTGTGGTTCCAAGATAGGATTAACCAACCTTTTCCTTTTCCTAAATGGTTTATGATCAAGATTGAGTAGAATCATATGGGTGATGACTCTAGGATTGAATATAGTTAAGTCATCATAGGTATATGCAATTATATTTTTGTACCTGATAATCATTTCCTTGACCTTTTGTCTTTCTTCTGGTGTACAAATTAATCCAATATTGAAAAAGTGTGAATTCCTTTCATCGCCAATGTTTTCTAAGTTGAATTCAGATGCATTAAGCTTGAGATACATTTTTAATTAGGCTTGAGCATATTTATCAAAATTCCTTTCTATGGAAACCATCCCCAATGGGAGATGATTCTCCTTTAGCTGGATAACTCCTTTTTAATCCAATTCTTCATGGCACTTGTGGTTTCTTTCTACATCATCAATTATTTGAGATTAAAATTATCCTAAATTTATTAAAATTAGATAATTTTTTGGTCATCATCAAATAATTGAAATTTTTCAACATTACCTGGTACTAAAGGATAGGGTATTAATTTAATGGAGAATTTTTAGACCTTTGAATCCTATAAAGGTTCCAAATTTTATACTAAAGTGGCTAGTGAATCAATAGCTCCTTTTTGTTCTCTCAAGATAGATACTATGTTAAAAGCTTCAAATCATTCAATTAGATCTAAAGCTCTATTTTTTTTTTATTTAAATATGATAATGTGAATTGATATTTATTTATGACCTAGTTAAAAATGAGTTAACAATCTCCATATACTAGTAATTCTTTGATGTTATTCTTGATGGAAAACTATAACCCCAAAACCATATCCTCATATTCTTTTATATTATTGGTACATGAGAATTCTATCCTTTATGTTATCAATAGTTTATGTCCTTATAGATTGATCATCTTGATAAAAACCCCTGATCATTGATATGATCTTGCTCCATCAAAATGGAGGTCCATAATTGTAAAGGTCCCTGAGTTTCTTTTTATACTTCATGTTTTGTGTCAAATGTATAAATTCTAAGACTAGGAGATTTATAAATTACCTCTTCATTGATGGTATTTTACTCTGTAATATGATGCTTCATCCTTTAATCTCAATTGATCCTAATTTTTATAGATATACCTCTCCAAAGCAACTAAATATACAAAAATTATATGGAAAGATATCCATTTAACATTTTTTACTAGTCTCTACTCAAAAATAACCCATACCCTTAAGTAATATCCACTACCAAGATGTCGATAGTCATCTATACTCTAGGTTCTGAGGTAACCTAAATTCTTAATTCATTAACCTCCCCAAATATAGGTACTACTATTTTATCTAGCTATGACACAATCATTTTTTATGGATTTGGTATCAAACCAAGATTTTGACAAATGGAATTCATTATTACTATTGATGAAACTCTATAATATACCAAGTAATTATGTATATTCCTTATAAATTCTTGAATGGTCATCAAGAAAGGGGGAACCTCATATTTGATTTTATATATAATGCTTCTATTGGCTATCTTGGACTATTTTGAATAGACTTACCCATAATGGAATTATATAATAGCTCCCTCTACTTTGTGATTTGTTTTAGTTCATGAAGAGTGATGTTAGCCTTAATATTCTTCATATCCTTAACAATATTTTATCCTCTTTTATCTTGTTCTTCTCTATATTGAGGCTGATCATTCCATTTAGGGGGAGGAGGATTATTTTTAGCCTTAGGATTTAGAAAGATAACTATATTATTGGGAGGAGTAGAATTGGTAAACAACTTCATGTTCCTTTGATTATAATTTCACCTATTTAACTATTAGAATGCTTACACTTCATCATAATTATCCTCTGGGATATTAACATTTTCATTAGGAAAGGAGAAATCATAAGTCTCAAAGACCATATCTAAACTTGAAAGGCTAGATTCATGGGGGAGATATGGAGGATACATCATTTGATCTTGTATAATCATTTCTTTATGTAATATTTTAGAGGATACATATAACTCTATACATTTCAACTCTCCCTATTATGATGTCTTATATACCCTACACTAGTTGGGAAAAGCTATTTCCATGATACTAATTTATAGTAATTTATTAGACTATTGTTATTCTACATTATTAATGGGCCTATTGAAAGGATTTTTAAATCTTGGAAATCCAAAATTCTATTTGTAATTATGATTAGTGATATTACCCATCCTCTTCTGCATATTCAAGAAATCATTGCTCAACTTATGAACCATTCTTTGTATGGAATCCAATTTAGCTTTGTTATAATTAAAACATTGATTGACTATTATTTTGTTGTGAGCCTGATGTTGATTTTTCTAGTGGTCATTCCTTTGTGTCTAATTATTCAATAAATCATAATTATGATTCATTGTCTATTATGTAATAGGAGGTAGAGTGTACAACTAATTATAATTAAATGTGAGGGTGTTCTCATTTGCACATGGAATTCTATTCAAGGATGTAAGTCCATTGATAAATGGTTAACCTACTAGATTATGAGGGATAAGTTATGGCTTGATTTGATTTTTGATGTTAATATCTTCCTAGAATGACAAAGCTAGAGTATTGGGAATGGTAGTTATTTGCAAGAATACTATATTAATGGGATCTAGGGTATTTTTATATATCTCAAGAATTATATTCTCATTTGGATTATACAAAAAAATAAATAAATTATGCATCTTATATAATATTGCAATGAAGGATCAAATTTATGCATTAGGTTATATTTTCACGTTGGTAAAGAGCTAATATAGTAGACTTGGGTTAGTCAGTTGTCCAAATTATGCAAGGAACATATTTTGACACTCATTCCATGTTGAGATGGAATTTTCGTACAAGTTGAGATACCAATCATAATAATAATCTTGTAGATTAAATGGAAAAATATTGGATGCAACATCGTCATGGATAACATTCATTAATGACAAGGTGGCCTTAAAAGATTAGATATATTCTTCATCCATCCTCCCACTTGAGGGGAAAAAGGTAGGCTAATAATTTTATAGATTGTTTTTTAGATCATGTTAGTCCCTAGGGATGGTAATTATGGATCCAATTAACCAAGGTTGAACCATAGGAAGATTGATAGGTAGGACATTTCTTACAGGGGAAGGTGTTCATGCTCTAGGTATCTCAAAGATGATAGGCATGTTTCTAAGCCTCCTATAATTTGAAAATGGCGAAACAAAAAATTTAGATTCAAATATATACCTTTTTAATATCTTGGGTGAATATGTAATGACTATCCTTTATTAATTGGGAAAATATACAAGTGGGCCCTCCTTCTAGCATTAGCCTTTTATCTACTATTGATGTGGGTTTTATGCACACCTAAGATATTTTAAATAAGGTAAATTTTGAATAATTTATACCTATATTAAGATATATAC